>JBBBDQ010000883.1:6432500-6760000 GCA_037127315.1 Ascarosepion bandense | reverse complement strand
TATTTTTTATTTAGAACTTGCAATGAGCTTATTTACTTTACAGATATTTTTTATTTAGAACTTGCAATGAACTTATTTACTTTACAGATATTTTTTTTATTTAGAACTTGCAATGAGCTTATTTAATATACAAATATTTTTTTTATCATAGAACTTGTAATAAGTTTATTTACTTTACAGATATTTTTTATCGTAGAACTTGCTATGAGCTTATTTTCTTTACAGATATTTTTTATTTAGAACTTGCAATGAGCTTATTTACTTTACAGATATTTTTTATTTAGAACTTGCAATGAGCTTATTTACTTTACAGATATTTTTTATTTAGAACTTGCAATGAGCTTATTTACTTTACAGATATTTTTTTTTATTTAGAACTTGCAATGAGCTTATTTAATATACAAATATTTTTTTTATCATAGAACTTGTAATAAGTTTATTTACTTTACAGATATTTTTTATCGTAGAACTTGCTATGAGCTTATTTATTTATTAAATTCAGAATTAAGATAAATCAGAAAATTCAAATAGGAAGACCATAAAATTTTTTCAGGTATTTTTAATAGGAATTAATAGGCTATAAGCAGAAAACTGTTTTTTAATATCGGATCATTGTAGACATATAATTAATACCTGATTTTACAGTGGACATTAATAGTTTAAATTTTTCCTTGTTATGTTGCTTTATCTCCCCATCAAAACAGTTCATTGTTCTTTACTATCTGACTCAAGAATTGAACTGAAAACTTTGAGTGAATCAGATAAGCTTTACCAATCATTTTACCTCCTTCATTATCTCCTGTGTAGATAAAATGAGTCCCTTGAGCAGTTGGCTTACCTTTCAATAAATGTTTACAGATATTTTGGCAAAATAGAATTATTCATGCAGTCATTATCTTTTCTTATTTTTAAGGAAACCATTCTCAACCATTATTCAATTTTAGAGGAAGCATTGTCAACCATTATTCATTTTTAGGGAAAGCATTGTCAACCATTATTAATTTTAACAGTTGTTTCACATTTTATTTGATTTTTATTGCAATTTTACTCAGGTTGTTAATTTATGGCAGCAAGCAAATAGCAGATATCAGAGTTTATTTTTTATTTTAAAATTCATACAGTACAAGGCTTCCTTGAGAGCCACTCAAGGTAGAGGTTTATTGTTAAAATATTTATGATGAATATGATATGAATGAAAGTGTAGGTGAGAGAAAATGTAGATGATAAGGATAAAGAAGAAAGCTAACAAATGTTGCTTTGAAAACTGTCAAAAATGAAGTGTTCAGGCAAGTAGGAGTCTGTTACACAAAGGGTCAGTTCTTGAGAAATGTAGTCTGAGTGGAACCTTCTTCTTATGTTTAGAACATGGGCAAATAAGTGTGATTCATTTCATGGCAGTAGCATTACGTGTCTTTGCTATAAATGTCTGAACTGTAGTGCTTATCTGAATATTTCCAATGGAAATAGTAGCACAGTAACAATAAACTTACAATATTGCATCTGTGAGAAAGAAGCTGCAGATAAATTGTAAATTCTGGTGAGACTTGAGATCATTCTTTAGAGAGGCCTGGTTAGCCATACCAGCTGCTCTTACCATTGAAGCTACAAGGAATACAACGATTCACAGAAGTACTAATCTGACCATATAAGCATAACCTTGACTCCAACTTATTCAGATAATTTAATCTTTTCTTTATGTCTTTTATCTTGTCACCTAAACATTTCAACTTGTCTCTGTTCATTATAATGAAGTGAAGGAAAGACTTGAAGCAAGTGAAATGTGGTTCTACAGAAGGATGTTGAGGATACCATGAACTGAATATGTCAGCAACAATGAGGTTTTGGAGAGGATGGAAACAAAAAGAAAACTTATACTTAACATCAGGAAAAGACAGCTGGAGTTTCTGGGATATGTAACTAAGAAGAAGAGCTTAGAGAATCTTATACTCACAGGACAAATAGAGGGAAAGAGAGACAAGGAAAAGGAACACATAACATACTTGATGAGATTGAGCAAATGGATGGCAGAACAGAATTTGGGAGGGTTAACAAGAGAAAGGGTGTTAAGAGCTACAAGGGATAGGGAGATGTGAAGGGTCATGATCGCCTATGTCCTAAAGGGATACGGCATATAGAAGAAGAAGAAGAAATAAATCTAAAAGTCATGCCTGTGTAGCTAATCAGTATTGACAAGAGGTGGATTTATATCTAATCAGAAGTTTATAAACAAATAAGAAATGATATTATTATTATATGAACAGATCCCTCACTTTGGGTCCACGGTAGTTTCTATATATTTATATTCTAGTTTTATGGGCTTGAGCAAATGGATGGCAGAGTAAGATTTGGGAGGGGTAACAAGAGAAAGGGTGTTAAGAACTACAAGGGATAGGAAGATGTGGAGTGTCATGATTGCCAATGTCTTGAAGGGGCACAGCACATAGAAGAAGAAAACAGGAAATGAAAACTAGTAACAAACTTTTAAAAATTTTTCCCAACAGAAATAAATATGATGTCAGTTATTCAATTTCTTTTCTTTTTAATAGTGTATAATTTTTTTTCTTTTTTTCAAGATATTTGCATGGAAATTTTCTGAAATCTTTTCTTTGTTCACTTTTCCAACATTTTCTTTGTTGAGCAAGAAAACAAAGAAAATCGCATTAAGTTGAAATCTGTATAAGTTTGATTCGTGAACCCAACAGAGAAGCCGAAATATGTGGCCTCCTTCAACTTCCTCACTCCCCAAAGATGCTCTCTGTCAGTTATCTGGGCCACAACCCACAGAGGGTAATGTGTTCCTTTCTCAATTCAGATATGGTCTGCCATAGAAGTTTTTCTTACCCTTCCTTTGTCAATAGCTTTCTTGTGTTTTTCATTATGTTGGCAAGATGAAAGATAAAAAAAAAAGATAAAACATTCTCAGAAAAAAACTTAGGTTAATGACTTTTCTCAAAGCTACCAAGGGTGTTTTACTTCTTTTTCTATTTGCCATACACAGATGATTATGGCTCTCCACAACTTTCTGTCCTTTGTAGCTCTTAGTAAGATTTATCTTTTTGCTCTCTCTCCTAATCCCTATTCTGCCAACCATTTACACAAGCTCATTAGGTTACTTTCTGCTTTTTTTTTTTAATAATTCTACCACAAACAAGGCAATAAAGTACAAAGACAGAAAGGGGTTACTGAGTGAGAGAAAATATGAGAAAAAGAGAAGAACAAATGTACATGAATTTAGAAAACAGAAGATAATGATAGACACTGGATTTAAATTTTTGAAGATCAGAGTCGGCTGGAAAGTAAAAAGCCAGAAATTTTCCCAAGTGAGACGTATGAGAGAAGAAATTGTTAACATAAAACTTACATCTATCTATTTCAAAAATCTGGTACTGCACTTAGATCCATAAATTCTAGGTATGTGCATTGTGGTACAGTGGATATCGGCTTGGAACGAGAAACCGGGGAGCCGAGTTCGAATTCCCGTTAAATCCATTGTATTCACTTATGTGCAAATACCCTTGGGAAAGGTATTAATCCGTCTCTTCCTTCCAGTTATGGGTTAAATAGCAGGACAGATTGGGTTCTATAGCCTTGGCTGGCAACCAGTCTACTGCAGAAAGCAATGGCAATCTAGTGCGGGATAATCTTCTGCCCAGTCAGTCATGTCTCTTTCGAGACATGATCGCCCAAGCGTGTATCACGTATGGCACTTAACTGACTGACCAAAGAGGAAAGTTCATTAGAACAATTCACATTTATTTACAGAAAAGGCACAGTAAAGTTATATTACAGTGATAAGAAATTGACTGAAACCAAGATACCAGGTTAGGACCAATAACATTGCAGGTTTTTTCGGGAGAGGGGATTTTGTCAAGATTTTCTAAATACATAACAAAAGCAACAGACTAGATGTGGCAACAATGTTCAATGTATGGTCAATTAGTAGATTTATAAGAATGCAAGATAAATTCTAGCAAGGATAATTGTGTAATAGAACACAGTGAACCAACATTCTTAGCAATAGATCTAGCAATTAATTCAATATAATTTTTCTACTTCATGTTAGAAGAAAACGTTAGCCTAAGAAGGCACAATGTGTCACTCCCCTGGAGGTTAGCATCAGCCATACAGATAGAAGGTAGAAAAGGTTCTCTCAGATGGTTAAAAGTAGATAGTTTTGAAGTCATTAAAATTTGCAAGAGATTTTTTACCCCAGTTAGCAACAATTTGTTGGCCATTTTTAAGATCAGCCGCTAATTTGTCCTTATCAAACCAATCAAACTTACCACTGTCTCTCTTACCTTCAGTATATCTTGTGAGCATCATAGCATGTTTCCTTTGTTACTTATCTGTTTGGTTCATGGTATTCTCAGTATTCTTCTGTAGAACCGTATGTCTTTTTCATCTCTGTGGAGATGGTCTAACATTCACTGCTATGTAGAGGAATTGATATTACATGACACTCCAGTAATCTTTTCTTTGTTCCTAACAAAGTTTTCCTATTTCTTAATACTTTACATATTGGTCATGGACATGTTGGTAAACTGCATCCAGCAGCAAGGCTTCTTAATTCCTGTTGTTCTCAGGTCCACTCTGACTCTGTGTGATAGCATCTGTTAGGGTCCCAGCTATGGGCAAATAGTTAAACCCCAAACTGGGGTCAAAACACTATGAAAATATAAAAATAGACTTTTATAGAAATATATACATAAAAATAGACTTTTATAAAAAAAAATATACATTTTTGAAGGATAAAAATTACCAACAATACATTTTTTAATACAAAAATAAAGTACATCTTCAGTTTTCTAAAATTAAGAAAAAAAAAGAATTTTTCATCAAAATCTGACTAAATCAACCTTCTCACAATAACCAAACATTAAAAAAAATACCTTAAAACCCTACCTTTTTGCCATTAAACAGCCCACAGAGGTTGATATGCTGTTAAACAAAACTCAAACTTTACATCTTTTTTGGAGGTATCTTTAAATTTTCCAATACATTTTCCATATTCTGATGAAATATTTTTAAGATATTTAAATTTTTGTACTTGTTTGATTTTAGACCTAGAGTATTAGCCATTGGTTTTTCTCAGTCTTTCTTAAAGTTTTTTTTTTTCATCATGTTAAAAATAAGAATTGTATGTGGAACTTAATAATGTTAAAAGTAATTAAGTTATAAAATATTCCAAACTATCTTGGTCATCTTTTATGAATAGGTTTTGAAGTTTTAAAAGATGAAAACAATATTATCAGCTTCTATTCCTCTTTCATTTGGTCATCTTTTATAAAAAGTCAATGAGATTTTGAAGTATTAAAAGATGAAAACAAAATTCTTGGCTTGTATTCCTCTGTTACTTGGTCAATATGGATTAAATCAAATAAAAAAATGAAACAAATCTGTTATTAATCCTCTCAGCTCTGTTCAAAAGTATTTTTCTAACAAGTGAAAATAAAAGAGTAGTATCTCTTTATCTTATCTAAATAGTGCAACAACATGGTAATTGGAATTTAAATTGACTTATTCTTGTTTCATTTTATTTTCAAAATTGAATTTTGAACTCCAATAAAGAAACTATGTGATGTTTTTTTAAACGTCAAATTAATCCTTTGGGTTAAATCCATAAATACTTTTAAATCCTCGAAAACAATAAAAGAAATTGTCCTCAAAGGGAGAGTGGGGTAAATAGAGAGACAGAAGTGAAGAATGCAGAAAGAAAGAAGAAAATATAGTAAAAGTATGAGAAGAAAGAGGAAAGAAAATAGAAGAATGAAGGAAAAAGAAACAGGAGAAAGAGAGAGAAAAGAAATAGAAGAAGAGAAAAAGGAAAAGAATTAGGAGAAGGGAGAAGAAATAGAACAACAACAGAGATGAAACAGAAGGAGGGAGAGAAAAGAGAGACAATGATATAAAATAGAAAGTGGGAGAGAGAGAAAGAGGGAATGGAACAAAAATAGAAGGCAAGAATGGAAAGGAAAAGAAGTAGAGAAGAAATAAGGGTTGGAAGGGAAGAGAAGGGAAAAATTAGGAGAAAAATAGAAATAGACATAGAAGGGAGACAAAGAAGAAGTGGGGTGAGAAAGATAAGAAGGAGGGGAGAGAAGTAAGAGGGAACAGGAGAAGAAGGTGAAGGAAAGAGAAAAGAAAGAGGAAGAGAAGGGAAAATAAAGAGGAGAGATAAAAAGGAGAATGAATAGAAGTGAGAGAGAAGACAGAAGAATTAGAGAAAGTATAAATTATTTGTTAGCATTTGAGTACAGTTTATATTTTCATCACTAGTGTCCATTTTAACATTTTTTACTTTTCTCCCCTTTTCATGTCTCCCCCTTTTCTCAACCCACCCCCATCTTTATAAACTGGAGCCATCTGAGGAGTGCTTTGTCTATAAAGTCAAAAAAACAAAACTGACCTCGAAGAATATCAAGTACTTTGCTTTAACTTGTGTTTTGGACATATTCTTCACTGTCAGAATTTTCTGTGGAGAAGTTCAGATAAAAGAGAAACTGAAAAAATTTTCAATACAAGTAAAAAGAAAAAGTTTTCTACTTCCTTCCCAAATTACTCCGACTCTCTCCCCTCTTACTCTCTCTTGTTTTTAAGTTTGAGTTCACGATTATAACAATGTTGTCCACTTTGCCTCTTTGACTGTTCACCGCAACAATGCATTGAAATGAAATACCGAAATAGTTTCTTTGTGTAGGAAAAGACAAACTTCAGCATTTCCCCTTGTGCCACTTGGAACTTATTTCCATCTGAAAATTGGGCTGATGGATTTATATAAACAAGTTGATGACTGGGTTGGAAGATTTACTTTTATAACAAATATTGAGCAAATAGACATATATATATATAACCAGATTTTTATTAAAGACCACAGACACAGTTTATTTAGCTACTTAACCTACATTAAATAAAATATCTTTCAGATTGATGTTTTAAGTATAGTCAATCATTAACAAACACAGAAACTATCTGTGCAAAAGCCAAGTGGCTTTAGATATGATGTAAGTGGTCCACAAATAATGTCACCAGTATGATCAAAACATAATTTACATTTATTACATTCCAGACAGTGTAAAAAAAAGTATCAAATGTTTTTGATTTTCTAAACTAAAATATGTTAAATCCTTGAAAATGACTAGTGACTGTTGAAAACATATGCACAAAAACTTTTTACTTTCAATGAATAGATTGAAAAACAAAACATTGAACAGCCTTGCATAAAACAACTAAAATAAAAAATGACATCCAAAAGCATACATTATATTAGTCTCTGGATTTCTGGGATATGGAGTTACCATTATTAATACTATTTATATTTGGACTGTTACCCTCATCTTTGTTGTTATTATACAGGGTGTCCAAAAAAAATTAACACTATTTAAAATGTGAATATCTGAGTAAGAACATACCCCAGACAAACTAAATTAAATAAGCTTCATGTAAAACAATAAAAAATTTATTTATCAAAATTCAAACAGGATATTCAAAAGGGATGTAGATTTCCAGTACAGCTCCTGCCAAAGATGCTGCAGCATGTCTTGCATAACATTCTCCAGCACATCAGAGATTTCTCTAGGCTTGTAAGAAGAAGAGGGATATAACCTGTCCTTTCACATAGCAGCATACAAAAAAAGATCACAAGGTGTCAAGTCAAGTGAATGTGGTAGCCATTTCAACAGCCTATTATTATTATTGCTGGCCTGCCCAATTCATCTTTCTAGTAGATTATCAATGAGACACATTTTGTTAAAATTTTAAATTACTTGAACAAGAATTGGCTATATTGTGAGACTACAAAGTGGTGTCAATTTTGGTGCATAAAAAACATCAAGCAGAATGCAGTATACACATATGATACATGTTATACATGTATAACATATATGTTATATGATATCCATGGCATACATGTTATAACATGTTATTTAATACTATGTGCATTTTTGTACAGTTGGTATTATCTTGGAACAAGAAATCAGAGTATCAATTAAAATTCCAGCTGAATTCGTTGCATTTACTTACATACAATTAACTTTGGGAAAGATATTAATACATCTCTTCTCCCTCCAGCTATATGTTAAATAGCAGAACAAATTAGATTCTATAGCCTTGGTTTAAAAATTCTTTAAAAATGATTTTAAACTATTACAGACACCACTTTTACTTCAAAGTAATAACCTTGTGGGTGATGAATATTTTCTACCCTACAATTTCTTTGTTACTGTCATATGTCTGCCTTGACAATAACCATCAAGATGATTACATGTTGATTCGGGAATATTTACATTTCCACATCTATGGACAGATACGGGTTATCTTTCCTAGATCATGACAAATGGACAATGATAAACAAAAATAAGAAAATGAGATTACTGTTCGATTGATATAATCGGACTGCAATCTTCTCAGGTCTGCTTCAACATCAATACATGTGCTGACCAACCATTCAAGGATGAACGACAAGACGAGATGATATCTTATATAAAATTTTAATAAGTAACAAAATATTAAAATAAAAACAATATCTAAGTATGAATAAGGTTGTCCAATGACCTGAACCTCAAAACTTATATTCGGATACCCAATGTAGTCGAAATAACAATTTACAACACATATCAACAAATATGAACGAATACAGGTGAATACGAATGCAAGAGATTAACACAAAATGAAAATGGGAAGAACCATATAATTTATAAGCACATGAGATATGATGCATGTGGTAACATAATATTTGTGGAAGTGTATGCATGTTCTAACATGGGTCTAAGAATATAATAACTTATCTTTATATCAGTTCCTTCTCTCTTATTTTACTGTCTTTTCTTTTTTTCTTTCTTCCTCCTCTCTTTTTATACACTTCAAACTCAAACGCAGTCCACTTGAAATGTATGTAGCTATGACTGTCTGTATTTTCTTTCAGTTGACTGCTGTACTTTCAGCATACAAATGTTCTGAAATATCCGCACTCTTCATTATTCCTTTATTCAAACAAGCGTTGTATTTTCTACACTCGAATAATTCTGCGGTTTCTTCTCTTCAATATCTCTTCCTTCATATGTTAACTTCTCTGTGTCACTATCTTTTTTTTATTTTCTTGATAAACAACTCGGCTTTGCTTTCTTTCTCTTCTTTTAACAAACAGGAATCAGCATACAAGTATTCTGAAATATCTCTTCATCACTATTTTTCTTTCTTCTCTTGATAAACAACTTGGCTTCACTTTCTTTCTCTTCTTTCAACAAACAGGAATCAGCATACAAGTATTCTGAAATATCTCTTCATCACTATCTTTCTTTCTTTTCTTGATAAACAACTCGGCTTCACTTTCTTTCTCTTCTTTTAACAAACAGGAATCAGCATACAAATAGCATTACAGTTTCTTCTTCAATATCTCTTCGTCGCTATCTTTCGTTCTTCTTTGAAAGAACAATTCGGCCTTGTCTTCTTGTTTTAATGAATAAGAATTTATAAGTTCATTTTTTTTTCTTATTCAGAGTTGCTTAAGATGAATTGGTCAAATTATGCTATTATCTCAAATGTGTTTTCCTTTTCATTCATCATTTATCAGCGCCCAGCAATCATGACTTGCTAACCCAAGATTTGATCTGAAACTGATTTCCAAACTTTACTTTCCATGTGATTTGTTTTTGGCACAAATTCTAGCTCCTGCTGTTTCACAACCTCATATCTAGCTTCTGTCTATTTCCCGTCTAGACATTTGTTACTTAGGGTATCTGGGTCAACCAACCTTGACCTGCTATCCCAAAACTGACTCTAGGCTCCCACGTGATCATCTCCTTGTTACCACGCAAAGACCAATCTTAATATATGTGTGTAGGTGTGTGTGTGTGGCTATCTATATCCGTAACACTACTCTGTCCCTATTTCCATTCTATCAGTTCACACTTTTGCAGCTTGGACCCACTATGCCATGTACAGTTGATTCATCCTTCATATTTCAGATCCAGTACTTTGAGGAACAGACTCCCAAGAGAATGCTACTCAAATCCCTATATTTTTAACCTCTTCAAGTCTAGGGCCAGCAATTATCTATCCTGCATATCCTCATAATCTGCACTTACTTCCTCTTTTACATCTATGCAACTACCTTATTCGATAACCAACTACATCTGACAGCAAGGCCTCTGATCAAGAGATTGAAGGTTTTGAGGAGTGAGAAACCATCTCTTAATTAAAGTTATTCCCAAGTCCAGCCTGACCCGGGGTGGTAGCACCTGTTAGGGGGCCCCAGCTTTAGGCAAGTAGTGAACTGCCAAGAAAAAACAAAACAATATGAAAGTATAAAAATACATTTTCATAGTAAAAATACCAGCAATATATTTTTATATAGCAACAATACATATTTTAATGAAATAGTGAACAAAGCATCTTATTTACTGTAGAAGCAATAAAATTCTGTTCAAAATATTTAGATTTTGGCATTTAATAACCCATAAAGGTTGATATGTCACTAAACAAAATCAACTAAACAACCAGCATGAAAAAACTTTCATAACATTAATCCATATAATATCAGACAATTTATTAAAGAAATTAAACAATATTTCAAAATATAACTTTAACAAAACCACAACATAAAATCTACATATCACTGCCTCTAGTAATTATGTCCACACAGACATATACATGCACAAAAGCAGAGTAACATCTACCATGGATTCAATTGTGAAAGCAGAATAACATGTATCATATTTTTTATTATTTCAAACCTCCCAAGAAAGTTAAATTTTGGTATTAAATGACCCATGAAAAAGTTGATATGACATTAAAAAAATCAAATTATTCAGTAAGGCTCTACCTTGAGTGACTTTTGAATCGTGTATTGGCAGATCATTTTATGAAAAAAACATTCAGCCCATCTACTTGAAACTCAGTGTGTATATGTACTTCTTCATATGCCATGTCCTTTTAGGATGTAGGTGATAATGGACTTTCCACATCCTCCTATCCCTTATTGCTCTTAACATTTTTTCTCTTGGTATCTCTCCCAACCCTGCTCTGCCATTCACTTGCTC
Source organism: Ascarosepion bandense (assembly GCA_037127315.1). Lineage (NCBI taxonomy): Eukaryota > Metazoa > Mollusca > Cephalopoda > Sepiida > Sepiidae > Ascarosepion > Ascarosepion bandense. Next base: position 6,748,964 of record JBBBDQ010000883.1, on the reverse strand, counting down.
AAGTCCATCAAGTATGTCTCATGCTATATTCTTCTGTCTCTATTTCCTTCTATCTGTCCTGTGAGTATTAGATTCTCCAAGCCCTTCTTCCTCATTACATGTTCCAGAAACTTCAGCTGTCTCTTCCTGATGTTAAGTATAAGTTTCTTTTTTATTTGCATTCTCTCCAAAACCTTGTTGCTCACGTTTGGTCCATGGCATCCTCAGCATCCTTCTGTAGAACAACATTTCTGTTGCTTCAAGTCTCTTCTTCATTTTTGAGGAGATCATCTAGTATTTGCTGCCATATATCTCTCAATACATTACTCATCTTTTAGAATGCATCCTTGGCCATGCTAATGCACTTTTGGATTTCAGTGTCACATTTTCCGTGACATACAGAAACAAATAAATATCAAATATTGAAAAAGGCTTCAATTTGTATTACATTTCTCCCTGTACTTCATTAAGTCTGAATTCATAAGAATCAACACAATCAAAATTAAGATTTACTTTTTTCAAAATGTTTTCTTGCTCATTTTAATTTTACATGTCTACATTCTTTCATTAAAATATTGAATCTGCAATTCAATTCAATATTTCTAATCATTTCAAGGTTCTTTAATTAGCATTTAGCTTAAAATGATTAAAAAAATAGTCACATTTCATATGAGAATTGTTTTGACATTTTTTTAACAATCAAATTATTCTCTCCCTCTTTTAATGCAACTTTTTAAACTTTCTATAATGAACCTTATTGTATGTGCTACAATATCAAAGCACATTTTTTCATACCTTTTAATTCTAAACTAACGTGAGTACAATATTAAATAATTAACTACAAATGACATAATAGTCCAGTCTTTTAGTTTCACAGCTCCCTTGTGAATAACACATTTCTCCTACATTTAATGACTTAAGAGAAAAACAAATCTTTTGTATGTTTTTTTCTGCAGACAATTATTATTTGGTAACTTTACATTGTATCAGCTATATATCTTATGTTGTTAAGATAGTGGCCAACAATAATGAATCCTGGTAGGACTTTTAATTCTCTCAGAATTGCCTTGGTCAAATAAGTTTGGTAAAAAAGACACATCTTTATCACTGTTACATGATATCTATCCTTTTATATGGCAGTGAATGCTGGAGAATTTCTTCAAAGATGAAGAATATACTTAAAATAAATGAAATGGGGTTCTACAGAAGGATGCTGAGGATACCGTGGACTGCATATGTGAGCAATGACAAGGTTTTAGAGAAAATGGAAACAAAATGGAAACATATATTTAACATTGGGAAGAGACAGTTGAAATTTCTAGAGCATATAATGGGTACTTGGAAAATCTGATACTCACAGGACAGATTGGGGGACAGAAGAAAACAATGTATAACATACTTGATGAGCTTGAGTAAATTGATTGTGGAACAGGTTTTAGGAGAAATAAGACAAAATTTATTAAGAGCTACAAAGCACAGGAAATTGTGGACAGCCATGATTGGCTATGTTCTGAAGGGACATGGTGCTCAGAAAAAAAATGAGCTTGAGTACATGAATGAAAGAACAGGGTTTAAGAGAAACAACAAAGAGACAAAGGAGAGGAGAGGAAATTGTGGAGAGCTGTGATTACCAACATTTTGAGGGAACATGGCATATAAAGAAGATAATTATATAAATTCCCAACATACAAACAGAAAAATAAAGCAGACACATTAAACAATTCATAACAAAAATGAGTGCTAGCAAAAACATCTATATTACTGTAAATAGGTAATACCAAAATATAACAACAATTAAAAAAAAGTTAAACTGGTTTATAATCCTTGATTGGTCAAAGCAAAATTTAAAAACAAAAATGTGTACAGAGACTAAAAATATATACAACTCCAGACTAATCTTACATGCAAACAAAAAAATATAACATTAAAGGCTAATTATCATTTTTGGTTTGGTGAAAGAGGACTGATAAACTAGTTTAAATATTTTGTTAATCATTGTTATATTTCAGTATTACCTATTTACTGTCAGCAATATGTTTTTTCTTATCCCTCTTTTTTGTTATGAATTGCTTTTTAATGTGTCTGTTTTTATTGCTTTAATAAAATGTTGCAACCCTGCAAGAATTTTTAAAACAAAGAAAAGTAAGTTGTTATACAAGTTCTCTTTATAAAATGTTTGTACATATATAATTTTTAGAAAGACTTTTTATCTAAAGTTTGTTTTTTCATTATATTAAGTCTACTTGAATTTCCTATTCTGGACATGGCCACATTGAGCCTGGGCTAGTGCAACCCCAACAAATGCCCCCCGACTTTAAGAAAACCTGATTGGGATGCCTGGCCAGTGCTTTGTAACCCTCACTATCTTATATACCTACAAAAATAATAGTCATGCTGTAGACATAGGATAATATGTATATTTATTAATACAGGAGTAGGCTCATGCTATCAAAAATGATGGCAAAATATTTATATCGATATGCCATCTGAAATGACAGCAACGTATATATTGACGTACCTATTATTGAGTATTATATATTAAGACATGAGAAAAAAATAATCTAAACCCCTTGTGTATGATGGGATGGAAATGTATTGTATATCGTAGAGATGAATTAACGGTTTTATATAAATATCAAAAATATTTTTCTCTAAAATTTAATTAATTACAATTGCTCAGTTATAACTTATTTTCTAATATTACTTAAAAATTATTTTACTGAAATGATTGACTCACACAATACTTATTTGGTTTTCTTAACTCAAATATACCTTAGTATACCATAATTACTTAATTCTACTTCTAACCTAAACAATCCAGCCCCTTTAACTGATGAGGTAGTACAAAATCAAATTTTAAAAAACACCTAAAATCCAACCTGCTGTTAAAAATTATTGTCTACCCATTTAAATAATGTATGATTCTAGTATATATCTTATCCGGACAAAATTAAAAATTGTCATGTCTTGACATTACACTACTTTGTTCCCTTTCAGGATCCAAATTTTCAACTCCATAGTTCAACCAAATTCTCACTTTGATTGAGCAATATTGACACACCTACGACCATATTGTTTCATTTCCTCCAACCACGACTTCTTAATTTTCTAAATAACCATGAATTCATTTTATATTTTTTAAATACATCATTTTCACCATTTATTTTAAAATATCACCTGAAGAAGAACAGTATTGTTCTGAAACATGAAAATTTTGTGTAGAGATATAATGGTTTTATAATTCATTGTAATAACAAAATTACAATATTAAGCTCTACTTTGTATGAGAACTTTTTATAAAAGTAAATGCATGAACAGTAGGTTTTAATCTATCTGTTCTTTCACTTCCTTATAATATTATATATATATATATATATATATATATATATATATATATACACAGTGGTTTTTAATACAATAGTGACTGTGTATATATGTATATATTCTTCACTACTAAATGACATAATCATTGCAAAAAATAAAATAAAGCACTGTTAAAGAGCGAACATGCAGCAAGAGCTTTTATAACTGGTAGTGAAGACAATAAACTGAGCTAACTCTGCCTCGCTATTGTCTTGCTCCCCATGAGAATGACAAAAGGGATATATATATATATATATATATATATATATATATATATATATATGGTGTATGGGTAGGTATTTGAAGGTTAACACAATGTGTTTAGTATAATAAAGGAAGGTAAAGAAGATGTTGAGTATTACCTGTTTATTATTCATTAATATTTCGAGATCAGAATATCATCTTCAGAATGATAAGAGAGCTTGGTTTCATGTTGTTCGCTGTTGGCCTATGCCTTTAAATGAATGGTCCTCTTTTACTGCTACTGCTGTCATTAATTGTAGTGAGTATGTGTGTGTACCTGTAAGAGGGTTAATTCATGTATGTGTGTCTGTGTTTATGGTTTATATAAGTATGCATGGTAGTAGGATATAGCTTATTCACTTCTTTTTAAAGTGATAGCAGGCGCTGTTTTACAATTTGATGACATACATACATACATACATACATATATATATATATATATATATATATATAGAGAGAGAGAGAGAGAGAGAGAGAGAGAAGAAAACTCATTACATAATTAAACAGTTATAAATCCAGAATTTATTTACACATTTGTAAAAATAACAAACTGCTTTTTCAAAATTAAAAAAGCAAATAGTCACATTTAACTCAGAATATTAAAAAAAATTTAAGTTGGCACAGAGAAGAAATAAGGTTAGGCAAAGGGTAGAGGTGTATACAGTTAAACATTGTCGTAACAGATACCAAGAGTTCACAAAAATTAAGAACACCCACACCAAATCACACATATACAAAAATCATCTTAAAAGAAAAACAATTAACAAGAACAAATAAGAGAATATATATAACAACACACAAAATAAACACACACAAACATACAACTATCTTGCTCTGGAAAATCTCCAATGAGCTCTCTATTTTTATCGATTTAACATCTTATATTAATTACTTAAATTTTTGGGATTATCCTCTTTGTTTTTACGGGTTTGTTATTTTTTCATATATATATATATTTTAAACACATTGTATCAAACGATAGAGACACTTTGTTTTGCAGATTTTCTTTTGTATTTTCTCATATTTTCTAACGAGGCTTTTTATTTCCGAATTATATTTATGCAAATATGGACAGTATCTGCATAAATATAATTAAAAAATAAGCCTCATTAGAAAATATGAGAAAATAAACAAGAAAATCTGCAAGACTATGTTGTCTCTATCATTTAATACAATGTGTTTAAAAGAAAAGATGCTGCCAAAATATACATACTTGATATCTATATATATATATATATATATATATATATACACCCACAAATAAATATGGAAAGGTCTGTATTATAATAGAGAGGATACTTAGTAGCTCCGTTATATTACATTGAGCACTCTATTATTAACAGCAGAAAAAAATTATATGTGTTCGTATACTTGTGTGTATGTGTATTTTATTGATATAAATAGTTACACACACGTATATATATATATATATATATATATATATATATATATATATATATATATATAGTAACAATATTGAAATACATAAATAGGTATGATGATCAACCATCTGTTTATATGTATATATATAAGGCAAAATGTAAAGAATTAATGTAATCCAGGCCAACATTCACCAGACAATACATCAGTTTCAACTCCCACAATCCATGCAGCATAAAGAAAGGGATCATCTGCTGCTTACAACATTGAGCTAAAATCATAAGTGGTGGCCCAAATATATATATATATATATATACTAGAAATGGTTAGTATAAGCAGTATCCTACAACATAACTACTATCCTTGGTACTTGACATCAGCTCCAACAAACTGGGATAGAAGGGTGCAAGAGGATAACAACACTCAAAAAACAGCCTGGATATGCCAACCCTATGTGAAGGGATTATAAAAAAAATGCAAATGATCTATCATCCATATAATGTCAGGATCACCTTCAAAAGTGGTTCAAAACTTCCCAGACACTGCTTCTGAGTAAGACCTCCAATAGAGGAGAACATGATTAAGGATTGTATGTATGCCATTCCATACAGCTCTGGTAAGAAATATAAAGGAAAAATGGACAACCACCTTAAAATAAGAATACAGGAACACTGCAAGGCTGCAACACAAGAAGAAATAGAAAAAGCAGGTGTAACTGACCACATATGGAATGAAAAGGGAGATCACCATTTCCTGTGGGATAAAGTTAAAATAAGAAATAGAGAACACCACTGGAAAATAAAAAAAACTTAAGGAATCAGCACATATGCTAGGCCAAAGAAATCTCCTAAGTCAGTCAAGCATAGAAATGAATACCATATAGAAACCAGTAATACAGAGTGCCAGAGAAGAACAATAACAAACAACAGAATTGTAATATGAGTTCTGGCAAAAAATGATTATTAAACCATTAGGTTTATACATCCTTAAAATCCATACACTGAAATCCACAAAGACACATAGATAAAAGCATTAGTTGATCCAAAACGTTGTGAGTTCAATACCTGGCTACAGCAGTGGTGAACAAAATCTTTGAGAGTTGAGTAAAAGGAAGACATCTGGAAGAGGCATATCTCATAAAACTAAAACAATCTATCCTGTGAAATAAAGGATTCAGTTAAAAAATTTAATCACCTGAAGTAGGCTGAAAGTGGTTGAAGCATTGTGAATACAGCAACAAAGATGAGAACAACAGTCTGAACAACGTAAATAGTGTAAATAATTACACTAACATATCTCAAAAATATAGACAAAGGCATTTATTTTCTAAAATTTCTTGTCATTATTCAAAGCCCACTTGAATTTTCTAGAGGCCATGAGAGAAATATTTTAATAATTTTCTAATGTTTGCATTAATAACAATAATAATAGTAATTAATGAAATAAAATTAATAATTTTCTAGTTATTTAAATAATCTAGCACAGTTTCAAAAATATCTAATTAAACTGATTATTTTTACTTACTTATGTAAATATTTTTGGCTCCATTCAAATAATTTGTTATAATGTGAAATGTCAGATGACAATAATTGTTACTATGAACACTGCAGGAAATAAGATTGTAACTAATGTTGCCAGGCCTAAAACTATAGAAATCTATAAAAATTTTAATATATTTGAAATATTTATGTCCACTTATAAAAAAAAACTCTTTTAGAAGACATTATTATATATATGTTGCCTTTTCTTTAGATGTAAACATTGAAGTTTTTTCTAATTTGTGACTGAATTTTGGCAAGGCAGATATAAATTCTTTCTATACAAATATGTGGAATTTAAAAAAATGCTAAATCAACTGCTTCAACTGCTTATATATGGCAATTTTCGCAATTTGAATTAAAGGTAAATAGCCCAGTTGAAATATTCCTATAAATAAAAAGTGTACTACATATGATGTATATACAGTTTGTTAATAATTTATATCAAAAGCTGATACTAAAATGTTTGTTTAACAATACAAGCTGTTAGGCTCTACTGATGCAAGGTAGAGACACACAAACAAAATTTAGCCTTATGCAAATTTATAAATGATGCAATAATTCTATTTTTAACTTTTTAATCAAAACTTAACTCCTGATTCCACAAAAAAACTTCACATATATTTTCAAGCTACTATGCTGATGGCATTCTCAGTTTAATAAATTTCTATTAAAAAATTATAATTATTTACATTTTTGTATAGCCACCAGTTTTTTCTCTTTTGAAAATTCTTTTTTTAATTTTGGCATCAGTGTTAGATACTCTTTCCAAATAGTAAGATTTAAATTCATATTTCAGAAGGAAGGATTACATGCTTCCAGACAGATTTGTATGAATTAATTTGTAACACTTCAGGTTTCGAAATGATGATTCCTCATCATTGTTCATTTGATAGATTATTTATTCTCAAGGCTTCTGTTATTCCAATATAGTGTAAAGATGTTTTCTTGAATTTAAATACTAGACATAAGTCTTGTATACCTATCAAAGTTTAACATACATATTCCACAAAAAACAACAGTGGGATAAAAGGGTTATTTTTTCTCTTGACACTGCTATTACTGTAAACTACCTCAGCAATTTTCATTGTTTTAAAATTTTAATAAAAAATAAATAAAATTTAATAAATAATAATAATATAATAGATAATAAAATTTTAATAAAACCCAAGCAGATAAAACTGGATTTATACATTCTTTTTTTTTTCAAGAATTGCCTGTAAAAATATTAAACACTATTCTTGTAAATAAACAGACTAATAAATAGTGTTTAACATGTTTGTTGACAGTTCTTGAGAGAAAAAAATTTAGATACTTATTTTAATGAATTTGAAAATGAAAGAAATGCCCAGAAAATGCATTTTTTCAAAATATATAATTACAGTGTAGCTTACTTGTGGCACAAGGCCAAAAGCATAGAGCACTCAGTGAGGATCAAACTCACTACTTAGTCATAATGGATCTAGCAAAAGAAAAAATATATTTATATAATTACTCATTGTTATGTGTTTTAGATTTTCTTGTTCACTTATTCACAAACATTTTATAAATTTATGAATAAAAAATTCGTTTTCATAGTTATTTCATTATAATATGATAAGTAATAAATATTTCATTTTAGTTTTAAATAAACAATCTATTAAAATAAATGAAAAAAATGCATGCAACAAGTTTCACATGTTCGAGTTTTATTAAAATTTTAAAAAGAGCTTTTTAAAGCAATAAAAATTGCCAAAATAAGATGTGGTAAGCCCAGTGTCAAGAGAAAAACTGTCCTTTTGATACACTATTTTTTGTGGGTATAATTGTTAAACTTTGCCAAGAAATTAATAGACTGCATTTTCATCCCAGATTCTCTGCTTTAACAAAAATTATACAGATTTGAAAAGAATGAACACATTTAATGAAAAATGGATTTGTTGATAAACATGTAGAATAAAAAAGGTCCTAAGGAAAATGAATTTATGTGGTGAAAACAAACACATAAAATGCCTGGAAAATTCCTTTTTTTTCATGTATAATTACATTTACTTGTACTTATGCATTTATTAAAATTTTTTTGTTCACGGACATTTTTACAAATTTATGAATAGAAATACTTGTTTTCATGATTATTTCTTTATAAGATAAGTAATAAATATTCCAGTTGAATCCATTGTATTCACTTACGTGCAAATACCCTTGGGAAAGGTATTAATCCATCTCTTCCTTCCAGTTATGGGTTAAATAACAGGACAGATTGGGTTCTATAGCCTTGGCTGGCAACCAATCTACTGCAGAAAGCAATGGCAACCTACTGCAGGATAATCTTCTGCCCAGTCAGTCATGTTTCTTTCGCCCAAGCGTGTATCACGTATGGCACTTAACTGACTGAATAAATATTGCATTGCAATTCACATATCTTTATACACTAGTAAATATAAAATTATTCTTGTAAATAAATGATCTGATAAAATAGTGTTTAATTGTTTTGTATTTAATTTTCAAAAAAAGAGAATGCATAAATCCATTTTCATATGTTTAAGTTTTATTATAATGCTAAAGATAGCTTTTTAAAACAATAAAATCGCCAAGAGAGTGTACAGTCATAGTAGTATCAAGCAAAAAAAAGATTTACTTTTGAAATACCATTTCTTTGTGGGTATATATGTTAAACATTGCCGTATATCCTCTTAAGAAAGGGTAAGTTTTAATTACTTATGAAACATATTGGAAGACAAAAGTTTTAGCCCCATGATTATTATTGTAATTTTTCATAATCTACTGTTCTGTTTGTATATATCAGATAAAAATGAAACAAATATTTTTCTTAATTAAATAATGAATAAAAATTATAAATTAAATCTCCTTGTAGAATTGATGTCTTTTCTTTGTCTATCCTAACATGGTATTCTCAGCATTCATTGGAAGATCTATATCTCTGTTGCTTCAAGCCTCTTCTTCATCTCTGAGGAGATTGTCTAGTATTCACTGCCATATAGGAAGACTGATATTACATAGCAGCTGAACACTTTCTTTGTTTCTAACAAAATCTTCCTCTCTCTTTAAACAAAAATAGTTGTGAACAAAAGCTGTAAAATGAATTTCAGGAACTTAGAAATATTGGAAAAAATATTGGTTATTTATTCATTTTCCTTTGATGTATCAGTACCTTTCATAACATAGGTGATCATGGCTCTTCATAGCTTCTCTTTTGTTTCTCTACATAACTTGTCTCTTTACACTTCATTCACACAAAATCATTAAGTAGGTTGCTCAATATTTTCCATGTTTCTCATGTCTTCAGCATATCCTGTGAGTATCAGACTCTCCAAGTCTTCTTTTCTCATTATGTCTAACAAAAATTACATTTGCTTCTTTCTGATTGCAAATACCAGTTTCCTTGTAGTTTTTTATTTTCTTTAAAGACTTTCACCTGTGAGTCTTTAAATATATTTTTCTAATTATGATAGTCTTATATAGTAATTCTAAGGGGATCAGTTTATTATTTAATAACAATAGAAATTTAATCCCTCAATTTATGTTCAGTAGTATCTTATATTTATATTCATTTACATCACTGTCAAAAAATGGTGGAATTTTGTTAAGGCTATGCTGTTATTAGAAAGCTTTCACATATAATTCTTTAAATATATTTTCCAATTATGTTAGGGATATATAGTAATTCTGGTGGAAGGGAATCAGTTTATTACTTGATAACAATAAAAATCCAATCCCTCATTTTATGTTCAGTGAAATAATATTTTCATACTTATTTACATATACCGTCCAATTCTTATTTTTGAATGTGGTGTTTGTCTTTCATCTTGTTACCTTGTGAGCATGCAACCAGCTTTTCTCCCAGCTTTCGATGTACTCTAATGAGATCGAGAATTGGAATGTAATGTGAGGTAATCATTGACCAGTGAGTGGAAGCTTCAGTGAGTGTTGCACTGTATGTTTATACTGATAACATTAAAGATTCTTCTTTAGATTTTATCTAGAATCTCTAAATACATAGCAGAAACACCAGACCAGATGTGGCAGCAATAATCAATGTCTGGATAAATAGGAAACATAGAAATGTGTAAGATAGATACTGGTGAGAAACATTTTCTAGCATGACAGTGAACTCATTTTCGTAAGAATTGATTAATATAATTTTTTAGTTCATGTCAGTTAAGTGCCATACGTGATACATGCTTTGGGCGATCATGTCTCGAAAGAGACATGACTGACTGGGCAGAAGATTATCCTGCAGTAGGTTGCCATTGCTTTCTGCAGTAGACTGGTTGCCAGCCAAGGCTATAGAACCCAATCTGTCCTATTATTTAACCCATAACTGGAAGGAAGAGACAGATTAATACCTTTCCCAAGGGTATTTGTGCGTAAGTGAATGCAAGTAATTCAATTTGAATTCAAACTCGGCACCCCGATTTGTCATTTCAAGTCGATAGTTCATGTCAGACAAATTAGATATTAAGCAAATAAGAAATGATGAGACATAGCTGCCAGTCTAGTACTGTACTTAAATTTAAATTTACTTGTGCTACTAGATTGGCAACTAGGTCCCACTCTTTTACTGTTGAAATAATCAAATGTAACCACTACTTCTACTCTAACAGTTTCTTTTCTCACACTTCTTCCCTGTAGAACTCTTGTATAGTTACTTTCTTGATAGCTGCAATCTCCAAAAGTTTAAATACAATATCAAATGTCATCTCCCTAAATTCCACCCACCTCATATCCTTTTTCCAACATCCCCTGTACCTTTTTTGGCAATTCTACCTTGCTTGGGGTGAAATGATTATCAAAGAATTTTTTTTAAAAAAAGACAAAGAGGAAAGCTCATCAGAACAATTACCATGAAAATATTTATCAAAAAGGCACAGAAAAACTACATTATGGTATTTAGAAAATGACTGAAATTGAGATGTCAGGTCAGGACTGATAATATTGCAGGTGTTTCTTTGGATTTTGTCAAGAATCTCTAAGTACATAGTAGGAACATGTGACCAGATGTGACAACAATTTCTGATATATTCCTCCCACACACAAAAGAAAGAAATAAAAAGAGAAAAAAATCAATCCTTTCAAAATAACCTCATATAATATGACCAATAATCAATATCTACTTGTCTAATCCCAAAATTGAATTTCCCTTTATACATTTCATATGTGCTATTTATCATCTCTCAAATTATAACCACTATAAAAGGCAACTTTATATCAAACAGCATAAAAATGTGTTCTCTGTATTAATTATTGACAATGGAGATGAGATTAAAAGGCTTTGAAAATATAAAGCACTTGCAGTCTTATTTAGTTTTGCTGCGATGAAGACCATTACTCAGAACTTTGTTTTGCAAGTTTCAACTTTCAATGACAAACAATAAATAGCATTTAAAATAAAAACGAATTATACAAATTTTAGCTTGGTTCTGTCTGGGTGTCTCATTATTTTGGCCTTGTGCCAGACTATACTAAGCTTAGAAAATACCAACATTATCAAAATCTGGTTTTTCCTTTTTGATTGAAAACTTTTTGACTGAAATCACACTGAAAACATTGGTTTTCACCCAATCACTAAAGTTAAGTAGTGTCAAGCCTTGTTAATACTTAGATGAAAATCTGCAAGAGAACACCAGATATTGTAAGCAATCTCCTACAATTTGAAATAGGCTTTGGCTTTAAATTGCTCAGAAAGGTTTGATAGGCTGTAAAAAATCAATTTTTCTTTAGGTGTATATGAAATGTACATATATAAAAAAAATAAACCCTTATGTACAAACAGATATAAGTTGGCTACTCATTTCCAAGCATATCCATCTGCTAGAGTAGCTAATCAACCTCAGTTGCAGGCACCTGCATGGTTGTCAAAACCCACAGACCCCACCTTTGGTTTATACTGCAAATATGCTAAGAAGATCTTAGTTATGCTATCTGCTCATGATGAGCAGCTTAAAGAAACACCAGAACACTCAACCATATGATCATTATGAATTTTGACTTTGACAGCCTCCTAGAAGTTCCATCTATGAAATTTCACTCAGAAGGCTTTCAGAAACTTGTAGTACAGTTTTCAGGTACTTTCCACAGGTATATGCATGGTTTGATCATCTCTCCAGGCTGATAACATCAAGACAAATCATATATGAGGAAACTTGAACCTGTGTCATATTGTTGGAAAATAAACATTCTAACCTCTTGGTAAAGTGCCTATAACATATATATATATATATATATATATATATATATATATATATATAGGTAGATAGATAATTACCTTCCCAGATCAAAACAAAATACTAAATAAATGATCAGAACTCATCTCAAAACGCAGACATAATAACAAAATTTATTACACTTCATTAAAATTGGAAACTGAGAACAAACAAGAATAAAATAAAATATATAAATAAAATAAAATAAACAAAAACAAGTAAAATAAATTAGTCCAAACAAATAAATAAGTAAATAAATTAAGTAAATAATTAACAAACCATGTATGCACAGATAAACACAAAAAAATGCAGTAATAACAACGGACAGTAAAATAATAATGAATAAAAAAGTTAATTAACAACACTATAAATAGCCAAAAATTGACATTCATATCAACAATCATTCTCACTCAATAGCCCCCAGAATAAATTGAAGCCATTAACACTTGCATTTAACAATCACATTGTTGACTTCAATGCCCACTTTTATATATATATATATATATATATATATATAGTGAAATTAAATTGGACAAATTTATTATAAATATCTAGCTCCTCAGGCCAAAATTTTTCACAAAAATGAATAGGTTAAATTTAAGACTCCACCTAATAATAAACTTCTGGTGCCCTTTGAAGTTGACATGTTAAAAAAGATATTAATAACATTAAAAATCTAAATTCTGTGGATTAAATCCAATGAACCTAAAAACATTTATAAAATCGAACCCTCAAAGTATCACAAATAAAATCACTAGCCCTTATAAAAATATAACAACAATAACACTATTTCATCAATTAATGAAGATGCTGCTAAATTGGCCAATAAATTTGACATCGCAGACAGAATGGGAAAGATTAAATTGATTAAAAACAAAAATAAAGCTACATTTATCCAGTTTGATATCATCAATTTTTACTCCTCCATTTCTTATGACCTATTAATAAAAAGTTTAAATTATACTAAAAGCTACGTAAACATTACAAAAATGAACTTGAAATTATTTTAGCATCTAGTCAATCTTTACTAGTATATAATGATTCCACTTGGACTAAAAATCTCAATGATAGCTTTGATGTCCTAATGGGTGCATATGATTCAACCCAAATCACTGATCTAATAGGAATTTACATATCACACACTCTTAGTAGAATTATTGATCCTAATCAAGTAGGTCTTTACCGAGATGATGGACTTCTGTTTATCCCAAATAGCAATGGCCCTCTATCATAAAGAATACAGAAAAAAATAATAAGAGCTTTCCAATTTCTAGGTTTTAAAATTGAGATCTCATCTAACCTTAAAATAGTAAATTTCTTAGATATCAGTTTCAACCTTTCCAACAATACATTCAAACCATTTCATAAAGGAAATCAATCTCATATTTACATTAATGTCAATTCCAATCACTTGTCAATAATTAATCAAATTCCTAACACAGTAAATATGAGAATTAATAGATTATCATCCAACAAAAAATATTTAATGAGAGCAAATCAATATATAATGAAGCCCTCAAAAAAGAAATTTCAAAAAAGAAATAGTCTACCAAGAAACATTGAAAGACAAAACAACTAATGTAAACAAAAACAGAAAAAGAAAAATAATATGGTTTAACCCACCATTCTGCAAGTTGTCCAGTATTTTCTTAACCTAAGAGAAAAACACTTTAAATAAATAATCCCTAAAAAGAATTTTCAACAAAAAAACTTTGAAAATAAGTTATTCCTGCACCAAGAATATTCAAAACATTGTTAACTCACACAACAACCAGTTATTAAAAAAATTTCACAATAAGGCACAAGAATATAAACCTCCTTGTCACTGTAGTTATAGAATCAACTGAAGGCAAATGCAATTTTGATAAAGCAGTATATAAAGCTACCATTTTATAGGGATATCCACAGGAAGTTGGAAACAAAGATTCTACAATCAATAACACTCCTTTTCCAATGCTTTCTTGAAACATGAAACTGCCCTATCAGAAGACTATTGGAAACTGATATATCCCAAGAAGGAATATCAGGGAAAAGAATAGTGTAAGAATAATACTTAACACTAAAGACAGATTAGAAGAGATTTATTATACAACAGTACAATAAACCAATAGATGTACAAGAACAATCAACGAATAGTAACAGGAATAACGATCAAGTAGAAAATGTCTCCACCTATGACGTATGTATCCGTCTAGTGACGTATGCTGATGTATGCCTCCAGTTCGCTCTAGTCACAGTCTTTTATAGACTAGACCATATCTATTACAGAGTAGGATAGGATGTTTCTCTACAACAGATACTAAAGACAGAGGACTTCCCCCACAAATTAAATTGGACATGCACATGCTCTCAACAACTTCAGAGACAGATGCAGTCTATGCTTGGAGAAAAACTTGTAATAATCAAATATAAAAATCCCAGTGAACTATTGAACTAAAGGAGTAAATTCATCTTCAAAGGCAGACACAAAAATAGATTTAAAATTCCATAACAAAATGGAATTTATACTTAAAAGTTTTATTCGGTCAAAAACAAACATATGAACTTACCAAAATTCATAATTATCTAAAACCTCCAATCATTAATTTTAACTGAGATGAAGTTGTACTAAGATTATGATGTTTATAGATATATGTACGTACATGTGCATATATACAACATGTTAAAATTTCCCTTCCCTGATTCCATGTGCCTAGGACTTAGTGGGTAGCGACTCGGACTGATACCAAATCGGTCGAGTTTCAATCCTGGGCAGAAGCAACTGGATGTGTCTAGCCACACTGATGAACTGTGATACAGCAAAACAGGCTTGTATGTGGATGACTAATATATACATGGGTGTGTCTGTATATGTGTATATGTATATACATAATTTATTAATTTTTTTTTTAAATATCTACATGTGGATGTATATACATGTAAGTTTTTACGTAGTTATAAACAAGTAGGTGGGCAAGTAAAGATTTATATGCAAATAAGTATATAATTTAAGCCCCTAAAAACATCTCTCCAATGTGTTCACATAATATTCATGTGATATCCTGTTAAAGATTACTATTTATTAATTTATTTTTATTGGTTAATTATTATTATTAATAATAATAATTTTTATGAAGTATTATTATTGTTGTTATTAAGAATAATAATGATTAAAGTTTTCTTTTTTTTTCTTTTTTTTATCATCTTTAACATTGTTATCATACTTGATAGTAATATTACTGTCATAAAACAAAAAAGATTATTGTTTATAAGATGAAAATATTATTGCCTAAGGAATTAATATAAAATTCTAACAATTCAATTCTTCTAGTGAAAATACTAAATTTATTGTATTTAAGAATGTCCAACTGAAAGTTCAATCCAAGGTCACCTTATTGCCTGAGGTAGAAATGTGGCATTCTAGGTGTGACATTAGTGCTTAAAGATTAACACTGTATATCTAACTCCATCTCCCATTGATAAAATGTTTTCCTTCTTCTCCTGTCCTAACAAGATTCTTTTTGTCTGGATAAATCTAACCTATTCATTTTTGTGAAAACCTTTAGTCTGAGGAGCTGGATATTTATAAAATATCTACAAAATAAATTATCATCAATGGATTTGTAAATTTATCTAATTTATTTTCATTATAATACTCTGTTAAATTCTAACATTGAGTTTTCATGATCCCCTGTAGAATTAACCTTTCAAATTACCAAGGATACTATAGAGATATCAAGTCTGTGAACAGTGAGGATAATCCAAAAAGATTTATCTAATATAAAGTATTAAGTAATAGATCTGTTATAGGTAGCTCAATTGATATTATCCAGAGCAATATGATATACATAAAGGAAAACACATCATCTAAAGTGTTTTGTGTGTGTGTGAGAGAGAGAGAGAGAGAGAGAGAGAGAGAGAGAGAGAGAGATCAGTTAATGAATTTTATTTATAATTCAACATTATTTCTTGTTATATAGGGAAACTGAACTTTACTTGACTGTGAAAGTCTTCTGTGACTGAGTGGTCTAAAAGCAAGCTGGGTTGAATGCATGTTTCCCCTACAAGGCAGACACACGCCCAAATTCTACCAGAAGTCACATTATCTTTCCTAAGATACTCAAACATTAATATGGATATCTATCCACTACATATAACATTTAAAGTACTGTATTTACTTGAGCATAGTGTAAACTTTTGTATGTGAAAAATAAGGGGTAACACTATATGCAGGTCATTTTTTTTTTAAATGGTTAAAAACTCAGAAATTTTTTATGACTAGTTGCACTACACACACATAAGCTATAAGAAAAAATCAGATTTTTCCCAAAGAGATTCAGGGGTCACACTCTACATGAAGTAGGCTTATACCCGAGTATATGAGGCAACAAAAAAAAATATCTATTATTAGAATTTACTATATTTACACAATATCAGTGATACAAAATTTATAGATATTTGTAGACATATGAATCAACACTATATGGTAAGACATACTGGAAGAACAGATGGAACTACAAGACAGTGACCGACAGTTCCAGCCCACACATTAATCATAAACTGATTTTGATATCTAGCCTGTATTGTACCATGGGGATTCTAATCCACCCACAAACGTTGTTTGTGTAAATTTGTTATTCCATTTCTTCAATATGTTGCCTCATTCCTAATCAAGACTGAAGAGACAAACAATGGATTGGCAGTTTGTGCAATACACCATTGGCAAATGTTCTCCCATAGAGAACTTTTTTTTTTATAATTATACCACCCCAAGCAAGGCAGTTTACTGCCACTGGTGCGCAGGGGATTATATAAGAGGAAAGTTATGAGAAAGTGTAAAAGGTTATAGTGGGTATCAGGAAGTTGGTAAAAGAAGGATGAGAATACTGATGAGAGTGGAGTGGACAGAGAAAGGAACATGACTAAGAGAAAGGATGCAAGTCAGTGAAATAGAAGATAACTATTGACTTTACTTTTAAATTCTTGGAGATTGTAGCTGTCAGGGAAGCAAGTAAATGGAAAGTAATTCCACAGGTGGGAAGTGCAAGAAAAGAAGCTGCTGGAGTAGAATTTGCATTTACATTTTATTGGTTTCACAGTAAAAGAGTGGGACCTAGTTGCTAATCTTGTGGCTCGAGTAAATTCATATATAGGGGGCACCAGAGAGCTAAGTTCATCAGAACTGAAGCCATGAAAGTATTTGTAGAATAGACACAGGGAAACAACATTGCAGTGAGTGAAAACCCTGCAAATATTTGTATCGCAGTTTCCTTATTTTATTGTTCACTCTTGAGTTATCTGGCACTATCATTAATCTGTCATACCTGTGTAGACCATAAGCATTTATATGTACTATTTTACTTATTTTATCTAATATGTACAAGCCCATCAATTTGAACACCTTTTCACTATCAAACAAATCTTGGGGGATATCAAATGCACTCTTGTTTGTTTTGTTTTCTTAGCCATGCATCATTGTTGTGAAAAAGTATTGATTTTCTACTCTGTAGAATAATTTCTACTTGCTCAGGTGTTACATTAATGAATTCCTTGGCAAAGTTTAATGCTTCAAGCAGCCTCTGTTCAAATATGGAGAAATAGAAATATTTTATGAATATATATATATATATATATATATATATATATATATATACACTACCAGCTATAATTATTAGGCTACCCCAGTTTTTTTTTTAAAGAAATGATGTATTTCATACTATTTTTAGTATTTATTGCTAAGTGGATATCTCTAAATGAAAATAGAATGCTTCTTTTGTTATTATTACTTTGCAAAATTTTACAATGCAAGGAAGCAATGATGAACTCATCTGAATCAACCTAAATTTTCTTCTTTTTTTCAATGATGAAACTGCAATATAGGTAATTATTAGATATTTATAAATTCATTTGATGCACATGTTACACTCTATCTTCACCTCAATATTGAGCACTTTATGATAAAAAACATGCTTGCCAAAATAACTTTTATCAGTAACATTACTCAAAAACAACAATCCTGATGCTAAACATTATTATAACTCATCAATATATATCTATGTATATAGATAACCTAAAAAACAAAAATCACAATATTTTCATTATATATATATATATATATACACACACACACATATATATATAATACAATATTTTCATAATATATATAATACAATATTTTCATAATATATAAATATGAAATATATATATATATATATATATAGATAAGCATCATTGCAGCACACTGTCAAAACATGTATAGAACCTGTAAAAACAAAAATTCTGACATTAAAAATAATAACATGGAAAATAATTAAAAAAAACAGCAATAATATAGAACACCCCCCAAACAAGTAATCATTGTTTTTCAAAATAATATAAACTCCTAAACAAATAGTTACACATGAAAACAAATTCCTACTATGCTACCTACAACTCAAAAGATTAAGCAATTAGTAATCTATAACTTGAAAATAATGAACTTTATTTCAAATATGTGAGAAAGCTGAAGAAATCTACAAAATTTAAATAGTATAATAAAAAAAGAATTTGATTATATAAAAAATTAAACAAATTCAAGGTTAGATATTTTTTTACAATAATGTCCATCCTATACAAGGCTGAAGAGCCACTCGAGGTAGTGTGTTACAGCATAAACAGTTCAATTTATAAAGATATGTGGGGAGGATAACTACCAACCCTAAACTTTAACAGTTTAAGATTTTAGTGATCAGAGAAGCAACCTCTTAGGAGTCAGTTCCACAAAGTAGCAGTATATATATATATATACATATATATATTATTTCTGTCCTTTATATCTATATATGTGTGTTTGGGTACCTCATGCATTTGGCTTTGTGCTACATCTAAGCTATACTTAGTATATGAATCACCAACATCAATAAATGAATTACTATATATATATATATATATATATATATATATATATAGAGAGAGAGAGAGAGAGAGAGAGAGAGAGAGAGAGAAAAGAAAGAGTGAGAAAGGGATATGAACTTCAATAAGATATAATGGCATGCAAACTTGTCTTGCTAAATTAATTACATTCAAATAATGTTTAATCCTCACTGGGTGTCCCATACATTTGACCTTCTGCTACATCTAAGCTACACTTTGGAAATCAGTAACAACTAAATTTTGCTGCCTATGTTATTATTATTATCATTATACATCTATATATATAGAGAGAGAGAGTGAGGGGGAATATACAGGTAATTTGTTATGATTGGTTGATCCTTGCTAATCAGTTTATTTGTAATTTGGTTCCTGTATTAATGAGCGTATGACTTCAGTTCTTGTAATTTCAAATTTCCTGACTTTGACATTTATTACCAACCATAATTGTTCTCATTTATCTAAAGTCATGGCTTCAGAGAATACATAAAGCACTTGCGATGGTATAAAGTTCAAGAACCATACATTAACCAAAATAAATAAGTTTGAACATTTGACAATATTTGACAAGGACTGGTTCAGGCTGTGGAATGTGAAGTAGTTACACATTTTGCACAAGTGTCAGAGTTCAAGTGAAATCTAGGAATTCCAGTGCTGATTTTCTAGGCACAGAGACTTTATCCTGCTTCCATGTCATTCTCATTTGACCTTGTTGGATATTAAGTTCAAATAGATAAGCATTCTGAATTATTTCTATAGCTGTGATGCTTTGTCATTCATTGTTTTCAACAATATCAAAATTTTCTTTTAAACTAATTCAAATAAAACAAAAAGCATACAGGCTTTGCAAAATATAGAAAAAATAAACGAAACTCTTGTAAAGCTATGGAGTATAGTATTCTACATATTCACCTCACACTTCAACACATGTGGTACAATTTTTCACAAGTTACTTTAACTCTTCCAAAAGATATTTTGATATTTTGTTCCTGAAGACTGACTCTGATGCTGCTTTCAGTTCTTAATCATTTGAAAATGGATTCCTTTTTTCAAACTCCTTTAAAGGTTTAGAATCAAAAAATACATTCAGCCAAATTTGATAAATTGATTTGTTGATCAAACTCAAAATTCTTCAAAGCACCCATTGTCTTGCACAGTGATTCTCAACCACTATACCACAGCACACTAGTGTACCACAAAATATTCTCATGCCATACATATATATGTGTGTGTGTGTGTGTGCGTGTGTAAGTAGCAATGGTACAGCATTTGTATTGGAATAAATGAATAAGTATTAAACTTTTTATTCCACATTAGTTAAAAAAGCTTTATCAGTTTTATTATAGTTTTTTACTTTTTATTTATGTGAATTAATCTTCTCACCCCTAAATAACATGAAAAATAAGTGAGAAAGACTATGCACAACTGAAGAAGAAATGACTGTCTGCTTATCACACGTCCAGCCAAACATTAAAAAATCATGAAAAAACACCAGGCACAAGTTTCCCACTAAATAAGCTGCACAAATAGTTGAATAGAAACATTGAAATAAAGTAAATTCATATTTCTGTCTACAATTTTAATGTACAGTTTTATTTTATAAGATTTAAATTTATGTTCTTCACAAATTTTGCTAAGTGTGCCGTGATATTTTCATTTGTTCCAAAGTGTGTTGTTACTTAAAAAGATTGAGAAACACTGTTTTAGCATGTGCATTGACTTCAAAACTTTTCTTTCAATTCTTGCTTTAATTTGTATAAGTTAGTAATATAGGTTGCATTAAATATTTAAGTTTTTCTGAACATAGACACTCTCCTTATTCCTGCAGAAAAGAAACACTAGCCATGGCATTTTCCTGCAGATCTTTGGTTCTTTAATTTCTTCAGCCATGGTACAAACACTGCATGTACTGTTTATTTTAGAGTTCCAAATCATAGTTGAGTAACCATACTTCATCACAAATGACAAGTCCTTTCCAAACATTATCATTAGATTACTGAAAATGTTGCTAAATTAATTTAGACGAGTCTCTAATTGGTATCATTTTGGGTTAGAATTCAAGCATTTTTTGCCCCACTTCCAAGTGTTCAAGAGTTATAAATTCCATGGCTTGTCTGGTTATCTCAGTGTCTCAGAAATTACTTTGATTGATCAACCAAAATAAGGTCATGAACCTGATCAATAATTTCAGTAACTGACACACCATTGCAGGTTTCCCAAACTGTGCTGCACCTTGGGTCTTAAAATCTCCACTTCTTCCCAGTTGAGTATGACATGCACTTATCATCCAATGTTTGCATCATCCACTTATGGATTTCTTTTGGAATTGTCTTCTACAGGAACAGGAGCTTCATGACAGCTCATAATTCAACACTTGAAAATTCCACACATACTTCCAAAATAAGTCTGAGAATCCTGCAAATTGGCACTTGACAATATAAGAGAACACTATTTCTAACTGTAGTGGGGAATTGATCAGGCAAAGAACTTTTCAATATCACCTTGTGTAGTTGTAATATTTGATGAAATGAATTTTAACTTTTGAATAATTTTAAATTTTGTTTCTATTAGATTCAATAGCTGCATTTTAGTTTGTATTTTGCTGCAAGTGACAAATACAAATTTTATTATTAAAACATTAACTTTATTCTTAATATATAAACTACAGTTAATACCAGTTCTTAATTTTTGGAAATAATCCCACTTGTTGTTGCATAATAATATTGTTCAAATATTTTTCCCACCCTGAAAAATAAATTTATGTTTAAAACAAGCACTGAAATCTGAAAAGAAGTTTTTTTATTAAAAGTCCTACCAACTCATTAGCATAAGAATTCCTAAAGATTAACTGAGAAAGAAGCAGCCATTGTTTTCCTCAAACACTGTTTTTTTTTTCTGTCTATATCTGGGACAGTCAAAAGATCCAAGAGGGGCAGTTAGAAAAGGGGCTGGTGAAAAGATCCAACAGATAATGAGAAAAAACAGTATTGTTAGAAAAAAAAAAGGTGGTATTGGAAAACAGGGTGACCCTAGAACCAAGAAATATTTTTCCTCTATTTTGAAAATTCTTTCAAATTTAATAAGTCATTTATGTCTGCTTTACAAAGAATTAAATTGTTGTTTGAAGTGCAAATGTTTGTATTTTGCTGACATTATCTAGACAGCTGATACCTACAAAAGCTAACACTTTAGGTTTATAGGTATAGCGATATAACCATAGACATCTGTTCTAATAAAGAAACAGAAATGCCTATAAGTTTTACAGTGTTAGATTAGATGTCATTTTGAACTTGCAGTATATCTAATACCAAGACAGAAGAGTTTTCATATGGGTGTGGGCGGGGACATGAAGAATGTGAAATAGAGTTAAGGGAAGCAGTAACATACAGACGTTTAAATATCTGGGAGGTGTTTCAACAGCACCGCCTTGCTTAGGTTGAACTTAATTGAAAATACAATGATGGATAATGGAACACCAAAATTCCAGATGCACATTGGAATAGCAAAAGTTGCCATCCAAAAGGTAAGCAAAATATTAAGAAAGAAGAACATTTAATTATAAACAAAGAAAAGAATGCAGAGTTGATATGTAATGTCAATCCTCCTTTAGGGCAATGAATGCTGGATAGTTTCTTTCTTTTTTTTTTAATCATATCACCCCAAGCAAGGCGGTAACACCACTGATGTGCAGAGGGCTATGTAAGAGAGAAAAGATTGGAAAAGAGAAAGCCGGAAACCACATCCTAAACAAGGGATGAGCCTCGTCACCTGTTCAATAGACGTGGGTGAAGTGTGAACCGGGCAATAGTTTAGTCTATCTACTCCAATTGAAAAAAAAAAGGAAACAGTGAAAAGATTGGAAAAGAGAAAGCTGGAAACCACATCCTGAACAGGGAACAAGGGATGAGCCTCTACACCTGTTCAATAGATGTGGTTGGAGTGTAAACCGGGCGATAGTTTAGTCTATCTACTCCAATTGAAAAAAAAAATAAAATAAAATAAAATAAAAAACAGTAAAAAGATTGGAAAAGAGAAAGCCAGAAACCACATCCTAAACAGAAAACAAAGGATGAACCTCTACACCTGTTCAATAGACGTGGGTGGAGTGTGAACCGGGCGATAGCTTAGTCTATCTACTCCAATTGAAAAAAAAAAGAGTGAAAAGATTTGAAAAGAGAAAGCCAGAAACCACATCCTGAACAGGAAACAAAGGATGAGCCTCTACACCTGTCCAACAGATGTGGGTGGAGTGTGAACCAGGCAATAGTTTGGTCTATCTACTCCAATTAAAAAAAAAAAAGAAAAGGTTGGTGACTTGCTAAGTTTTAACTTAGTTAAAGTCCACTCAAAGAAATTTCTGCTAAAAAACAAAACCAATTCTTCAATTAGGCATGAAAAGTTTAAAATTAAGCAAAAATTAAACAAAAACAAAAAAAACAAAAAAAAATGGCTTACTTTTAACAATATTTAAGACAGTTGATTCCATCCCAAAACACACATTGTTTCTGCCAGTGAGTTGAAAAAAAAATTTTTTTAACTTTTTGGCCAGAAAGCAATGTGGACATGGGAGGGTCAATTAAATAGCCAGTGTGACCTATACACCAAGGTAACTAAAATACAGCCGGGGAAAGAAAAAAAAAAAGAAAGACACTGACAGAGGACTAGATGAAGAGGAGACTTGAGACAACAGAGATCTGGTCCTTCTACAGAAGGATACTGAGAATATAACAGAGTATCATAACAATGAGGATGTTCTGATGAAAATGAAAACAAAGAGACAGCTGCTGTTTCTTGG
The DNA here is from genome assembly GCA_037127315.1 of Ascarosepion bandense. NCBI lineage: Eukaryota > Metazoa > Mollusca > Cephalopoda > Sepiida > Sepiidae > Ascarosepion > Ascarosepion bandense. Next base: position 6,724,575 of record JBBBDQ010000883.1, on the reverse strand, counting down.
ACATATAATGAAAATAGAAGTCTTGCAAAATTTGACACTCACAAGAACATGTTGAAGTCAAGAAGGACAGAAGAAAGCAGTGAATAACTTACCTAAAGAGCTTGTGGCAGTACAGTGATAAGGAGGGTATAGTAAAAAAAATAAGGGCTACAAAAGATAGGGAGTTTTAAAGAGCCATGATCACCCACATCCTAAGGGATGCATTATAAAAAGAGAACAAATTAAATATTTTGATTGCTTTTCTAATTTTATCATTGCACAAAGTGATTACTGGTTATAGTGATATCTTTCATGGATCTAGACATATGTCTGTGTGTAAATTTTCTCTGCATATATTTCTGGGCTTTTATTTATATGAGTGAAAGAAAAGAGAAATGAAGGAAGAATTTAAATATAACTTATTTTAACAGCTAATTTAAATCAGTTTTCATTTGGATAATTTTCTCTTCTTTTCTGGTATTAAATGGCCAAATTGATTTCAAACACTAAGCCTGACACAAAAAACAATGTTTTTATATTTGTGGTTAAAAAAATAACAAAATTCATTTCAAATATGATTTATTGAAATGTTTTTTTTTCAAGCCTTACTTGTTTAATAACACATTTTGAAAAACATGTTTGTTTTCTATATAAAGAGATGTGTATTTCTTCATGTTGTATTATTTGTTTTATAATACAATATTTCAGATTTTATTATTCACATCAATGTTTTATATTATATTTAAAAATATAATAAGTATTTCAGGACAGATCTGTATTTATATTAGCAATATATCATGTGAGTTTAAGTTTAAAATATCAATCCTTATTTTTTTAATTGATATCTTGTTTTGGGAGTTGGAAGTTTTATTATGAAGCAAACTTAATGTAATATAAATTTTATTTATAATTATATATATAAAATAGAAGCCATAGAAACATATTTCATTGATATAATATCTTATATGTTTGAATAAATTACTTTACTACTGTATATATTAATATCCTTGTTGATATTCTATAATCTTCACCAGTTTTTCAGTCATTGATTTGTTAACTTCTCATTTAATTCAACTTGCTGTATTTTCATTGCTTCTTAGAGATCTTGGCTTGTATATTGTTTTCTATTTTCATATATCTTTTAATTATTAACCATTTTCTATTGGATTAATATCAAAAGTTTATAACCATTCCATAATTTTATAGAAAACATTTTTCAGTAAAGTTCGCAATAACTAGATTTACAAAGAAAATTGTCTTACATGAACACTATACATATTTGGCTTAAACTTCTTATAAATGTCTCTTGTTTGTAGTGTTTAACCCTAAAAAAACAATTTGTTTCAGAAATTAATTCTCTATATTTATCTTGATACCATCACCAATCTTAAAGAGACTTGTAATCTTACTACCTACAATACTAGCTCAAAACATTGTTATACTTCCTCTCAACTTTTGATTTGTCATGTGGGCTAACTGTTTCCATGAAGGACACAACTTCTAGCCCAACCACAGGTCCATCCAATATAGCTCTACATTCATCACTAAAAATTCCTGTAGTGAAATCAGTTTTCATATACATTTTCAACCAACTTGTTTCTCTCTGTAATGTTCACTTAAAGGTCGTCATTTTAGCTGCTTTCACATATTTAGCCAACCTTCTTAATATTCTGCCTTTTTTACTGTGTACATTGGCAACAATGACTTCTTTCAACAATTTTTCTTATTATTACCATTTTAATATTTTCCTCAAATTTCTTTTTGTGACTTGCTTAAAAACACACTGTTATTGTTTTTCTAAGGTTTTTAATTTCTTTTTGATTTTTCTTTGATTTTTGTTCAACTTGTATACAATTTCCTATGTTCTGTTCAAATTACTCAATAATTTTATAATATCCTATTTCTAAGTTGAAGTTATATACTTACAATACATATAGATTGAAAAATAAAAAATAAATGTCAATATTTATCCTATTATGGATATTGATTTCTGATCCGATAAACAACTCCTAACTTACATAATAAAAACTCACAAAATCAAACAAGTTATTGTAAATATTTCTAATAAAAACATTAAATCCAACATTCACATGAAATATGGATAATATTTAATGGCTGTAAATTTCTGATATTTATCTGGTACAAAATGGTCTATCATTAAAAAAGATATACATGAGAATATATATTCAATCAGAAATATATATTCAATATATGTATTCAAATATATGTTCAACATATATTCAAATACATATTCAAACATATATATATATTCAAATATATATTCAAGAAATATATATTAGAATATATATTCAAGCAGAAATCTCTGGGAATCAATAAAAACACTGCATGTCAAAGTTGAAGCAAATGAAAAGTTAACAAAATCAGTGACTGAAAAACTAGGGAAGGTTATAGAAAGTCAAGAAGAGAATATTAATATATGAAATAATAAAATAATTTATTCAAGCATATAAGATATTGTGTTCATGAAATATGTTTCTATGATTGGGCCCATGCCATAAAAAATGACAGCAAAATATTTATATCGATATGACATCTAAAATGACAGCAACACATATATTGATGTACTTACTATTGAGTATCTTACATTGAGACATAAAAAATCAAAATAATTCAAACCCCTGAGCATGACAGCAGAGAAATATGATATATATATAACAGTCTTTATTATAATAGACAGGATATATATATATTCTTCACTACTTGATGACATAATTATTGCAAAAAATAAGACACTGTTAAAGAGCAAACACAACTGGTAGTAAAGTTTAATGACTGGTAGTAAAGAAAATGAACTGAGCTGACACTGCCTTGCTCTCTAATAAACTGAGCCAATGCTGCCTTGCTATTGTCTTTCTCTCCATGAGTGTGACAGGAGGGAAATATATATATATATATATATATATATATATATATATATATATATATATATATATATGCACACACAAATAAATACACAACAATCTTTATTATAAAAGAGAAGATGGCCTTTTGTATTTATTTATAAATAAAATTTATATTACATTATGTTTGCTTCATAATAAAACTCAATATTCCTGAAATGAGTTAAAAAAAGTAAGGACTGATATTTTAGCTCACATGATAAGTTGTCGATATAAATGTGAATTTTTCCTGAAATACCAATTTTATTTTAAAAACTTGAATTATAAAATCTGAAATATTGTAGCATAAAACAAAATGAATTCTATTTTTTGCTGGATATCCTGAAAATCATATCAGCATTGGTTAATACAAATTTTATTGTTAAAACATTGACTTCCTTGACATAAAACATGACATAGTTTCAATCAATAATATCCACTCTTTTTCTCTGTCATATTTTCACCTTTTGAGATGCTTGATACTCTCAAACTTTCCCCTTTGACTCTTTTCTCGTCTTTTTCATTGACTGCATTTTTTTCTTCTTGATTTTTTTCCAACATGTTAGATATACTTTGACTTTTTCTTCCTCTTTTTCTTTCATTATGCCTGATACTCTACATTTTCTTCTTGCTGTCTTTTCTCTTGTGTGTTTGATATTTTGACAACTATTTCTTCTGCCTATATCTTCTCATATGTCTTTGATATTTGGTAGTTTTTTTCTTTTTCTCTCTGTTTTATTTATTTATTTATTTTGGTGTTTGGTTCGAGGCTACATTTTCTTTCCTTCACCATCTTTTCTCTTGTCTGTTTAATGCACTGCTGATTTTTCTTCCTCTTCCTCTTCCTGTCTTTTGACTTGTCTTTTTCTTACTCTCCATATTTTCTTTTTTAAACTTATTTACATCAATAAATTCAGTGGCAAATCATGTAAAATATTTCTTTTTGGCTAAAAACATTTTTAGTGCTTATGCTATATTCAATTTCTAATATTAGTATTAATAGTCAACTGTAGTGAGGATCATCAAGTCACTGTAAATAATCCATTCTGTAGCAGCACAATATGTATTTTGCCAAGGCTGTATACAGTTTTGAATTCAGAGTTTTCTTTCTCCTAGACTGGTTGCCACGCAAGGTTATAAAACCCAATCTGTTTTGCTATTTACCCATAGCTGGGGAAAGAAGAGATGGTTTCATACCTTTCCTAAGGGTATTAGCATGTATTAATAGTCATTCAGTTATGTACCATATGTAATACACATTTGGGTCATCATGTCTTGAAACTGCCTGGGCAAAAGATTTTCTCACAGTAGGTTGCCATTACTTTGTGTGGTTGACTGGTTACCAACCAAGGCTATAGAACCTAATCTGTCTTGCTATTTAATCCATAGCTGGAGGGAGAAGAAACGAATTAATACCTTATCCAGAGGTATTTGCACATAAATGAATGCAATGAATTCACCTGGAATTTGAACTAAGATATCCACGGCACCACAATGCACATATTAATAATATTTTGCCTAAATTTATCTTTATTTCATTTTTTTTTAAATTTTTTTTTATTGTGCCCAGTTCTTTCTTCAGTGGGGGATATAACTGCCATTTCTATAATAGTTTTATTTCTCTGCTGCTAAGTTACATAATATTGCTTGTTCTTTTTACCAGTTTTTATATTATGTATTATTATATTATATTATATTATATTATGTATTAGCTTACAGCCAAGTCATGTTAAAACATCAGTTCTCCTACAATTTGTAAGCTTGGATGTGCAAGTGATGCAATGGATAATGGCTAAGAATTAGAAATCAGGGAGTCAAGTTCCATTTCTAGTTGAGTTCATTATATTCACTTACATGCTAATGCCCTTCAGAAATATATGAATCCACATCCTCTCCCTCTAGCTATGGGTTAAATAGTAGTAAACCAAACAAATTATATCAATCAATCAAATGTATTCATCTACTGCTAATTATTTTATCTTATTTGGCGATTCTTTTTTATTTTTACTTTTTTGACAAAACCCCAAATTGGGATTTTGTCAAAGTTACTGATTATTTCTCGTATAGTAACCTATTTACTAAATACTTTTTTGTTATTTACTAACAGTGCCAATGAATGCACAGCTAAGTAGTTCAAACATTTGCATTCCAACCAGCCCACCTAGGTTCAAATCTCACTATGATTGATTTGTTAAGATAGCTTCTTCATAATATCCTCAATGAGCCGAGCTTGTGACACCATTGGATAGTGTCTAAAACCTATACCATAGCTTGACAAAAACCTTGTCAGTAAAATTGGGTAGAAGAAACTATTAGAAAGCTGTGGATAATAGTGCTAGCCAATTAAGTCATTGTGACTGAGGATTTCAGGTCACTAACTTTGTTCTGTAACCAGTCATACCCTATTTTGTGCTCTGTCCTGGAAATTCTAATTGAGGTTTCCCCAGTATAGCTGCAGTATAAACCACTCTGCAAGTGTTGAAGAAACACCAAAGTGACTGAGTAGGTGTCTGCAACAGGGATTATCTAGCTAACTCGTTAGAATCTATAGTCTCTTAAATCTGATGCATGCTTATATCACCAGTGCCAGAACTTGGTATTGGAGTTCTTGTAAAAGTTAGAATTTGGAATGCTGATTTTCAAAGTAGGCAACTCCCCCACCACAACTTGAAATACTGGCCCAACATGATCATGTTTTTGTTTCTGACCTTATACTAAGCAAAAGCTGTTTACATTATTCAGACAGTTTTCCTCATCTTGGTTGCCATATTCACAACATTTCAACTGTTGTATGCTTCGACCTTCTTCAGGTGATTGGAATTTTGAACGGAACCCCTTATTTCAATCACTGGGGTAGATTGTTCTCATTCCATAAGTTATACCACTTCCAGATGAAAGTGTTGATTGGATCCAGTGACTTGATCCAAAGAATTGTGTGTTCAATACCTGGCTTCAGCAGTAGTAAAAAAACAAAACTTAGAGAGCTGAGTTAAATGGAGATAACTAACACATCTGGAGGTGGCATGACTCATTTTTGCACACACTTAGACTTCTCACTTTAAACTGGCCTTGTGCCATATCCCACTACCGTGGATTACAGGTAAGTAAATAATAAGTTTAGTATCTGTTCTCCTCATTTTTAATAGTAATGTTAATGCGATGACTGGATTGTCACCATTTTATATTTTTAATTTTTCACATGCACATTGTTTCTGATTTTGTCAACTGCAATAGGGTTAGTTGGGCACTGTCTGTGAGAAAAAGAGCACCATGATGCAATTAATTTTGCCAGAAATTTGGAAACAGCATTCTGTACTGCTTGACATTTGCACCAAAACTCCCAATATCAACATTTCTGAGTGCTTGGGTGTCAATCTGAAGAGAGTAAAAGGGATTCAGAAAGAGTTGGATGAATCTAATGGTGATTTCAAAGGTGTTTGAAGTGATCACTAGTGATGCTGATGTTATGTCTCCATTCATCTCCCCACAGGGCCTCAGATTCAACAGAGGTCTAAATGTCTTGAGGAGGTAGTGCTGCCCTGGGTCAAGAGGATGGCTACTGGAAGATCCTATATCTGGTTAGAAGACTCTGCACTATGCCACACAAACAGAAGAACCCAGTTATGGCCATCAGACAACTAAATCCTCCTCTTACTTGCCAACTATCTCCTCAGACTACAACCCTCTTGAGAATTATGTGTGGGGTGCAGTTGAACAAGAGACCAACAAAACTCTTTGTAACAAGAAAGATGAACTGAAGGCAACAATTATGGCAGCAGTCACCGTCTTAAACAAAGAGACCATTCAGAAGAGATGCAAGAGATTCCTAAGTTGTTTAGAGGCCATGGTTAAAGCCAGTGGAGATTTTATTGAATAAATTTACTCTTTAGTATTTCAAAATATTTTTGTGTAATTTTAATAAATATAAATGCTAAAATGAGATGTCAGTATTATTTTCATTTTTGCATCATTTATAGCACAATTTATCCATTGCACCCATTAATATTTGTTCTTCTCATCTCTAATGGTAATGTTAGCCATTTTTAGCTTTCACTGATTAAGCAGCCAGAGCTCCTTTCAATTGAAATTTACTATCTTGTGTCTTTTTTAAAACCCTGTTTTGACTTCATAATAAAATCCTCTGAGTGAATTCCCAGTGCTCTGTTGCTTGTAGTTATTACTATTATCTTCAAATTTCACTTCTACTGCTGATTATTATTATTATTTAATAACTTTTCACTTTTTCATTTAATAATTACTCATTTAACATATGCCTCAAGTAATTATTAAAAATAATGCATTTAAATACTTCATATTGATTGATCTTTTCAATAAGAAAATGTAATAAAGTCACAAAAGTCAACTCTGATTATATTACTCTTATTAAGGATTGCCACAATTTTTTCCTTTTTTCAATGAATTCTTAACAAAACCATTTCATTCAATACATTTTTAGGCATCTTCTGAAGTAAAAAAAAAAAAATTCAAGAATTTATTCTGATTTTCAGCTAAAAAATTTCTTCTTTTTTACTAGACTATACACATTGACAAGGCAAGAATAGTTGTGAAAATGTTTGTAAGAATGGTGCCATGGTTATCAAGAATTTATATTTGATACTGTACGCTAGGGCCAACTAGTTAATAAAAGGCACCATCACTTTAGAATTATGTGGACAGGTCTCTTTAAATTTACAATGTTGCACAATGAAGCCAACCTGATGAAACAACATACATGTTTCTTCAATATTATGTTTTCACATTGAACTGACAAGAGAAAGCAGTGTGAAAGATTTTAATATTGTACATTAGAACCAACTAGATATACAATTCCCTTCAAATTTATGATGTTGTAGGATGGAACCAACCAGACAAAACAGTGTACATGTTTCTTCAAGATTACAGTTGCACAATAAAGTTATCGAGTAAAACAAGGCACAATGGAATCAACTAGTTGAAAGTGTGTTCAAGATACTTTATGCTTATTATGTTGTGTCATGGGCCCACATATAACAATCAAGGGAGTTGCAGTCGGGAGAGTTAAGTGGCCAAATGTAAAGGGTGATGTGGTCACAAAGATTGCCTGACAGGGATGAATGTTTATGTGGCATGGTGCAGAGTCCTGTTGTCAGACATATGGTCTTCCAGCAGCCATCCTCTTGACCCAGAGTAGTACTACCTCCTCACGGCACTTGATGTAGACTTCTGTGTTGAATTTGAGGCCCTGTGGGAAGATAAATGGAGGCATAATATTACCATCAATGGTGATCACTCCAAACACCATGATGCTGACAGGCTATTTAGTTTTCATTCCTCTTGGCACATTTTTGGGGGACACAGCATCCTCTGCACTGTTTTCAGATTGACACCAAAAAACTATGAAATATTCATATTAGAACTTCTGGCAGTAAAGCATGCCATTTCCAAATTTCTGGTGGAATGAATTATGTCATGGTACTCTTTTTCTCACAAATGGTGCCCAACTGAACCTATCAAACACAAATAACATGCAAACACAAAATTAAAAATATAAAAAGATAACAATTTATCCATCACACTGTGTATATGTTTCACTGAATAATATAGATATATTATGTCTTTTGTTTTTATAATAATCCTTTCTAGTTTTCTAATCAGTTTCTTAATGTGTTATGTATATATATATATATATATATATATATATATATATATATATATATATAACATCAGGAAACTGGTCCAAAAGGCAGTGGCTTGATGGTAAAGTCACAAAGGAGATCCTATTAATATTAATTATAAAAAATTAAATATTAAAATTAATCCAGCCAGTGTAATTAAATAATTAAATTTATTTATTTACAGAGCCTAATTCAGCCAATGTATTTAAGTTATTTATTTACAGAGCCAACATATATGTTGCATATAAAAAAATTCAATTTTTTATATGTAATATATATATATATATATATATATATATACAGGGTCAACAAAATCAAACACAAACAACATGCAAATAAAAAATATAAAATGGCAACAATTGCACCATCCCACCCTGTATCTGTGAAATGAAAATACAATCTTTATGTTTTTCTTCTTTAACTCTATTTATAAATAATGTATGTCTTGATGGCAATTATTCATTTCAGCAAGTCTTATTGAAGGCCACAGACAATTTTTTTATTTTTCAATATGTTCATAAATTTTTTGTTTTCATACAAGATAATCGATCATTACATTCCACACATTTAAAAATTGTCCGTGCTTTAATACTGAAGCATTTTCACTCTTCACTGATTATAATCTACATTTGTTATACTTTCTGGAACCAATTTTTTTTAATATTTTAGAAACAAACATTTATTATGTTTTATTCATTGATTGTTCTGTTTTAACGACATATCAACTTTGTTGGTTATTTAAAGCCTAAAAGAGTTTTTTTTTTTTAATACTTGGCTTGTAAATAATCCTTTTGGTTGTTGATTCCATCACTCTCCAGTTATGCCTTGGGAACAGAGTTATTTCATGCCATAATTTATGGTATAGAGCAACCTTCTTCAAGTAGGCTAGAATAGTCTTTAGTTTTATCTCAGACCTTCTAGTCTAGTCATGTTATAGAATCATTGACATATAGAGGCAAGGTCAGTAAGTTTTACAGTATATGCCTCCTACTGTGCATTCAGGAAGATGTTTTTAGGAAAAAAGAGTGTGCAATATAAATGTGTCCTATTCTTTTTCTTGAGAGGACAACTTCTTCCTTCCAAGACCATGTGATTTATTCTCTTAGAATAGGTGTAATTTTGTAAAGTTTGTTGTTTGAGTAGTAGTTTCATAATTCTTACCACTTCTTTAGAACATAAGAACTCATAGTTGCTTTGAATTTATAAATCATATATATATATATATATATATATACACACACACATATAAAACAAAAGAAAAATTCGAAACATTTTGTGGCTTTCAAAGAACCTTCAGTTTTCCTCGTTTGACTAATCTCTGTCCATTTGACATAAGATTTAATGAAAAATATCAATGTAATTATAGGACTGTTAGCTTTAAATGGAATCAGTGATTTTTGTATATATCAATACACATAATGTTCCTTAGATTTTACTGGATTAATTTTCATTCCATTCTTGAAAATAAGTTTCTAACTATCAATTAATAATAAATTATATTCATTACATTCTAGGAGATAGGTTACTAACTATTAATAATAACAATAATAAATTATTTTCATTCCATTCTTGGAAATAAGTTGTCTACTATTAATTAATAATAATAATAATAAATTATTTTCATTCCATTCTTGGAGATAAGTTGCTAATCCATTCTAGGAGATAAATTGCTAACTATTATTAATAATAAAAATAAAATTAATAGTAATAACTAATGAATTATTTTCATTTCATTCTTGGGGATAGATTGCTAACTATTAATTAATAATAATAATAATAAATTATTTTCATTCCATTCTTGGAAATAAGTTGCTAATCCATTCTAGGAGATAAATTGCTAACTATTATTAATAATAAAAATAAAATTAATAGTAATAACTAATGAATTATTTTCATTTCATTCTTGGGGATAGATTGCTAACTATTAATTAATAATAATAATAATAAATTATTTTCATTCCATTCTTGGAAATAAGTTGCTAACTGTTAAAAATAATAATGAATTGTATTTATTCCATTCTAGGAGATAATTTGCTAACTATTAATAATAATAATAATGAATTATTTTCTTTCTATTTTTGTAGATGAGTTGCTAACTTTAAAATTTAAATTCACTGTCAACCATTATCTTCTGTTTGCTTAATTCCTATTCTTTTATTGTTCTCTCTCTTTGATTACTTTTTTTCCCCTCATATTATCTCACATTCAGTAACTCTTTACATATTAGTGACTGTATTACTTTGCTTGGGGTAAAATGATTAAAAAATATAGACTAGTCTCAAAGACAGAATTATAATTTCTGATGTTAATATCTTGCATTGGAAAGCAACCAAACATGGGCAATGGTAAATTCAGTTTGTTCACTTAGCCAGGCGATAAGACAAATCCATCACTGAGGTTCTTATATCAGTAACAAATGGAAGTTTTCACTCAAATCAAAATAAGAACAAGTTGCCTTAATAATGTGACTGTTTTTAGTAGTGCTGTCACCTGAATGGTTGCTCCACAAGCATTTTTACGTATCTTCAGGGCTATCGTCCGGTTCACACTCCACCCATGTCTATTGAACAGGTTAAGAGGCTCATCCCTTGTTCCTTGTTTAGGATGTGGTTTCCGGCTTTCTCTTTTCCAATCTTCTCACTTTGTTTTTTTTTCAATTGGAGTAGATAGATCTATCTATTACCTGGTTCACACTCCACCCACGTCTATTGAACAGGTTAAGAGGCTCATCCCTTGTTCCCTGTTTAGGATGTGGTTTCCGGCTTTCTCTTTTCCAATCTTTTCACTCTTACATAGCCCCCTGCACATCAGTGGCGTTACCGCCTTGCTCGGGGTGATACGATTAAAAAAAAAAAAAAAAAAAATATGAGACAGAAAATATTTCTGGCAACATCGTGTCTACTGTACAAATCCACCAAGTGAATTTTGTTTGTGTGTGTTGTTGTTGTTATTGTTTTTCATTTATTTATTTATTATTATTAATATATTGTTAAATTCATCTATTGAACAGGTGAAGAGGCTCATCCCTTGTTCACTGTTTGATGTGGTTTCCGGTTTTTTCTTTTCCAATCTTTTCACTCTTTTCTTTTATTTTTTTTTCAATTGGTGTAGACTAAACTATCCCCTGGTTCACACTTCACCCATGTCTATTGAACAGGTGATGAGGCTCATCCTTTGTTCCTTGTTTAGGATGTGGTTTCCGGCTTTCTCTTTTCCAATCTTCTCACTTTGTTTTTTTTTTCAATTGGAGTAGATAGATTTATCTATCGCCCGGTTCACACTCCACCCATGTCTATTGAACAGGTTAAGAGGCTCATTCCTTGTTCCCTGTTTAGGATGTGGTTTCCGGCTTTCTCTTTTCCAATCTTTTCACTCTTATGTAGCCCCCTGCATATCAGTGGCGTTACCGCCTTGCTTGGAATGATATGATTAAAAAAAAAAAAAAAAATTTCCAGCACTTTGCTATCAATTGATGCAGCTGTCACTTTGACATTCCCCAATTTTTTCAGCTCTCTTGCAAAAATAAGATTTTTATCTAGCTGCTCATTTTCTTTTAGAATTATTCCATAGTGTACTGAAAATGGCATATTTCATGAGTTGACACATTTCTGTCTTCTTGCTTGTAATTACTAGATCCAGTCTGGTCTGGATTGAAGGATCCATTTAAATCTTAATTTTTTAAGGTTGTTAAAATGCATTTTTAAGCATGTGAAATGCATATAAAGCTACAGATCATCTTATATGTGGTGTATCCTTTTTTGGATGTGAGCAATCATGGCTCTCCACATCTGCTCTTAATAATATTTACTACTTACTTTCTCAGTCCTTGTTCTGTTATCTGTTTATATAAACTCATTATTTAGATTACTCATTGTTTCTCTCTGTCCCATTTGTCTTGTGAGTGTCAAATTCTCCAAGTCCTCTTTCCTTACTATGTGTTCTAAAAGTTCCAGCTGTATCTTTCTCAACTAATTTTAACAACAAAAAATGAATGAAGAAAGAAATCTGAAACTCAAATAGAATGGTTGAGAAAATTTTTTTTGCTCATTGTTTTTTAACTTTTACTTTTCCATATTATTATTATTATTATTATCATTTTCCATTATTATTATTATTGTTGCAGTTTTTCAAGTTTTATAGTATTTTTCATTTTTTTGTTGAATAAATGCACTTTTTTCTTCTTTTGTGCCATGTCCTCTCAGGACAAAGGTGTTCATGGCTCTTTACAATTTCCTGTCCTTTGTAGCTCTGAATAAATTTTGTCTTTTTGTTATTTTTCCTAAACCCAGTTATGCCATCCATTTTCTCAAACTCATTAATGTATGTTATGCATTGTTTTCCTTTGTCCATCTCGTCTTTAATCTATTCTGTGAGTATCAGATTTTCTAAGCCCTCTTTCCTCATTATACGCCCTAGAAATTTTAACTGTCTCTTTTTCCTTTTTTGTTTCTATTTTTTCTAAAACTTCATTGTTGCTCACATAATCGATCCATGGTATCCTGAACACCATTCTGTAAAACCATATAACTGTTATTTCAAGTTTCCTTATCATCTTTGAGGAGATAGTTCTGCATTCACTGCCATATCTGAGAACAGATATCCCTTAATACTTTAGTACTCTTTTCTTTGTTTCTAACAAAGTTTTCCTGTTTCTTAATACTCTACTTAACTTTTGGAATGCTTCTTTGGTTATCCCAGTATGCTTTCAGTTACAACTCCCAAAATCAGAATTAAATGAAAATTGAAAAATAAGAATAATTCCAAAATATAAAATTCTGTGCATGAATTGCTTTTAGAAATAATTCAATGACTCTGCAAACTTAAAGAAATTTCATATTTTCTTAAATGTGTTAATGTGTGATGGAAGTATAATAGAATATAATAGAAATGAATCCCTGGAGTTAGGTGTGCAATTTCTAAATGTAAACAAGAGGCATGCATTAAAAAAAATGAAAAGACATATTCTAAAAGAATTTCACATAGAATACTTTGTTTAAGATAATGAAAGAAAAACAGATGTAATCTGTTGCTTCTATTAGCAAAATTTTTAATTTCAAGTTTAAAAGTTAATTTTCATTGGATATGTGTCATAAGTATTTACATCAGAAACTGAAGAATATTGGCTGCGTTAATTAAAATAACTGAATTGACAGATGAGATACAGAAAGAAATTAATTTTTGTCAGCTTTGTTGCTTAGCAACAGAACTAAATTTTTTCCCCCATACATTGAGTTCTTTTGCTAATTTGATATCTTTGTATATTTTCACTGTATACCTACTTTTGCATAGATGTACACACAAACACACACAAACACACACACACATTTACACTCTCGCCAGTCACTTGAGCATTCTGGAGAAATGGTATACTTTAAAAACAGTAGCTATTCACCACTATTTACGTATCATTCCTTCAGTAATGAATTTCGAACACTCTCAGCTACTGGCATGTATTCACATTGTGTATATAACATGCTAAAATCTGCCTTCCTCTACTTAGCACCCATAACTTAGAGGTAGATTTGCCAACTGATGTCAATTCAATCGAGTTTTAATCCTAGCTAGAAGCAATTGGATGTCTAATTGTACTGATACAGCAAAACAGAACTGTCTGCAGATGACTACATATATATATATATATATATTCTAAACATATATTGTTAAATATAACAGACAATGAATGTCTATTATGTTTAATCATGAGCTGTTCTAAATATCATATTTTGGCTTTAATTTCAGGTGAAATTAAAGCCAAAATACGATGTTTAGAATGGCTCATGATTAAACATAATAGACATTCATTGTCTGTTATATTTGACAATACATGTTAAGAAAATTATATGTTTCCTTGATACACTAAATATCAATATCAATATATATTGGTAGTCAGTCAGTTAAGTGCCATACGTGATACATGCTTTGAGTGATCATGTCTCGAAAGAGACATGACTGACTGGGCAGAGCATTATCCCACAGTAGGTTGCCGTTGCTTCCTGCAGTAGACTGGTTGCCGACCAAGGCTATAGAACCTAATCTGTCCTGTTATTTAACCCATAACTGAAAGGAATAGACGGATTAATACCTTTCCTAAGGGTATTTGTGCGTAAGTGAAGGCAATGAATTCAGCTGGAATTCGAACTCGGCTCCCCGATTTCTCATTCCGAGCCAATATCCAATGCACCACAACGCACATCCCAAGCATGTTTCATTGAAAATGACTCATAAGGAAGATTTTATTAATTTTTTATTTAATTTTTCCAGTATTCTGATATGTTTTCTTTTTGCTGGCAATAAGGAGTGTATAAATGTTCCATAATTGTTTTCCTAAGCACTTTCAGCCACTTCTCTGGCCATTTTCAAGCATATATATATCTCTGGTGATGTTATTTTTTCTTTATGTTTTGACTGCAGTGTATTAATTTATTTTGTGTTGATTTTGAAAAAGAAGCATTCATTCCAGGCTCTCACATGCTGTGCATGATTGGAATGTTGTATAAGTATCTTTCTATTTTAAAAAAAACTTTCAGTACTCTATTTCCAATATTAAATAATGTAAAGTTGATGGTAGGAGAGAATTCATATATATATGTATTCATAGATGTGTGTGTGTGTGTGTGCATGTGTAGGGTGTGTTAGGTGTTTAGAAACATATCTTTAGCAAGCTGTAAATTAAAGACAACCTTAAACTGATCTTATCACACTTGTACTTAACATCAGAAGTAGACAGCTGAAATTTCTAGGGTGAAAAACAAGGAAAATGGGCATGAAAAATCTGACACTCACTGACCAGACAAAATTTACTGAGCTACATAAGACAAGAAGTCGTGGAGAGCCATGATTGTCAATGTATTAAAGGTACATGGTACATAGAAGAAGATTGCTTCTTTTACACACAACAATAAATTTTCTATTGCGAATAAAACAAAAGAATTGAAGATATTAATTGAATTATCTCAAACCATCATTTCATAAAAATATTGAAATTATCTAGAATTTGTTATAGCTGTTGTGCTTTGGGTAATGAGTCATGGGGGTTCAGGCACACACACATACACATACACACACAAAGGTAAATAGACATCTCCTATCTCACTAACTCACATCCATTCTCTCAAGCTCTTTTTTCCATCTACTCCACCCCCATTCTCGGTATTCTCATCCGTCTATTACCCACCTCCTGACATTTTTTATAACTAACTCCTCTTTCTCATCACTTTCCCCTATGTAACTCCCTGTGCAACAGTGGCAGTAGAATGCCTTGCTTGGGGGTGAAATGATTAAAAAAAATATATATATATATAATTGTCATTTCAATGACACAAAAAAGAAAATAATGCTGACATCTCATTTTAATAGATATATTTACCAAAGTTACACAAAAATATCTTAAAATACTAAAGTGTTAATTTATTAAAAAATCACCATTGGCTTCAACAACAACAACAACAACAACAACAACCTCCAGATGACTTCAGAATCTCCCTCAGCTCTTCTTCTTTGTTTAACTTGGTAAATGCTGCCATAATGCTTGCCTTCAGTCAATATTTAGTGCTACAAAGAGTTTTGTTGGTCTCTTGTTCAACTGTTCCCCACACATAATAATCAAAAGGGGTGCAGTCTGAGGCATTATGTGGTCAGATGTAAGAGAGGATGTGATCGCAGAAATTGTCTGACAGCAATGACTGGGTTCTTCTGCTTGTGTGGCATGGTGAAAAGTTCTGTTGCCAGACATAAAGTCTTCTAACAGCTTCTTGACCCATCCTCTTGATCCAGGGCAACACTACCATCTCAAGGCACTTGATGTAAGCCTCTCCATTGAGTCTGAGGCCCTGTGGGAAGATGAATGGAGACATAATGTCACCATAACCAGTGATCACTCCAAACACCTTTGGAATAACCATTAGACTCATCCAGCTCTTTCCGAATTATCTGCCCTCAGATTGATGCCCATACACTCTGAAATGTTTGTATTGGAGATTCCAGCATGAATGCTAAGCAGTACAGCATACCATTTCTAAATTTCTAGTGGAGTGAATTATCTCATGGTGCTCTTTTTCTCACAGACACTACCTAACCAACCCTACTGTAATGTGCGCACAACAAAATCAAAAACAAAAATATGCAATTAAAAATATAAAATGGTAACAATTTACACATCACACTATACATATATATGTTTCTTTGAATATGACAGACAGGAAAAATTTGATTAATCTTTTATTGAATTTTCCCATTTTGCCATTTTCAAGAGCTTTAAAATGGCTAAAGAAGTGGCTGAAAGTGCTTGTAACAATAGACACTATGGACAATTTTTACACTTACTTTTACCAAACAGAAAAATTTAAGAATAATCAAAAAAGTAAAAATTTAAACAATTCATCAAATTGTTTGATGTGTGTCTGTTATCTATAGACTCTGAAACAGCTGAACCGATTTTCTTGAAAATTTACACAGTTGTACTATAAGTGTCTCCGAGTGTTCTTAGCTAGGTTTTGTGTCAAGGTACCCCCAATAAATATAAAAAATCAATAATCAAAAAAATCAGGTTATCGAAGGAGTTGTCCGATTTTAAGCAAATTTGATACACTCATAAACAAAGACATAAGAAATGATATTCAGAAGTTTCAAGATTGCAGTTCTTACAATAGTACAAAAAATCGATAATATATATATATAAAAGGCAAGATGTTTGTGTGTTTGTTTATCTGTTTGTATTTCTTTTATACAAATCCACAATTTTTATCCAATTCTCACCAAACTTCCCACAAATATTCTTTAGGCTGAATCTGAGCTCCAGCACCATGGATTAGTTTTAAAGCTTTCACTACACCCGAGCAATACTGGGCTATACTGCTAGTATGTATATATATATATATATATATATATATATATATATATATGTGTGTGTGTGTGTGTGTGTGTGTGTGTGTGTGTGTATAATTTAAATATTTGGACATAGAAATCAACATAGCATAGTGATTTGTAGTGACATACCTTAAAATACGGTTGTGTGATCACAGGAAGATTTTGTTAGAGACAAAAAAAAAAAGTACTTTGATATCTGTCCTCCTATATGGCAGTGAATGCTGAATGATCTCCTCAAAGATGAAGGAGAGACTCAAAGCAACAAAAATGTGATTCTACAGAAGGATACTGAGGATACCATGAACCAAACATACAAGCAATGACGAGCTTTTGGAGAGGATGCAAACAGAAAGAAAATTTATACTTGGCATCAGAAATAGACAGGTGAGATTTCTAGGACATGTACTGAGGAAGGAGGGCTCAGAGAATCTAATGCTCACAAGATGGATAATGGGAAAGAGAGACAGGGGAATGCAGCGCAAGTCCTACTTGATGGGCTGGAGCAGGTGGATGGCAGAGTGGTGTTTGGGATAGATCAGTCAGTTAAGTGCCATATGTGATACATGCTTGGGCAATCATGTCTCGAAAGAGACATGACTGACTGGGGAGAAGATTATCCCACAGTAGACTGGGGAGAAGATTATCCCACATTACTTTCTATGGTAGACTGGTTGCCAGCCAAGGCTATAGAACAAAGTCTGTTCTGTTATTTAACCCATAACTGAAGGGAAGAGATGGATTAATACCTTTCCCCAGGGTATTTGCGTGTAAGTGAATGCAAGGAATTCAACTGGAATTCAAACTTGGCCAAGAGGAAAAATATTAAGAGTGACAAGGAATAGGGGCAAGTGGAAATCTATTATTGTTTACATCCTGAAAGAACAAGGCACATAAAAAGAAAAAGAATCGTTTAAAATATGAAACTGCTTCTTGATATACAGTGTTGATTTCTATGTCTATACTGTTCATATAGGTAGATAAATAAAATTAATAAGTTTATTAAAGAAATTTATCTGATTACCAATCTTTCTTTTTCTTTTCCATCGGTATGATATACGCAATATGCTTTCAAATCAGGTGCCTTGAAAACAAAATTTGATTTTATATTCCAAATTTTGTTACTCTTTAATAACTTAAAGAAGCTGCATTTTATGTATAAAGTGCATTTCTGTAGATTATATTTCTGTCAAGGATACAATTTTAGAGGCAATTCGCATGATTTTAAATTTGGATCTCATAGGACAAGGTTTTATTGATATTTTTTATTCTGCAAAATTTAAAATCCATATAAAATGTACCTGCATGTTATTTGGAAAAGAACTAAGGGAAAGTGTGGCATTGATAACCGTGTCTTTTTGTAAAAGGTTGTGCGTGGGCAAGAATTATATTGAAATACCAAAATACCATGCCATCTGTTTGAGCGTTACTTTGTTGATTGCATTAAACATAAAAATATCCAAAGTGAATACGAGGCTCAGCCATTTCTTTGAAAGGTCAGCCATGTCTTTAGTTTTCACTTGTTTTATGGCAAATGACAATCTTGCTTCATTTCAACAAATTATGAACCTCTTTTAGTCCATCAGTAAACAAGTTTTTAGAAAAAACTATAAATAATTATATGTAATCAAGCATTAAAAATCAATTATAATATGGAATGGATGGTCGTTAGCAAAAGAGGATAGCCCAAAACAGAAATTACAAGTCAGAGATATAAAAACCAAGCGAGTACAAAAATTTAAATATCTGGAAAGCGTTTTAACAAACAATATAAAGTATGATACTGAAATCTGATGCACACTGGAATAGATAAAGATGACAAGCAAAAGATAAGCCAAGTATTAAGAAATAAGAAAATCTTGTTAGAAACAAAGAAAAGAACACTGAACTCTTATGTAATAGTGGTTCTACTGTATGGCATTGAATGAAGGACAATATCTTTATGAATAAAAATAACTGAGGCAACAGAACTGTTGTTCTACAGAAGGATACTGAGAATACCACAGATTGAACAACAGCAAAGTTTTAGAGAAAATGGAAACAAAAAAGGACACTTATACTTAATATCAGAAAGAGGCAGTTGACATTACTAGAGCACATAATAAGGAAAGGAGACTTAGAAAATTTGATACTCACAGGATATATTGAAAGCAAGAAGAACAGAGGAAAGCAGCATATAAGCTACCAATGGTTGGCAGAGCAGAGAGTAAGAGAAATAGCTAAAAAAAAAAAAAAAAAAGACAGGAAATTGTGGGGAGCCATGATTGCTCAAAATCCTGATGGGACACAGCATATGGAAGAAGAAAAATTATCAAGAACTCTTTTGTAATGTCAAATGTTTTTTGTTATTTTTTTTTGTTTGTTTCTTTGCTTGTTATTATCTTCAGACTTTATTCTAGAATATGTAGAATAAGACCGATTTCTACAGTAATCATCATCATCATCAGTCCCATGGTTGGGTGTGGTCATTGGGTTGCTGTGCAGCTGTACACCTGAACAGCTTCTTCAACATTGTCACAATTGGTATTAATTCATGCATAGCATGTTTTGGGTAAAATAGACCTGGTGGAGCCTGTCCCTATCCAGGTCATATCTCAGCCAATATTCTTTGGCTTGAAGCCTCACTTTAGTCACAGATACATGACTATTGGTTCCATAACATTTACTATTCAAAATAATATATCCAATCTTAATATTAAATTAATTACAGCTATATCCAAAACTATTATGGATTTAATCAAAGCCATAAATGTCCTTAATAGCACTACTTCTGAAGTAGGCATATATAAAATAAAATTAAATATAATAGCTGTACTTTACAATATATTAGTAAAACTTGCCAAAATTAAGAAAGAAATATTTATGAACATAACAGTTTATCCATATATTAGTTCTACACAGAAATAATTCCAACCACAGTTTTAACCTCCATAATGCTGTTCTTAATAAATGAGAAACTAACTTATACAAAAAGTTCTTGAAAATGCAATAATTTTTTCTTGCCAGAACATTATCTTGCACCTTGAATTTTTTCAGGTATCTTCTTTCTTAAAAAATACTCCTTTTTTAAGCCAACATAATTATATATGACTATAATTTTTTTTTAATTAAGAAAAAACAGTTAAATCATATACTTTTATATAAAGATAAAATAAACAGAAATATGTAAACTATAATTTACATAAAAAAATCAACATAATCAATTCATTTTTTTGATATACCAAAAACTTTCACCATTTAGCATCCATCATAGTTTACCATTCCTTAACATAGTAAGATTTTAGAATATTTTAAAGTGTTTCCTAATTAAAAAAAATTTGAACACTTAACATTATTTTTCTCCATGTTACATCTGTGTATAAAAACAGGTTATGAAATAAAATTTCTACACTTGACTCTATAAAGTTCCTCAAGGAACAAAATACATTGACATAAAAGGTTTTCCTCTTGCCATTCCTTTTATTACAATATATATATATATATATATATATATATATATATATATATATATATATATATATATATATATATTTGTGGAGTGAGTAACCATGGTTAAATACAAAATAAGTAACAGAAGTGTCCAACAAACAGAATACAATATGTAATTGCAAAGAAAAAAAAAGAACATAATAATAATATAAATCAAGCAAACAATATATGCAAGGCAAATTAACAGTAATATGGCAAAACAAGAGTAAGGCAAAAAGTTCAGAGTAAGAATTGGGGTTGAAACATAAAAGCAAGTTTAGACAATTGAATGTGGCATTCTGATTTCAAGACAAATCAGATTGAGGCTAAGTCAGCAAAACCAAGAACCAGCTCATTTTATTGGCTTGAAAAAAATCCCAGCATACATTTGGGCACTTCTGCCTATAAATTGGGGAAGGACAGGTGTTTTGCACTCATTCCTATGGCAATTGAAACCAACAATATTGATGGATTCTCCAATCATCTTCAGTAAATAAGAGTCCAACAATTCAGCTTTTAGAACAGAACAGCCAGACTAACTACATATCTGATCTGATTATAACGGTAAAAGCTTTTGGAAGAACTGAATACAGAAACATGGTGTACATACTTGTTCTGCCACTTTCTGATGTTAAGTGTCTTTTTCATTTTCATTTTAACAAGAATTTTTTTATTGCTCACATGTTCAATCTATGGCATTCTCAGCATCCATCTGTAGAACCACATTCCCGTTCCTTCAAGTCTCTTCTTCATCTATGAGGAGATTGTCCAGTATTCTCAATGACATGAGAGGACCAGTATTACATAACAGTTCAGTACTCTTTTCTTGTTTCTTGATACTTTGCTCAGCTTTTGAAAAGCATCTTTCATTATCCCAATGTGTATTCAGATTTCAATGCTGCACTTTCTGACCTCTGTTAACACACTTCTCAGACATTTAAATTTTTGTAGTTGTTTATTTCTGGTCTAAACAATTTAGAATTCACATGTCGGGCTATTTTTTTTTACTGATAACTATACATGCTATCTTACTACAATTGTTATTTAGTCCTTTCTTCCCACTTTCTTTTAATAACTTCTGTTAAAGGTTATATTGATTAAAAATATCATATTGACAAAAGGCAGATAATAAATTTAGACACCCACACATATTGATTTATCTTTACATACTTACATATTCAAAGCATAGTATCAACATGGCATAGTAACTGTCAGTATTGTGTTTCAACACAATTTTCAGCCCTTCAAATCTATAAACACTTTGAGCAATCTTCCAATATGTATATATCAGAATTTAATCAATACATACACACATATATATAACAGATTGTAAAGAATACATATATATATATATATATATATATATATATATAAGATTTTAAAGAATTTATATATATATATATATATATATATATATATATATATATATATATATATAGCAGTTATTAAAGAATATATATATATATATATATATATATATAAGTCATTCACATACAAGCCTGTTTTACTGTATCACAGTTCATCAGTGTGGCTAGACACATCCACTTGCTTCTGGCCAGGATCGAAATTTGACTGATTTGGTGTCAGTCAGAGTCGCTACTCCCGATATATATGTGTGTGTAAATATATAAATATAGCAGATATTAAAGAATATATATATATATATCAGATGTTAAACAAGTTATATATATATATATATATATATAGATAGATAGATAGATAGATAGATAGATAGATAGATAATGATCTAATTACTTAGGTTTTGGTCAAAATTAAATTAGACCAGTACATAGTTGTATTAAAAAGGGTTCAATACAATTCTATTATAGAATTTTTTAATCTTTTTCATTTGTAAACAAGTCATTGTACAACCTAGATTTCTACCATGTGGTGTCTTCAGGCAATTTGCAATAACTGATTTTACTGGCATTTTTTTACCAGTTTATTTTTACTGTTTTTTTAAGAACAACACATAATAGGGATTTCTTTAAAAAAGACCCCAGTAAAGTTAGTTATTCCAAATCACCTAAAGACACCACATGGTGGAAACTTAGGTCACATAATAATTCATTTTCAAAGGAAAATATATATATATAATTCAAATTTTCAAAAACATATGGCCATTTCAACAAGTGAATTAACACCCATCTCATCAGCAATAACACAACCTTATGGTAAGATAAATTGTGTGTATATTTGTATGTGTGTGTAAAAAACAAAAGTAAGGTTTGCAAAAAAGAAAAAGGAAGAAAGAAAAAAAGGAAAAATGTGGCAGATTCTAGCTATTTTGCAAAATATTCCATGCTTACCAGTTCATAGCTTGCTGTTTTTATGTTTGGTAATGGAAACGAGTTAAAGCATATCATGTAAGTTTCCACTTGGTGATGGAAACAAAAAGAGATATATTAAAATAAATTAAAAATAAACGAAATATATATATATATAAATATATATATATATATAAGAAAGAAATGAGTCAGACAACACAACAGCTTTTCAAGGTTTCAAATTAAAAGAGTCCCGAATAATGTTAATATCAAAATACATTATGTTAAAAATTGACCTCAGGAATGAAAAGAGATTTAAGAACAGTAAGTTATTATATAATATAATTAGATTATATGGCTTATAAGAAAAATTAACTATTTTAAGAAATTTTAATTTTTGATTAATTATTAAGAAATTAAATAAAAAATCTCCCCCATAAACAACAGAAATAACTGTCAAATTGACATTGAAATTTTGGTGACAGAATTTAAACAACACTACTACTTTCATGCCACAGAAAGCAATGGCAACCTACTACGGGATAATCTTCTGCCCAGTCAGTCATGTCACTTTCAAGACATGATCGCCCAAGCGTGTTTCACGTATGGCACTTTACTGACTGACTACTTTCATAAACACTCCTTCTCCAACTACAATAAAAAATTCCAACATTCCTGTGGTATCCTATGCTGAATTGTATTTAAGTGCTAAGCCACTAACTGAAATAAACCCTAATTCCTAGAAATTTTTGGATCAAGCTATGCCAATCCAATTTAAATGAAAGTGGTTTAAAGTTAAAACAATTTGATGGAACAATAAAGACTTTGGGTACTTTCTGTGGCATGTTTAAAACTGATACTTGGTTCAAGATTATTCAAATTGTGGTAGTAGTGTGTGAGAAGGACCACAGATTATTATTATTATTATAGTAAAAATAGATACAGCCAAATTAATAAACTCCTTGGAAGCACAAGAGAGTGAGCTAGGAGTTTTAAAAGAATAAAAAGCTAGTATTAGATTACAAGAAAATTATCACCCCAAATGAATTCAAGCTAGAAAAGTACCAGGACATATACTGACGTTAGTGGTAGCCAAATTAAACTGCATGATCAAACAAGGCATACTTGAAAAAGTTGCATTTGGTGGAAGTAACTGAGCTTCACCTATCGTAGCAATAAAAAAAAAGCTGATGGAGATTTACAGATATGCAGTGACTATAAAATTGGTGATATGCTTTAACTCGTTTCCATTACCAAGCATAGAAACAGCAAGCTATGAACTGGTAAGCATGGAATATTTTGCAAAAATTGACTTGAGATCTGCCTACAACCAAATTCAGACTGACAAAAAATTTAAAGAAGTCACCATGATCAAGATCCTATAGGCCTGTTAAGGTGGACTCACTTACCATTTAGAATTAAAACTTCTAGTCATATATTTCAAAATGCAATCAAAGAAACATTGTTAGGCAAGGTAACTAACATGATTATTTACCAACATGATATAGGGGGGAGGAGCAAAGACCAAACAAGAGTTAAAACAAAAAGTGGATCAAATATGATGGCAATTGAAAAAGGCTGGATTAACCATTAATAGAAACAAATGTAGCACTGATTTCAAGAATCTGGCATATTTGGGATACCAAATATCAAAGACCGGTATAGCACCTGATGAAAAGCTAACAAAAAATGATTACAGGAGGTATCAACTCCAACCAATAAAAAAAGAATTGGAATCCTTTTTAGGGTTGATAAATTTTTACAGTAGATTTCATCCCAAAATTTAGGGAACTAATTGAACCATTGTTTGAGTTGTGTAAAAAAAACACAGAGTTTGAATGGACAAAATAACACTTTTATGATACTGAAAGCAATTATGAAAAAGAAACCTATAACAAGGGTGTTTAATCCTAAGAAAGAAATAATGTTAACCATGGATGTGAGTGAGAAAGCAATGGCTGCCATCCTATTAAAGGAAATCATCTGATAATGTACTTATCTAGGAGATTGACAATGGCAGAGATAAATTACTCAAACATTGAAAAAGAGGCTCTAGTAATTGTTTAGAGTATGGAGAAGGCACAACATTTTTTACTAGGTAAGAAATTTCTACTAAAGTTGGACCATAAGCCGTAGGAGTTTATTTTTAACTTAAGGAAGAAATTACCAAAGGTTACATCATTGAGAATTTTACATTGGACCATTAAAACTATGGCATTTGATTTTGACATTGTATATATTAAGGCAAATGCTATCCCTCATGTCGATGCTTTGTCAAGACTATGGTTTATAAAACATTGGACCATTAAAACTATGGCATTTGATTTTGACATTGTATATATTAAGGCAAATGCTATCCCTCATGTCGATGCTTTGTCAAGACTATGGTTTATAAAACATTGGACCATTAAAACTATGGCATTTGATTTTGACATTGTATATATTAAGGCAAATGCTATCCCTCATGTCGATGCTTTGTCAAGACTATGGTTTATAAAAGGAACAGACAAAGAACAAGGAACTGAGGATGACTGAATAATTCAATGGGTAGAGACAAACATACTTCAGGTCAACAGGTTAAAAGGTGAGACCAAGCAAGATCCAGTATTGAACAAAATAATCAAAATAATAAGTGAAACAATTGTTTTATAGTGGAGCAGCCATTTAAGAAGATACAGCATAAGTTAACAGTTGAAAATGAAATTATATGCAATGATGAAGTGATAGTAGAAGAGATGTATTTGCAAGGAATGGAATACCACAAACGTTAGTGTCAGATAATGCTCCTGAATTTTGGGACGAAAATTTATGTACATGGTTGAGGTGGATAGGCTGTATGCTGTATTAAACTCCTCCGCACCATTCCTCAATGGTACAAACAGTTAAAATGACATTAAAGACATTTTCACCTGTCACTGAAAACATTGAGACATTTTTAGCTAAAATACTCCTCAGCTCTCATGGGTAGACAGATTAGATGCCCCATACAAGTCAACCATCCGTCCATGCATGGAGTACTGCTGCCATTTATGGTCAGGCGCCCCTGCCATTCTCCTCAGTGTTCTCGACACACTCCAAAGGAGAATCTGTAATGTGATAGGTACTGATCTGGCGGCTCGACTACAGCCACTTACCCACCGTCGAAATGTGGCCTCCCTTTGTCTGTTCTATAAATACTTTCATGGCTTCTGCTCCAATGAACTTAAGTCACTGGTGCCTCCTCAACAGGTGTTTACTCGTGCAAACCAGACTGGCAACTGGGTTCCACCCATTCACAGTCAGGTTAGCCAAATGCAGACGACAATTCTACTCCTGCAGCTTCTTCTCTCGCACTTCCCGCCTGTGGAACTCGCTCCCATATTCTTGCTTTCCTAACGGCTACAACCTCCAGAAATTTAAATGCAATGTCAATACTCATCTATTAACCACTGGACTCTAGCTCTCTCCCCACCCCCGTATATCCTTCCCTTTCTCTCCACCTATGTATCTGTCATCGCACCTGCATTCTCAGCTTTCTATTGCTCCTTTCTAACAAGTTTGTACTCCTCACTCTTTTCAAATTAATCTTTTTACAGTTATGTAGCCCCCCTGCTCATCAGTGGCATCTCTGCCTTGCTCGGAGTGAAATGATTAAAAAAAAAAAAAAATTACCATTTCTTTTGCCACAAGGGAGAGAGTATGGTACAAGAAAGACAAAAGTGCAAATCCCAAGGAAGCAAACTTCCTTTTGCAGAGAGGCAATAATATGGCTTTGATCGAGAAGAAGGGGCAGTATATTTTAGCTCATGTGAATCAATTTTGAAAAAGGATTGTGTCAGGCAATGTAGAGATGGAAGACTAAAGTTAGGAGGAGGAAGGTAACTACAGTGAGGAGGCAGAGCAGAGAACAGAAACGCAGGAGCAAGAAGAGAGAGAAAGCTACAGTGATGAGAACGAACAAGAAATGGACATAAATGGAAAAGAAAAAACTGACAAAGAAAAGGATGAAGAAGAAAAACGAAGATCATCGATAAAAAGTAGAAAAAAAGGAGCAAAAGCAAGAACTATATAAATCAATAGTAGTTAGATGTAGTGAAAGAAAAAACAAGGGTATGCGACCACTCTGATTCAGGGAGGGTGTGATATCTGTGGTTGATACCAACCAAGCAAAAGTGAGGGTCCGGATGTTGGCACTCTCACAACCAAAAAGCAAATGACCAAAACTTGTCAGTGCGCATCCTGGATTCACGCAGATGTTCCGGTTGAAAACTAAAAATTAATTAAATATTAAATTCCAGTTCACGAGCCTACGCGAATTTTATCTATCGGCCAATGGGAAGCCCAGAATCAAATACAGATGTGAATTCCCAAATGATCTGCTGCGATCCAAAAAGTCGAAATAAAAAGTCGATACAGAAAGCATTGCCAGACAGACAGAAAGACAGACCGGCCCACACAGACAGACTCGAGAGACAAGAGTAATTAGTAACTCCCTTGACCAAGTCAAGCGGCTTACTATGCTCGTCACCCTTATCTCTCTTTTCTTTCTTCGCTGTCTCAAAACTACTTACTGACCTAAGAAGCAGATACATCAAAGACATTCCTTACTTACAACGCTCCTACATTCCTAAGCATTAATTCTCTTTTCAGCATTTATTGCCATGAACACTTTAACGTCCGTTGGACCCATATTTAAAGGATTACTTTAATTGTAAAAACCTTAATTGATATGTATATATATAAAATGTTATTTTTCAACTCAATTTGCTTTTCTTGATTTATAATCTTTTTATGACTTATAGTGGGCTATCTACATGAGGCCAAATCCCGTTAATCTGCAACAATATACAATTACCCTTCACTAGAACGAACCTCCACTATATATCCTATGAAAATCAGCTGAGTTGTATTTAAGTGTTAAGCCAATAACTGTCAGCACAATAACAAATAGTGTAACAGTTTGGGCAATAAACCATTGGCAAAAGTTCTCCCATGGTGAGTGATCAGAGGGCGGAAGATCCCATACACATTGCAAATGATACAGATTCAGGAGCTGTTCTTGAAATACCCTCCATGTGGTACTATGAGATGTATGACATTCTGGGGCCACTTGACACATGCTGATGCCTAGATTGTCTCCCTCAACCTGTAGAATGTGTTCTTCATGGTCAGGCATACAAGCAAATTTTGATCATCCTTGATCCATAGTTTATGGTGCCATAGATCCTGCCTCAGCAACATAACAATAAACAACAGCAAAGATTGGATGACTCAGCTGCCTTCTGTCTGGAAACGCAATCTTATACAGCAGTGCATCCTCAGGCCCATTACCATTCAGTGGTCGTATGTAAAAATCATAGCTGCCTGTTCATGATATGAATATTCTGCCATTTTCTATTAACTCACTACTACACATGTTAAACATTGATTATAAACTTTCCACAAATGTACACAAATGACAAATGTAACCTAGTCTTCATAGCAACACAGTACTATCTACTTTTAACTTAAATCAGAAGGATTTGCAGAAATATGTTTGCATGGTCTTTTGTTTTTGTTTTAGTGTGAGGAACCTGCTCCCAAAGTTTGTTGAATTATTTTTGATACACTGCTCCACTATCTTAACAGTAGGTTATAAATATTAATATTATATTTTACAATGGTCAATTTTCAGTTGTGCCTGATGATTACTATATGCATGAAACTCAGAGTTGAACCAAACAGTGAAGCAAAAGAAATATATATTTATTAGTAGTATAATATATATTGAACACTAAGGTCAGCACCAAGGATAAAGAGATTAGTAATTCTAATATAAATAATATCAATAATGATAACTCCACATACCAGAAATTTAGGCCACAGGTAATTTCTTAAAAAGCAATATTACTTATTATTATTGACAAGTATTTCTTTCACCTTTGTGTTGTTTTTGCAATTATCCACACTGGTTGTGTTCTCCAAATTGACCCTAATTAATCACTTTGTGAGCAAAGTCAAAAATGACAATTGCTCACATACACATTTCAGTTCTTGTAATCTTTCTATGTATCCAAAACAAGCAAATTAGTCAACACAACCTGTATATATGTGTCAGTAATTCTACCAGTGTTAATCATTCATGGTTTGGCCAGTTCATCAAGAGGACATACTCCATCTCGTAGCAAGTAGCTATCAGGCTCAGAAGAGCAGATTATGGCAAACAGTTCCTTTCCACCACACCAGACATGCCCAATTGCAAATATCTTGAACTGTTGGCTTGTTTATCTTGACATTTACTTCCGATGCCCATTTCTTGTTAAACAATTTTTTTAATCATTTCACTAGAAGCAAAGGAAATAAAGCTACTAAAACTACTGAGTGTTTGAGAATATAAGAAAAGAAAAATGCTATTAAGGAGAGAAGACAATAAGAGAACAAGAATTATCAAGACAGAAGATAACGATTGACATTCCATTTAAATTTTTATATTTCACTTTAAGGAAGGAAATAAAGCCAATAAAACGCAAGAGGTTACAGAGTTAGAGAATATGAGAAAAGCTACTATTAAGGAGAGAGGACAATAAAAGAACAAGAATTAAGAAGACAGAAGATAACGATTGACATTGCATTTAAATTTTTGAAGATCAGAGTAGACTATGAAGCTGGAAGTGAGTTCTACAAGAGATAAGTACAATAAAAAAAAACTGTTAGCATAGAACTTTTGATTACATGTAAGTATTTCCAATAATGAGACCTAGGTGCCAATCTAGTAGTGTACTTAAATTCATTAAGTCTAGATACCATAGATGAATGTTCAGTTAAGAATCCCCTTGAGCATGGCACATAGATGAAAAATAAGTGGTTTTGGTATTAGGTAAATCAATCCACTAACCTAAAAGTATAAACACTATTAGTTGTTTGTTTTTATTTATAAACTGTCCTCTTCTGCATTACCTGTCACCTCAAAAGACATGGTTTATAATGAGCTGGGATATTGAAGAGAAGTGAGAGACAGGTAGAGACTATATTCTTGTAAGTAACAGATAGATATTGTAAACTTCCAACTGATTTGAGATTTAAAAACATTTTGGGAGATAGAATTCGGGCTTTTAAAGCACTTTCACTAGCCAAAAAAAGATAAATAGACATTATATAATGTATTCCATGCACATGAATTTCTGTTGTGGGGCCAATAATTGGAGCCTCAAACTATACAGCTTTGCTGTTAAAATGAGTTGTATTATCCAGAAAATTTTTTTAAATCCTTTTATAAAACATTTTTTCAATATGTCTATATTTTATTGGCTGACATGTGCTTTTCTTCTTTCATGTGAGTATACGTCAGTATTACCATATTGAGCTACAATTAACAAATTGGGTTTCATTTGAAAACCCAGCATCAGTAAATTTTGAATGGGCTTTCCTCTCATTCATAACTTAAATTAGCCCAGTTTATTGCATAAGTTGCTCGTAAAATCACAAAATTCAAAATTTTGTAATACTGGGCTTCCAAAGATAGAATTCCATTTAAAAAATGAAGAAAAAATAATCAGCTCATTCTACAGCTCCAAAAACTAACCAATTACAGCCATGCTTTATTTTTACAAGAGTCAGATTAGACCAATAATGAAGTACTACTAGCCTATCTGGCTGGGGCTTCTCAATCCCACACTTTCCAGCCTTGATAGTTTTTAGAATCATGTCTGGTGTGAGGGTGGGCAAGACTTATTTTTTGTACCGTAGCCATCTTCCCACAGATGTGGTACTACATACCTATTACTATTCTATCATTATTTTCATAACAAATATTCATGCATGTTATTTTCATTACATAGAATCACCATCATATCCTCTGTATCCTAAATGTAAAGGAGGAAGTTCCAAGCTTTTTTGCAAGAACTGCTATCTTGTGGAACAAGCTCCCACATGAATTTCTCCCTTTAACTCAAGAACTTATCCATATCTGTACTCTTTATCTTCATAATTTTCACTTTCTACTACCTTCTCTTTCACTCCTCTTACATCTCATTCATCTGAACCACAAACCTTAACCTTCAGTGGCTCTTGGGTCTTGTGTTACTGCGCCAAGGTTTTTCTTCTGCTAAAGACAACTCTAAGAATTGACTGATACACTTGAAAAGTTAATTTATTTCTGTCTCTGCAAACACCATGAAATACTGAAAAAAAAAACCAAAGACTTCCAATTTCATATCAGTTACTCTATCAAGTGCCATACATGACACATGATTGGGCAATCATGTCTCAATATGACTGACTAGGTAGAAGATTTTCCTGCAGTAGGGTGTCATTTCTTTCTGCGGTAGACTGGTTGCCAACCAAAGCTATAGAACTTATTCTGTCCTGCTATTTAACTTATAGCTGGAGGAGAAAGAGATGGATTAATACCTTTTCCAAGGGTATTTCCACATAAGTGTTGATGCAATGAATTCAACTGGAATTCAAACTCACCTCTCTAATTCCTTGTTCCAAGACAATAACTACTTCACCACAACACACATCCACAAAAAATATCTTGAATAGCATGGAAATTCAAAAGTGACCGGAGTGTTTCAATCTATACTGTGTACTGTCTAACAATCATTCAAGTGTAGGTAAAAGTCTGATCAAGCTTTTTTTCTGTGGTAACACTGCAGAGTTAGTATAAGTTCTGCCAAGCTTTTACACAAATGTACAGCAACTCTGGTTTTGCTTTTCTCTTCAAAAATGTAGCAGTTATCATGTGACAGGTACAGATCAAATTATAGTTTCTGTCAGCACTTAACCACCCCCCCCCTGCACAAACTCCAAAGAAGCTACATCTTGTACCGGTTGAACTTTAGTATGTAAAAATATAATAACAAATCTGTCAACCTTGTAAAGGCCAATGATACCATCACTTGGAATATAATATCAAAGCTTTTTGTTCTCTCCTCTATCACTTGAATCAAATCAATAAGAAACAGATTTGCCACATTGAGCCACACTTGGGAGCTCAGTACAATCAAATTTTCAGTTGGTTTTCCTATTTTTTTTTTTTTTTTTTTTTTTTTTTTTTAATCGTATCACCCTGAGCAAGGCGGTAATGCCACTCATGTGCAAGGGCCTACATAAGAGTAAAAAGATTAAGTAGAAGAGAGTGAAGAGGAAGACGAACCAGTTAGAAAGGAGCAAGAGAAAGATGGGAATACAGGTGTGATGACAGTTGCAAAGGTGGAGAGAAAGGAAAGGATATATGGGGTGGGAAAGAACTAGAGTCAAGTGGTTAATAGATGAGTATTGACAATGCATTTAAATTCCTGGAGATTGTAGCCATCAGGAAAGCAAGAATATGGAAGCGAGTTCCACAGGCGGGAAGTGCGAGAGAAGAAGCTGCAGGAGTAGAATTGTCGTCTGCATTTGGTTAATCTAACTGTGAATGGGTGAGACCCAGTTGCCAATCTGGTTGCACGAGCAAACACCTGTTGCAGAGGGACCAGTGACTTAAGTTCATTGGAGCAGAAGTCATGAAAGTATTTATAGAACAGACAAAGGGAGGCCACATCTCGTCAGTGGGTAAGTGGCTGTTGTCAAGTCGCCAAGTCGGTACCTATCACATTACTGATTCTCGTTTGGAGCCTATCAAGAACACTGAGATGAACAGCAGGGGTGCCTGACCATATATGGCAGCAGTATTCCATGCATGGATGAATGGTTAATTTGTATATATGCAGGATGGATTCAGGTGGGAAAAATATCCTGGCCCAACACAGTGACCCAACCTTCTTAGCAGTGGATTTAGCTATGGACTTAATGTAGTGGTTCCATTTGAAATCAGAAGAGAGGGTAAGGCCGAGGAGGTGCAATCCAAGTCAGGTCAGCTTATTTTTAAAATATTACAAAAAGTTTCAAGCTGCAAAATTCATAATTTGGCTTTCAAAGTAGCCCCCAAAATCACAAATAGTAAAATTCAAAATTTAGCAACACTGGTCTTTCAGACATAGTTCCAAAAGCTACAGTTAGTAAAAATCCTAATTTAGAAGTATTGAGCCTTCAATAATAATTCTAGAAATCATAAATAACTAAAATTCACAATTTAGTAACATTGGTTTTTCAAAAGTAACCCATCTCATAATCCTGATATGTTTGCCACTTGAAAGTTTCAAAAGTCATTCAACAACATGGTAAATTATTATTACATTATTTAAATACAGAACACACATATTTCATTCTCTTCTGATGATATGGTCTTGATATTTTAGATGAAAAGAGGCTCTACAAAGAAATCAGTAGAACTATTAAGTGTTCATGATCCTACCATACTGTTGAATTCATCTTGACAAGAAAAAAAATGTTGCACCTTAATATTAAACAGTTGCAAGAAAACAAATTTAAGAAGCAGTTTGTGTAGTAAAGTTAAAATAACAAACAGGTTACCGGTATTTCCTTTTCACATTTTTTTATTTAATTTCTGTAATTAAATGTTTAATCAAATAGGGATTTAGCATGTTATGCTTTCTAACGAAGATTATTTTAGAAGCAGTTTAACACCATGCCAATATATATGACTATATTTATACACTATTTACATTCAAACTACTGTCCTCATCTTTGTTGCTATTATTGTGTTTCAACAATTGTGACCTTCAGGTTTTCTTCAGGTGTCTGTTAATCTAGATAACCTTTACAAAATTTCAAATTGAAAACTTTCTTTAATCCACATGAGGTACATTGGCCATATTTCATTTTGCATGTTGTGAATATTTTGTCTTGTTATTATTTAGTACAGTTCAGTTATTGCTTAGCCAGTTTCTACCGAGTCAAAATTTGTACAACCCAGTGCAGAGATGGAACTCACAATTATTATGTCACCAAATTCATAAACCAACACTTTTATTCATTAGTTTAATATTTGTTAATATTATTACTATATCTGCAAGTTTCATTAAAAATGATAGACAAGTTGCTGTGGTTAAGATTTTATATATTATGATTTTTTTTTAAGTGATAGATTATATAAGAATTGTACAAATGTTTTATTTATCCAACCTTGGATTCCCGACTGTGGAATTCTCTTCCACACGATTGCTTCCCCGACGGCTACAATCTCCAGGAGTTTAAATGTAAGGTCAATAGACACCTCCTAACACACTAACCTGCTCCCATTCTATCAAACACTCTTCCCATCTTCCCAACCCTCATCCTTGCTATCCTTACTCATCTGTCACCTTCCTCCTGACATTCCCTATGTCTAACCACTCCTTCTCTTTACCTTCCCCTATGTAGCCCCATGTGCAATAGTGGCAGTGGAATGCCTTGCTTGGGGTGAGATGATTAAAAAAAAAAAATATGAAACATTTGGACATGAAAAATTATATAAAAACTAAATCACATCACCCACCCTTGTTTGTCATTTTTAACAAAACTTGCATAAAGGAAGGATTGCTATCTAAATACACAATATATATATATATTTGCTCTATATGTATTTATATACATATATATTGAGAGCTCTCCTAAAGAGTTATCCTACCACTTTATGTACAGGATACTCCTTTGGATCCTTCTATATCTACAGCGCATGTTTATATATATATATATATATATATATATATATATATACACACACTACCAGCCATAATTATTAAGCTACTCCAGTTTTTTAAAAGAAATTATGTATTTCATACTAGTTTTAATATTTATTGCCAAATAGATAATTCTAAATGAAAATAGAATGGTTCTGTTGTTAATACTGCACAATAATATGTGCATCAAATTAACTGTTCTGGTGTTCCAGTTTTTGTGCTCTCTTCCCCATGCTAGTCTCTTCTTATTGGCTGGCCGAAGCAAAGTTTTCCTGGCTGCCTTGTCAAATTTTTCAAAGTAATAATAATAAAAGAACCATTCTATTTTCATTTAGAATTATCCACTTGGCAGTAAATACTAAAAATAGTTTGAAATACATCATATTTTAAAAAACTAGGGTGGCCTAATAATTATGGCTGGTAGTGTATATATAATGAAAAAAAATGAAAAATTTAATGAAAAGAAAGGAATGGATTTTTTATTTATTAATCTGACAGATTTTTATTGCTTAAGTGTTATTTTTAGTCAACACTCATATTTGAGTAGATGCTCTGTTTATTTTTTAAACAGTATATTTATCTATTTTTGTCTACTGGCCTGAATATTTGAAAGAGTCTTATTAGAGAAAAATATGTTTTCCACCAAATTTGAATATGTGTTCTTCTCAGGGAAAACATCATTAGACCTGACATGCTTTGATGTCTCAGGCTACAGAGTACGTCAATGAACAAGCAAAGTTGAATATTTTTATCTACCAGCCTGAATATTTGAAAAATCTTATTCAAGAAAAATATGCATTCTCTGGCAGAGCAAAGATTTTTCTCAAATAAGATTTTTCAAATATTCAGGCCAGTAGGCAAAAATAAATATACTGTTTAATAAATAAATAGAAGTGTCTACTGAAGTATAAGTATCCACTTCCATCAAGAGCGATGGATGGGGGTTCAGCAAATTGTAAGTTTTTTACTTAACCTGTACAAATGAATTGTTTAAAGGGGTCGATTGCACAATGTACACTTGCTGCCTCAGAGAACCATATTTTGTACTATCCCACTGTGTACAACATGCCAGATAAAGCTACAATCACAGGCTTTTTTGAATAGGAGTTTTCCATTTTCTAGTTGCATGTTGGCTGTTGGATCTTATAAGTTAACTTTAAACTTGTTGATTTTTCCAAAAAATAACATGTCACAGATATATATATGCTTTACCAACTCTCTCCAGGATTTTTTTTAATTCAGAAATTTTCTTCTATTGTTCTGGTTTCCAACTAAGGTATATGACCATGTTAGTTCTGTTATTTTACCCATAGCTGGGTAGAGAAGTAATGAATTCACAGTTTTCCGAAGGTTATTTGCTTGTAATTGAATGTAAAGACCTTGCCAGGAATTAGAACTCAGCTCTCTGATTTTCATATTCTGAGCTATTATGTTTGCACTAATCTCTGTGTCTTCCATAATAAAAATGATGTCCAAAGTCATAAAACATATCACATCTACTTCTATTATAATGTGAGCTATTTAAAACT
This sequence comes from Ascarosepion bandense, assembly GCA_037127315.1. Classification (NCBI taxonomy): domain Eukaryota; kingdom Metazoa; phylum Mollusca; class Cephalopoda; order Sepiida; family Sepiidae; genus Ascarosepion; species Ascarosepion bandense. The sequence goes on along the minus strand of JBBBDQ010000883.1, from coordinate 6,688,394 downwards.
AAATCAGTTCACCTTGTTTATGCATTGAGATGAATCAAAGGCCCAACATTTGCAATTTAAATTTAAGGCAAAACATTTCTGTATCCTTAACCTTGTCAAATTGTAGCTAACATTTGTTGTATTTCATTCTTTCTTACTTCACATATATTACCATTTGGATGAGAGTCCCTAAGTGTTGTTTTGTGTTTGTTTGTGCAGTCTTAGCTTGATTTCTAGAGACATTGGGCACTTCAGGGTTTTGTATTGCTAGGCGATCATCTTTGTCTCTTTGGTCTTTTTTTTTATGTTTCTCTATTAATAAGATTGGGATCTCTCTATCTATATATGCTTTTGGGTAGGCATCTTATGATTCTGGGTATATAAAGCTAAACCTCCACTTCTTTCATTTGCATTCTAGTTCTCTGAAAATTGCAAGAAGGTATGAATTGAGTAAAACATGGGCTCTCCTTTGATAGGAGCATTTTTTACTCTGTCTAGATAATCTAGGCATTGAGTAATTTTCTTTACTGAATCAGTATTTGCCTTTAAGTCATCTTCTCCTTTTTTTTTTCATTGTTTGAGATTTTCTCTTATCTAAAGGTATTAAGTCTTTTGGCAAGTTATCTGTTGGTCACACCAACATAATTGATTTTTAATATTATATATATATATATATATATATATATATATAGGATTAATACAAATATAGAATTTGTCACTTAACTGATTGATGTTATTTTCAGTATCAGCATCCTGACTCTAGAGTTTGCAGACAGACCCTCCAACATTTGCTCGATCCACATGTCAAGATATATATATATATATATATATATAAAGAAAAACCCAAACTTAAAACTCTTATCTAGATAAAGCCTACAAACATAAAAACGACACCATGGGAATTAAAAATAGAAAAAGGTCAAAAGGCAAACTTATCTCCTTAGCAAAAGAAAGTGTTTGAAGTCTAGATTATCTAGACAGAGCAAGAAACACTTAACAATGTAAAATCCTATGAAAGGATGGCTCTAGTTGTAAACCAAGTTTCCCACTCATGCATTTTCAGACAACTTGTACACTATATATATATATATATATATATATATATATATACCCACACACACACACCAGATATATCATCATCATCATGTAACATTAATTTCTATGCTAGCATGGGTTGGGCGGGGTTTTCTTGATGGCTCCATAATTAAACCATCACAAAATATTGGAGTGAGTTTTACAGCTGTAATCCCTTACTAACCAGTTCAGGAGACTGGAAACTCAGTTTTTTTTGTTGAGACACCATCTCTAGGAATACTATCTACCAAGGTTAGAGAGTTCAGCCTACCCTATTCTACACAGAGTAGGCAGGAGAGATTTTTATTTCAGAGATTTTCTCCTTTTAGACAAGTTGCTATCCAAAGCTAAAAATTCTTATCTAGCCTAACTTTTACTTTTTCTCTTAAATGACCCCAGTTTTGGGAGTTAACTATTTACCCATAGCTAGGGCCCTAACAGGTGCTACCACCCTGGGTCAGAGTAGACCTGTGAACAGCAGCAATTAAAAGGTTGCTCTATGCTCCTGTAAATCTCACAATCAGAGGCGTTACTGCCAGATGTAGTTTATCTTCATACCCATAATATATATATATATATATATATATATATATATATATATATATATTGTTGATTTTTTTTATCGAGTCTGAGCTTTCAGCTTACATAAGCCATTATCAAAGAATGAACATTTAATATATAGTGAACATAGAACATTTAAATTATTAACAAAGTGGAATTAAACAAAGAAAATTAAACCAAAGAGACAAGTCCATTTTTAACGTGGCGGATGGCCGCAGACGGTGACAAAATGGTGGTGGTGTGGTTCTTGGTCACATGAGGGTATAGTGGCATGAGCAGATTGGTCTGCAAGCTGCTACTACTATGGGTAGAGAGGGTAAACATAGTAACTGTGACCTCTCCCGTCGATTACAGGCATTGGAGTATGTTAGTAGAGATGTCGAAATTTATTTTATTTAAGCTAGGTTTAAGCTGTTTGATGTAGATAGCTTCTAGAATTTTGAGTTTTCGTTTATTATTTTCTTGTCTAAGTATACATGTATTTTCAACAAGCGTTTTTCTGAGAAGTGTGCATTGATAGCCGTGGTGTTTTAAATGTCAGAATATATTTGAATTGTCATTTAAGTGCAATGTAAGCTGCCCTGAGAGCGAATTGGTAGTATGGCCAATATAGATATTACTGAGCCGAAAGCTCAGACCCGATAAAAAAATCAACAATTACTGCAATTTCTTGTTGTCTTTTAAAGATAGCACTATCAAGCTTATCAGATTATATCAGATATGTGTGTGTGTGTGTGTACCAATAAGGATATTGTTAAAGCACAAAAATGCACTTACAACAATATTATAGAATATTTCAGCTGATGAGCATGTTTTTTCCCTTTCCTTTAAGGAATATTTTATTAATGTTTAAATGCTTAACAGTTTCTGTATGAAAAAAAATAGAAGCATTTCATTATATTTGTCTCTTTTTATTGTAATCAAAACTCAAAAGATTTTGATCTTTGATGCTTTTTATTAGCAATAAAAATTTAAAGAAGCTTAGATTAGAAGAGTTCATAATTGAGGCCACGAGTGATTGATCTAAGAAAACTGAAACGGTGATATTGACAAAAATCCAAGGTCTTATTTGCTTCGTATGTTTTTATCTGATGTTGTTTTCACAGATCTGTAACAAAAGTTTTATAATGTAATGCAGTTTTAATTTAAGTCATGAGAGTTCAGATAATATTTTAAATCAGTCTTAAATGATATTCCCTACTCATTTTTTCTCTTTAATTAAAATGAAAACGCCATAATTGATTAACTGTCACTGCATATCAAATTTAAATCATCTCAAATACATAAAATAGCTATTTGTCTGTAGACATATATATATATATATATATATATATATATATATAGAGAGAGAGAGAGAGAGAGAGAGAGAGATAATAATAATAATAATAAAATTTGAAAAAATTACCTAATAATTTTACCAATGCAACGAGAGAAACACTGAACAGAAGCGCATTAAATAAAGAAACATTTTTCATCAGCAAATTTAAATCTAAACATAAAAATCAGAGATATGTCCCTCAAAAAAGAGATTATCATATTTTCTTTACCATAAGCGACAGATAAAAGCAGTTATGCCCCTTGATGTTTTCTTTTATTACGGACGGAAGCGTCAGCATGTGCTAATCTAACAAACATTTACAAACTTTTTTGAAAAGCTGAAAGCGAAACTGGTTCAATGCAAAACTATTTTTTTCTTAAAACCTACATGTAAGTAAAACAATTTTAGTAATTATTTGTAAACATACATGTACTATAAATATTATATATAAATATATAAAAACATTAGGTGTCTTTCCAATTATTTTCTCTACAGCGAGTTTTTGTACAGTACACGCTTTTCTAACACTTTCACTTTTTTACCGATATGTAGACAGTGCGATGGATAAATTGTCGTCTAAAATACGTATAAATGAAAATAACACTGACATCTCATTTTAACAGATATATTTACCAAAATTGTCTTGAAACACTAAAGAGTAAATTTATTCAATAAAATCGCCAATGACTTCAATCACAGCTTCCAAACGATTTCAGAATCTCCTGAATCTCTTCTGGACAGTCTCCTTAAGCTGATGAATGCTGCTATATAGTTAGTTCATCTTTGGTGTTAAGAATTTTCTTAGTCTCTCGTTCAACTGCGCCCTACGCATATAAAAATCAAGCGGGGTGCAATCTGGGGAGTTAGTTGGCCAGATGTAAAGAGGTGATGTGGTCGCAGAAATTGTTTGACAGCTATGATTGGGCTACTTGTGTGGTAGGTACCTCCACTAAATCCGTGAAAAAAAAACAAAAAACAACATACTATGAAGAACAAAGGCCCCAAACTTAATAAAAGCGAAAATTTCCATAAAAAAATGTTTAGTTTAGGTTGGTATTTTTAATTATTTGAAAAAAAAAAAAAGTTTAATCCTTTCGAAATTTTAATGAAATATCATGTTTTGATTTTTGTTAAGCGGTAACCAAATTGTTACGAGAGTTTACAGTGGATAATTTAATTCTTGCAAAAATCAAATAATTGTCGGGTTTTAATGAAACTTTCAAGACTTCACAAATGAATTAAATTAATTTTTAAATTATTATTTCTAGAAAATCTTGGTAAAAATATATATTTTTTACTATATCTGTTACAACCCTCCACCACCACATAAAATTCATGAAATTTTAAGAAATTAAATTTTGTTTTGGAAAATTTTTTTTATTAGTTAAACGCAGAACTTGGGGAATTTATTGTAAAATATTCCATCATTTTTATTTTTTTATTTATATTTTTTCGAACGGTTGGCCTTTTTTTGAATAGTAAAATAAAAAAATGCAATAAAACTGACATTATTTAATGAAGCTTTTAATTGCCTTTAAAATGTAATATAAAAGGCCATTATTAGTCTGGATAAAAAATATTTTTGATGACTAATGAATTTTTACAAGAATTGTTTTCAGTTTTTTTTCTTTTTAATTAATTTTTAAAATTTACAAAATTCTGCAAAGTCTTCTTTTTTAGTGTGTATACTTTCTAGAAAGTTTTTTTTTTTTTTGAAGCATGTTATTTTCTATGTCATATTAAAATATGTATTTTTCATGGTTTCTGCCTCTTAGAGGAAAAAAATTTGGACAATTATGTCAACTACACTATAAGCCGAGTTCAAATTCCCGTTGAATTCCTTGCATTCACTTATGCACAAATACCCTTGGGAAAGGTATGAACCCATCTCTTCCCTCCCATTAATGAGTTAAATAATAGGACTAATTGGGTTCTATAGCCTTGGCTTGCAACCAGTCCACTAAAAAAAGCAATGGCAACCTAATTCGGGATAATCTTCTGTCCAGTCAGTCATGTCTCTTTCAAGACATGATCGCCCAAAGCGTGTATCACATATACCACTTAACTGACTGATATTATAATACTTAGCTGTCATCCATCATTCAGTCACACTTTGCTCAGTTGGCACCTTGGTGATCAAGAAATACTTTTATTTTAAATTTCATGCTATAAACAAGTAATACTTGTGTAAATTTTTTTTTTTTAATCATATCACCCCAAGCAAGGCGGTGACGCCACTGATGTGCAGGGGGCTACGTAAGAGTGAAAAGATTGGAAAAGAGAAAACCGGAAACCACATCCTAAACAGGAAACAAGGGATGAGCCTCTTCACCCGTTCAATAGACGTGGGTGGAGTGTGAACCGGGCGATAGTTTAGTCTTTCTACTCCAATTAGTCTATCTACTCCAAATCAGATTAATTTAACTTTAAATTTGTTAATTTTCCAAAAAATAACACCTGGCATGGCGGACAGACATAATCTCGCTGCTGACCTCGAACGGGATCTACACTCTGTGGTGAATTGGGGCAAGAAGTGGCTTGTCAACTTCAATGCGTCCAAGACCAAGCTGTTGTCTGTCAACCATCACAGGCAACCTCTCCTGCCTCACATAAGCATGGACCAAGCGATTCTCCCGGAGTGCAATACACTGCACCTCCTCAGCCTTACACTCTCTTCTGATCTCAAGTGGAACTGCTACATCGAATCCATAGCTAAATCCACTGCTAAGAAGTTTGGGTCACTGTGTCGATCTAGGATATTCTTTCCGCCTGAATCCATCCTGCATATATACAAGTCTACCATTCAACCCTGCATGGAGTACTGCTGCCATTTATGGTCAGGCGCCCCTGCCGCTCACCTCAGTGTTCTCAACAGGCTCCAAAGGAGAGTTAGTAACGTGATAGGTGCTGATTTGGCGGCTCGACTACAGCCACTTCCCCACCAACGAAATGTGGCCTCCCTTTGTCTGTTCTATAAGTACTTTCATGGCTTCTGCTCAGACGAACTTAAGTCACTGGTGCCTCCTCAACAGGTGTTTACTCGTGCAACCAGAATGGCAACTGGGTCCCACCCATTCACAGTTAGGTTAGCCAAATGCAGACGACAATTCTACTCCAGCAGCTTCTTTTTTCGCACTTCACGCCTGTGAAACTGTCTCCCATATTCTTGCTTTCCTGACAGCTAAACCTCCAGAAATTTAAATGCAATGTCAATACTCATCTACTAACCACTTGACTCTAGCCCTTCCCCTACCCCGTATATCCTTCCCTTTCTCCCCCCTCCTTGCAACTGTCATTACACCTGCATTTTCATCTTTCTCTTGCTTCTTTCTAATTGGTTTGTAATCCTCTTCTCCCTCCTCTAATTAATTTTCTCTCAGTTATGTAGCCCCCCGCACATCAGTGGCATTTACGCCTTGCCCGGGGTGAAATGATTTTTTAAAAAAAAAAAATGTCACAGATATATATTTTATTTTTGCAAGATTTTAAAATCGCGGAAATTAACTTTTGTTTACTAATGTGTTGGTCACTCAAAAATAGCTAAAATCTTTAAATTTTTTTTTTAATTTAAAACTTCTAAATTCCAATCAACATAATTTCTGTTTGAAATACACCACTGAGATTATTTAATTACTGGAAATAGTAAATTTAAATCATTTAACTTTCAATTAAAGCTAAATTAAAAGTTTCAAGATAACATTTTTGTTTTTAAAAATTCAATTTAAAATTAAGATATCAAAAATGAGTGAATGTACCTGTCTCAGATTGACTCCCAAGCACGCTAAATGGGTACCTCTCTATTAATTTGCTAAAAAAACAGCATAGGGATCATTTTCTAAGTGCAGCTTAGATGTGGCACAAGGCCAAAAGTATGGGACACTCACTGAGGATACAGCATAGATGAAGAAAAAAGGCTCCGAATTTAATTTTTTCTGTAAAAATGTTTAAAGTTTGTTATTATTAAAAGGAAAGACCAAAAGTACTTTTTAAATTATTTTTAATCCTTTCTAACACATTCAAACATTTAGTAAAATATTTTGTTTTGATTTTCGTTTAGCAGGTAACTAAATCGTTACAAGAGTTTACAATCAATAATGTAATTATTACATAACTCAGTTTTTTTCTAGTGAAAAGCACATTAATTTGAAAATTTTTACAAAAATCAAATAAGTGTTGGATTTTAATGAAACTGAACCACAGTAAAACATCGTGATAAAGTATGGTTCAATTAACTGCTTAATAATGCGTATCTCTCATTAGGAATCACATTTTTTCTGTAGTAGGACTTTTTTGATAACTAGGCCAGTTGATATTTTATGGTTTAAAATAGCAGGGATATCAACTCAAACTCAGCTACCCACTAGTTATAATATTTATAGTAATAAGAGATCTACAAATGTATATCATATATTGATATTATTCTACATATGTATGTATGTGTTATATACATATTAGTATAAGTATGCTAGTGTGCTTTTGTGCATGTGTTTATATACACATGCAAACAGAATATGTAACAAATATCTGAACATATGAGTAAGTGTGACAACAAAGGAGAAAACCAAGTCTTACCTCAGAAAAGAATTTGTGTTCTCTGTGCTGTCAGTCAGAAAAGAAAATTAGCATCAAGATTGGGTCGACTTTAGTAAGCCTTGAAATATCGTAATTGTTTGCACTATTCTTCCAGTCATGACCAATTGCAACCTTTCTTACCCCTAATAAGAGAACACTACTTTGGACCACAGGATTGTCTTGGCTTTTCACGGGTGAAGGGGTAGTTGTGTGATGTGATATGAATCTTTTACCCTTTTGATTTATGTCTCTGGTATTTTCTGGCAAAGAACAAAAGTAATAACAAGAAACTCAAAATTTTTCACAGAATGTAGGAAAGGCAATTGTGAATATTTTGCTTTATTGCTTTGCCTTATTTTGACTTGCATATATATAGTTTACTTATTTTGCCCTGTACCTTTTTCTTATTGTTTATTAGGGAACTTTGCCAATCCCTTTTGTTGCATGTTTTGACAATTACACTTTAGTATGCTTCTACCAAGAAATATCAAGGGTAGCATGGAAAGATGAAGTAGTATTTACATTATTTAGGCTACTGTCCTCATCTTTATTGCCATATTCACAACTTTTCATCTGTTGTACACTCCAGCATTCTTTAGGTGCTTGGAATTTAGAACCAAATCCTTTATTTTGATTACTGGGATACACACTCCACCCACATCTATTGAACAGGTGAAGAGGCTCATCCCTTGTTTCCTGTTTAGGATGCGGTTTCCGGCTTTCTCTTTTCCATTCTTTTTACCCTTACGTAGCCCCCTGCGCATCAGTGGCGTTACCGCCTTGCTCGGGGTGATATGATTAAAAAAAAAAAAAAAAAAAAATATATCATTCTCATTCCAGATGCCATGTAGTCATCAACCTTTAACTCAACTCTCTAAGTTATTTGTTCTTCACTGCTATAGCCATGTATTGAACTCACAACTGTTTGAGTCAAGTCACTGGGCCATGTACCCTCTAGGAAACATGATCCAGTGACTAAGAACAACAAAAATGAGGAACCTGTGGAGGACCATGATAGTTTTGTCCATAAGGGACATTTCCCACACAGAGAGAGCCTTATTTTATCAGTTTGTACAAATGGATGAAGAAATGAGGATCAGAAAAACAAATTGTGGTCATGAAAGAGCAATATTACTAAAAATAACAAGAGATAAAGTTGTGGAGAACCATAATTGCTCATGTTCTGAAAGAACACAAAATAGAGAAACTATTTTGAGAATTTTAGTTAAAGTGTAACACCATGAAAGAGGATATTTACAATACTGAATTTCAAATATATTTCTAAATACATGTGGATTTTAAAGATAGATTTTTAGTAGTTAGGCAGAAAATGGAAGTTTACTTCTTTTTTTTCACCCCAAAAAGCACAGAAAATTTTTATCTAATCAACTGCTTGTCAGCAGAAGAAAAAAATAAATCTAGATTTTTATCTTTTTCTTAGACATTTTTTCAAAATTACTGATTTAGCTATATACTGACTTCCTATTAAGTGTATATTTGTAATAAGTGCCAAAAATGCAATTTAAAATATGAAAAAAAAAAAAAAATGACAAATTCTTTTTTTTATTTTCTTAGAAAAAAAAAAGAGAAAATCATTTTTCCATTTTTTTTTCCTCCGAAAGTCCTCAACACAAATTCAATTTTTGAAGAAATGAGTGAATGTCTGGATGAAGTGACATTATTAGTTTTAATTCTACTCTGCTGATTTCACACTTGGTTCTTTTTTGCAGATCCCATGAAATTAGACATGCTACTTAGAACTTATGTCTCTTTGAAAAAAGCTAAATACAACAGATGAAACAGAGGATGAAAAGACAATTAGTTTAAAATAATCTCGTGACATTATTCAATACACAAACTGAACAAATAACAACAGAAATGAGTCATTTCATTAATACAAGTGTTGATTTTATTTTGTGTCAATTCTCTTATTTTGAATTTCCTTCATATAATTCTTAACTTTTCACTCAAAAATCTTGTCATTAATTAATAAATCATCCATAATGGAAATGTTTTGTGCTTGGAAGGAGATATTAGAGTTATCGCTTTCTTATTAGCAATTGTGGTTCTCCACTACCTCTTATCCTTTGTAGCTCTTAACACTGTTTGTCTTTTTATTATTTTCCCCACTCCACATTCTTCTATCAATTTTTAGGGGTCAGTTAATCACTGTTTTTCTCTCTGTCCCTCTTGTTTTCAATTTGTCTATAAGTATGCTGGATCATTTTCTTGGTTTCTGATAAATAGTACTGTTTATCATTTCACCCCAAGCAAGGCAAGACCACCACTAGTGCATAGGAGACAGAAAGAAAAGACTGAATATAGGAAGTACTGAAAAAAAAGATAAATGATGAACAGGCTTCAAGAAGATGACAATTGACATTGCATTTAAATTTTTGGTGATTGTAGTTATCAAGGAAGCAAGTAAGCTGAGCAAAGTGCCACAGGTGGCAAGTGTGACAAAAAAACTGTTGGTGTAAAATTGGCAGTTACATTTAATTATTTCAAGGGTAAAAGGGTGGGATACTAATCTAGTAGCAACTTAAATTCATGTGGTTGAAGCACCAGAAAAATAAGCTTGTCAAAGTTGCCATAGAAATATTTGTAGCAAAGTCAGAGGGAAGCCATGTCACAATGGTGAGAAAGTGACTAAAGTCGAGATGCCAGGTCAGGATTGAAAATATATATTGTCCAAGGGCTGAGTATTTTCAGCTACCATTAACCATTATTTTCTGTGTCATTTAATTTCTTAACTTTCAACTATTGCATTGCTTTGAATTCTCATGAGTGTTCATTGTTACCTTAACTAAGAGAAAATCTCAAACAAGGCAACAAAAAAAAAAAAAGAAAAAAAATGACCTAAAGGTAAGCACCTATCTACTCAGTAAAGAAAAGTGCTCGATGCCTAGACAGAGCAAAAATGCTTCACAATGATAACTTCCTATCAAAGGACAGCCTGAGTTGTTACTCAGGTCATTTGAAAATTACAAGAGTATAACACTAAAGTAACGACCTGGACTGTCCTTTGGTGGGAATTAACATTGTGAAGTGTACATATATACAGTAGAACCTCAGTTCATGAACTTAATCTGTTCCTGAAGGCAGTTTGTGATCCAAAATGTTTGCAAACTGAAATTGTTTTCAAATTAGGAATCAATATAAAATATCATTTGTTTATTTTTTTTAATTTTTTTTTTATTAAAAGAAAATGGGATATCTTCTTTGCCTTCCTCCTCTTCCTCAAACATTTCCTCAGCCAAAGTCTTTTGCTGTTCATTTTGAAGGTGTACGAGCTCTTTCATGGTAAGTTCAGTACAGTGGTTTTCTATCACCTCTTCAACATTTTCACTATTGACATCCAAGCCTAATAATATCTTGTGAAATTTAATAACAGTCATTCCTTTTGCAACATCAGCTGCTTTTATCACTTCCTTTTGTTTTTTTTTGTTTTGTTTTTTTAGAAGAATAGATATTGTCAATTTAGGTATGCTGTGCTGCACAGCGCGATCTGACATATGAATCCTATTTTCGTGTTTTGCAATGATTTCTTTCTTCACTTCGGCTGCTTTTCTCTCAATTTTGATTTAGCCATGACTAAGGGTAAATGAAGAGAAAAAAAGGAAAAGGCTTAGTACAATAAAATTGGAAAAGAAAAGTGCATCACAACACACAAATGTATACAACACAGCAGTCAACTTGGGTTAACTTGGTTCGACAATGTTTTTTGAGGACCAAAATTTTGTTCAATGACTGAAGCATTTTCATCTCAAATTTTCTGTTCAAGAACCAGGGTTGTTCTGTATATACACACATGAAGAATGCATTAAAACAAGATCTACCTATTTGATTTTTCATTGGATTTTTTCAAATTTTCAAAAAAAAGATTTGCTGATCAAAATGGTGGATACACTGTCCAAAGTTTTTTTGTTTTTCCTTTTCCCTTTAACTCTCAGTCACTATGCAGTGTTGATGCCTATGTCTACATTGTCTATATCTATAAATGTTTTATCTCCAATATTGAGCACTATTCCTTTATAAATATAGCAAAATTTTAAATATCTATATTAAAATTAAGAACCAATGATAGTACTTTGTTAAAGAATTTTTCATTTATATATATATATATATATATATATTTCAATCTATTTTCCTGGTTTTCAGTGAAAGTTTAATTAAAAATTGTCCAATATCTGAAGACTTTTGGCTTTCATAAGTCATTATCTGTTTTTTCTTTTGTGTGTTATGTTTGTTTCATTGTTTTTTAAATATTGTCTCATCGTGTGTCATGACACTTTTTAAAAAAATATTTCATCTTCACACATCAGTTTCTGTTGTTCCCAAAACTGATGACATTTTATTAATGTTGGGTTGTTTGTTTTTTATGATTAATGCTTCTCACATTTGTAGTTTTTTTTGTTTTTTTTGGTTTTTTTGGGGTTTTTTTCAAATTTTATGTGATATAGGATTTGTTATACCTTTTTTTTTTGTTTTTGTTTGGTGATATGCAATTTAATTGAGCTATTGTCAGATTAAACAGCATAATAATGTAGCAGTTTATAACCAATGTATATGTTGTTGTTGTTGTTATTATTAGTGAAGCATTTTCCAAGTAGGAAACCAAATGCATAAACAACATTGGTTTGTTGAAGTTTTAAATTTTAGTATTTTTCTGTTATTGCTTACTCCAATTCAACTGAATGTAAATCTGTACTACCTATGAAGGGATTGAACATGAAATTGCTATGCCACCAGATTCAAAACCCAAAACCTACAAAATCCCCTGAAGTTAAAACATCATGGTTGGCATCTAAACCAGCTTTTTCACTAGCTTTTCTCTGGTCAGGATGGTGACACGACACACAAAAGTGGGGAAAACATGACCTGTCAAAGGGTGGATGAGCTTCTTATAGGCACCAACTGGCCACACACACACACACATATATATATAGTTAATTTTTGCTCATAATTAAATTAGACCAGTACAAAGTTGTATTAAAAATGTTCAATATAATTATATTGTAGAACTTTTGAATTACAATTTACACTGATATTAGTTCAACTGTGCCTTTAAAAAAATGATTGCTGCATCATATAATAATTTTGCTTGTTTCTTCCTTAGTTACTTAGTTCCTTCGTCTGTTGCACCAGTGAAGAAAGAAAACACACTCTCTACACGAGCTTTTCCTTCCCCTCTATCTTTTTACTCTCCTCAGCCTTTCTTGCCAAACGGAAGAGTAGTAAAGAGTGAGAGAGTAGGAAGAGAGAGCCTATAGCATTACCGTATCAGTAGCAGCTTAAGCTGGTAGTTGTAGCAGTAATTGTGTGTGTATGTGTGTGTACTGTACAATATAGTAAAAATAGGTAGGTTTGTTATCATATCCCGCAACCTAATAACAAAATTTCTGGCCTCTACACCCTTGGCCATTACTCAGTTGGTCTTTTCTGTTTACAATGAACACAGGAGACATGATTTTTCAGTAATAAAAAAAAAATTTTCTCTTTCGAAATCTCTCACAAAATAGCGTACAGTATTTTGGTTATGGTCTGTGCATACGCCGCTTAATATAATGTAAGATTACAGTAAAGTAGTTTCTATGGACATTACTTTTATAGATATTTTAATAAAATTACACTCTGTGTTATCGTTATTTTATTATCCAATACCTTTATGTTTGACGATGTTACTATCATTTGTTGTATGACAAAGTATTTTTTTCAGGAAAGCATAATTATCCTTCCAAAGAAATTCCATGGGTTTCACTAGTTTAAATAATTTTGCAATTGCATTGATTATATTTTCTCTGTGATTGTCATATTTTATCTATGCATTTAACTTTATTATTGTAAAAGAATTTTGCTTTTTACATCATTAAAAATAAAAATACCTAAAGAAAGCTAACATAAAAGAAAAAAAATTATCAGCCTGCTCTCCCCTACTTACTAATAATGCATTATTGTAGTAACATGAGGCATGTTTAATTATTGGGATTTAGTAATGCTTTCTGTAACCATAACAATAAAATATTAACAAGTATGGAAGATCAGGCTGTGTAACAAATTAATATATAAAGTCGCATTATGCTTTATATGATGAAAGCTTTTTTTTATATTATATACAAGGAAGTGTTAAAATTTCTCAACCCAGCACACTTCCCAAAATCTGACCAAATCACTAAACATCATTTTTTCTTTTGGCCGAGGGGGGGGGGGTCTTTTTTTTTTTTAGCACTTTTCAGCACCTATTTATATCAGGAAAATATCCCATGTTAACATTTTTGATCATTTTTTTATGTATCAAAAAGATTATAATATCAATCTTTTAATTTTTGTTCATCTGTTTTTTGATTTTAAAGTTTCTTCATATTCCTTCCTTAAAAACATTGAAATTGTATAATTATCAAAATTACAGTAATTTGTTTTAATGAAGCAACATTAATTTAAATGCATTTTTGTGTGTGTGTGTGTACAGAGAGAAGGAAATAATATTAAACAACAATATTTTTTGCTTAGTATATTTTTTTTTAATTTTGTAATGCTAATTTTGAGTTTTTATACTCAGTTTGTCCATGTCGATATATTCATGAATAGTTTGCATGCTGAATCATTAGAAAATGCATCTGTGCAATTAGGCCATCTGAAAGCTAATAAAGGGTGAAATAGCTCAGTGTTCTTGCTCATCTTGTTTTAACAACAGCGGACCAATATTTTATTTTGCTGTTTCAATGTAATTATAACAAAGCCATTTTTTAATCTTTGAAATATGGTGTTTTGCTATAGAGATGTTGAAGGATAATTGTTACAGAGAAAATAAAATCTCTACTCTTTCATATTAAATACTTGTGCAGTGTAAGCATGCTTGTTCTAATAAATATTCTGACTGCCAATCACTAAGAAAAGATTATTTTGTGTCTTTTCTAAGACCATTAGTGTGAAAGTGAGTGAAAGAGAATGTGAAGATTTTAACAAGGAAAAAGGACAATAAAAGAACAAGTTTCAGGAAGACAGAAGATGCTGATAATGTCTCTAAGATGTAAGGAGGTTACTGGGAGTGAAAGGGAATGAGAAGAATTTAGTGAGAAAAAAAACAATAAAAGAACAGGTTTTAGGAAGACAGAAGATGGTAATAATGCCACTAAGATACAAGGGGTTACTGGAAGTGAAAGAGAATGAGAAGACTTTAATGAAGAGAAAGCACTATGAAAAAACATTATCAAGAAAAACAAATGGCAATTGGCATTGCCTTTTGATGTTTGATGATTGTTGGTTGTAGAGAAGCAAGAAACCAAAAAATGTTCCACAGGGGGGAAGTGCAAGAGAAGAAAATGTCAGAATAGAACTTACAGTTACATCTAGCCATTTTAACAGTTAAACATTAAAATCTAGTTGTCAATTTTTGAAGATCATAGGTGTCAGGGAAGCAAGAAAGTGAACGAGTTCCACGTGCAAGAAGTGTGAGAAAAGAAACTATTAGAATAGAACTTAGTATTACATCTAGCTAATTCAACAGTAAAACAAGAACTAGTTGATAATCTAGTACTACACTTAATTTGATATGGTCAAGGTACCAAAGAGAAGAGCTCTTTAAAACTGCCATAAAAATATTTATAGAAAAGACAGGAAAGTCATGTCACCACTGTAGGAAAAAGTGACTGAAGTTGAGATGACAGGTTTGAACCAATAATATTACAAACCTTTGGATTTTGTTGAAAATCTCAAGATATATATATATATATATATATATATATTTTTTTTTTAATTGTATCACCCCGAGCAAGGCAGTAACGCCACTGATGTGCAGGGGGCTACGCAAGAGGGAAAAGATTTGGAAAAGAGAAAGCCGGAAGCCACATCCTAAACAGGGAACAAGGGATGAGCCTCTACACCTGTACAATAGACGTGGGTGGAGTGTGAACCGGGTGATAGTTTAGTCCATCTACTCCAATTGAAAAAAAAATAAAAATAAGAAAAAGAAGTGAAAAGATTGGAAAAGAGAAAGCCGTAAATCACATCCTAAACAGGGAACAAGGGATGAGCCTCTACACCTGTACAATAGACGTGAGTGGAGTGTGAACTGGGTGATAGTTTAATCTATCTACTCCAATTGAAAAAAAAAAAAAAAAGTAGGGGCGTTGAGTTAACTAAGTTTTAACTTACTTAAAGTCCAGTAAATAAATTTCTTTGAAAAAAATACAAGACAAAAAAAGCACTCGTTCAAATAACTATGAAACTTTTAAAATTAGCCACAACAAAAAATTAAAATAAAATCAAAGTAAAATCATGACTTACTATTAAAGTTGTTCCCAACCCAAAAAACATGTGCTTAAACCAGTTGATAGAAGAATTATTTTATCTTTTTGGATAGTAGGAATGCATGGAAAAAGAAGGTAGAAAGAATGAAAATATGTTAGGTACCTGTAGAAAGTACAAAAATTTAATAGGTACCTGAAAAAGTTTTAAAGCATAAACATATAGTTACCAGAAGAAAAGTAGAAAGAACAAAAATATGATGAGTGCCTGAATAAAGGCTGGAGGTACCAAAATATGCCAGGTACCTGAACAAAAAAATGTAAGTTGCCATATGTAAATCTTTTTGGCCCAACGAACAATAATGAGGATTTTTTTTTAAATGTCATGTCACTCCAGGATGTAGGTAATCAAGCCCTCTATAGTTTCCTTTTCTTTATTATTTATAATCTGCAATGATTTATTTGGAAAAATAGAGGAATTGCCTTCTCTATATTTTAAAATTCAAGATTTTCTTTTTCCACCCAAGACTAGAGAACCCAGACAACTCTGCTATTTAACCCATAGCTAGGGAAATAATACATTCATACTATTTTCAAGGCATTAGGGTATAAATGAATACAGCAAACAAGGACAAGACTTGCCAGTTTGATTTTCCAGACTGATAATCATTGCATCATTCTACACAGAGCAATTCAAAATAAATCCAGGAATAAAACTTTTTTCTTATTCTCATAGTAACCCATTGAATACAGGTGACCGAATTGCTATTGTTCCAACACTTTGGCTCAAATGCAAATGGTGGAAATTTCTACTGTAATTAAAGAGTTGATCTACACATCTTTCCTCACACAAATATGTTTATCATCAAGGTTTTTCAATATGTCTATGCCACGATGTTTTGCCCAGAATGTATCACTAATCTTGTGTTTTGGTACCGCCTACTTAAAGCAATCAGTTTAATTTAGAAAGAAAATCTGAATTCTTTAAAAAAAACAATAATTCTATCATTGAATATAATTCCATTAGCGAACATTTAGATTTCAATTTTTTTTTTTTTATCGAATTCTTTAAGGAAATAACACAATGCATTTTCTATTTTGCAAAAACTTTTTATTATTCTGATTGACAGGAATAATATCAACATGTTGGATTTTCTCTACTATCAGGGCACTTATGTAAACAATGCAGCAGTTTTGTTGGGTTTCTTTTTTATTCTATTCATAAATAACTCCATACAATTATTACGTCATGGCAACCCATTGTCAGTTGATGATAGTATAAATAAAAACAAATTTTATTAAAATCAGATGAAAGAATAAAAAAAAAGAGTTAATTTCAAGTATTTTTGAAGCCACAAAAATAAATTAAAAAAGAAATAATAATAATAAAATAACCAATTTTCTCAAATCTCTATAAGTTTTTATTTTTTTTATTTTTGCCCAATTACTTCCCAGTTCAAAATCTAAAATTAGAAGTGATACTTCACTTTGATCCTGGCCCAAACTTTTTTTTTTTTTTTTTTTTTTTTGCCCAGAGAATTCAAAGAACAATATCTAAA
This sequence comes from Ascarosepion bandense, assembly GCA_037127315.1. Taxonomy (NCBI): domain Eukaryota; kingdom Metazoa; phylum Mollusca; class Cephalopoda; order Sepiida; family Sepiidae; genus Ascarosepion; species Ascarosepion bandense. The sequence goes on along the minus strand of JBBBDQ010000883.1, from coordinate 6,671,085 downwards.
ATGAGAAGTGATATTTCACTTTGATCCTGACCCAAAAATGTTCTTTTGGTCCAGTGAGTTCAAAGATCAATATCTAAAAAGAGAAGTGATACTTCACTTTAATCCTGGCTTATAAAGGTTTTTTTAGCCAAATCAGTTCACAGATCAATATCTTTTCAAATATCAAAATGTACAAGTAGGCAGAGGTCATGTCAAAACAGATGTCAATTTGATTAAAAGATGACCTTTCACTTCATAAGATTTTTTTTATATTTTCATTCAACCTGGCAAGGAAAGTTCATTCACAAATCATTCTTTTTAAAAAAATTTTATCTGTAATTATAAAAATACAATAAATGCTAGCAAAAACATGTTTACAATTGCAATTCTGTTTATCAGCTTATGTACGCACAGTGAGTGAATAAGAAACACAAGTCATTCAGATTTGTTCTTCTCTCAAACTCCTTATCTATCATATATATATATATATATATATATATATATATATATATATATTAATCATTTCACCCCAAATAAGGCAATAAAGCCACTAAGATGCAAAAGCTTACTGAGAATAAGAAATAAATTCAGAAGACAATAAAAGAACTGGATTCAAGAAGAACGGAAAATTATGATTGATGGTTCATTTAAATTTTTGAAGATCAAACTTGAGTGAAAAGCAAGAAGCTGGAAGAGAATTTAAAAAGTGAGAAGTGCAAGAGAAGAAACTATTAGTATAGAACTTAAGTATACAACTAGCATTTTGAACAATGAAATTACAAAGCATATCTAGTATTGTGCTTAAAGTTGTGAAGTCAAGTACCAATGAGAAAAACTCACCAGAAAAGTTACCATGAAAATATTTATACAAAAGACACAAGGAATTTATATTGCAGAAGTGGGGAAGTGACTGAAACTGAGATGCCAGGTCAGGACTAATAACACTACAGATTTTTCCTAGAATCTCTCTCTCCCTCTATAATATATATATATATATATATATATATATATATATATATATATAGAAAGAGAGAGAGAGAGGGTGAACAAAATAATAGAAACACCTAGTACCATAATAGCGTAATAGAAAATTTTCTATTTTTATCTTTGCTGATTTGATGTTAGTAGTATTTCATTTTGTGAAGTTTGTTTTTTTTTTTTTACAATTATTTAAATAATTTTATTAAAATCAACAGTCAGGACTATTTAAGAATTTTAAATGATGGTTCAGGAACTGTTTCCAGAGAGAAATGCCATCTTTCAGGATGATAATACACCCATCCATACTTTTAAAGTTGTAGCTGAATGGCATGAGGAACATTCTAGTGAAGTAGAACATCTTATCTGGCCACCACAGTCCCCAGATCTCAACATCATTGAACATTTATGGTTCATTTTAGAAAAACAAGTGAGGAATTGAGATCCGCCACCATCATCATTGAAAGATTTGGAGACTGTTTTAGCTGAAGAATGAATAACATTTCCTCTGGAAGCAATTCACTTTGTATACTCAATCCCATGCAGAATTCAAGCAGTAACTAATGCCAAAGATGATCTTACACCAAAATGGAAAAGAATTTACTTGAAATTGAAAGGTGTTTTTATTATTTTGTCCACTCCACTGTATATTGGAGACAGAGAGGGAACAAGAAAGAATAGTCAAAAGTCATAAAAAAGTTTCAATATTTCATTCTTAGATACATGGATATTTCATCATGTTGTAATGACTCATTGGACTCAACAAAAACTAAGCTAAACTTTAGTAATAACTGTATGTATTCCTGCATTTACATAAACACACACACACACACATTGTGTATTTGGGCAGCAATCTCTTTTATGCAGGATTCATTAAAAATGACAGACAAGATATTATGCTTAAATTTTATCATAAACAATTATAAACAGGACAAATCTTTACCTCGAAATATCTGAAAATACACAACTCCCATTGACTTGAATAAAAATAAATTAACTTAATTATCTATAACACAAAATTTAAAACTGATAACCTCATCATCAAAAATAACAATTCACCTGCAAAATCTAAACTACAGTGAATCAATGTCATTTACAAATTTGCATGTCTTTTGAAGAACTTTGTTCTGTATTAATCCAAATCCATAAATAATTACATTGGTCACATTACCATATGGTAAGGAGAAGATTAACTTTACATCTCTGTGATCAGTGTTCTTTTCACTCTTATTTAAACACATATGGAGAGACCTACCAAACTCTATCTGCAAAATACTTGTTGATAACACAAATATTATAGCATCATTCACATGCAAAAAAAAAAAAAAAAAGCTAAAAATAATGGAAGCATTATTAATAATAAAAAAAACAACACTCAATAATATCAACGACAAACATGGCAACAATATGCTTATTTGAATATAAAACAAACACGTGGCTCTACACACTCATAAACATTACACATATTCAGTCACGTAAAATAAAATCCATCCTTGATAATGGCTTAAAGTATAGCTGAAAGCAAAAAACAAAATATTTGAGCAATTTGTATATAATTTATGTTCTGAAAAGAAAAAATCATAAGAAAATTATTTAAAAACTTAACCATAATACCTTGTCTGTCATTTTTAATGAAACCTATATATATATATATATATATGGATTATTTTCCTCATTTTCGTTTTTGTTATCACAGTGTTTTGAATGTATTATCCACCTGTCTTCATCAAGCCAAGTAATCTACAGGAAATTCCAAACTGAATGCTTTATTTAATCTTTGGGTATATATTGTTCTCATTCCATGTTTGCCCATGTTATTTTTAGTACTGCTCAGTTATTGTCTTCATCCTGGTAATCTTTGAAAAGCTTGGAAGCTTGAAATAGTCTACATTGGCAGCATGTGTAATGGTTATTGGGAAGTAGGAACAAGTGGAAAAAACCCATTGGAGACAGTCTAGTGTATTTCTAACAGACATCACAGCAAGTAGCCTAAGCAGGACCTAATATCATAACCACTAGGAAGCTAGTTATAACAGTGAAAATGAAGATCAAAACTCATATGAGTTATAACATAAGTTACACTGTTTACATTATTTGGACTATTGTCCTCATCTTTGTTGCCATTTGTACGGCATTTCAGCCATTGTACACTCCATTCTTCTTCGGGTGCTATGGGGTAGAAAACTCATGACTACCAAAAGAGGCTTCACGCAAAGAGTGAGAATGTTATACCCCAGTGATTGTAATAAAGGGTTTGGTTTGAAATTCCTAGCACATGAAAAAGGCTGGAGCATAAAACAACCAAAACATCATACAAATGGCAACAAAGATGAGGACAATAGTCCGAATAATGTAGTGTAAATACTAATTCATCTCAGAAATATAGATAAATATAACAGGAGTTAGGAAAATATGAAAATTCATACTGAGTATAACAGATAGGAAAAAAAATATTTGTTGTTTCGGCACACAGGATACCAGTGACAATGAGAATTTGAACCACATTTGTCTAAAATTTTTCTCTTGGGTATATATAGAAAAACAAACCGAGATATTTTTTTTTTCTAATCATTTTATTCCAAACAAAGTAGAAGTGCCACATGGAATTACATAAGAGGTGTGTGATGAGAAAGAGGAACAAGTTACATGGGTGTCAGAGAATGGGTAAGGAGAAGGATGAGAACACTGGTGTGAAGAGAACTGCATGAGAGTAGAGTGGAAAAGAGAGAAGGACATGATACAAGGGGGGGGTCAGGAAAAGGATGCGAGTCAAGGAGATAAGAAATGGCAGTTGACTTTCCATTTATATTCTTGGAGATTATAACTGTCAGGGAAGCAAGTGTATAGAAGGGAATTCCACAGGTGGGAAGTGCAAGCAAAGAAGCTGATAGATTAGAAGTTGCAGTTAAATTTGATTAGTTTCACTGTAAAAAGGTGGGATCTAACTGCTAGTCTAGTAGCTCAAGTAAATTCATGCAGCATGGGTACCAGGGAGCTAAGTTCATCAGGGCTGAAGCCATGAAAGGATTTGTAGAAGAGACAGTGAAGCCATGTTACATCAGTGAGAAAGTGACTGGAGTTGAGCTACCAGGTCAGAATCAGTTACATTACAGATTTTCCATTGGATTTTATCAAGAAGCCCGAGATGAACAGCGGGGCACCCGACTAGATGTGACAGCAGTATACAGTGCATGGGCAGATGGTAGATTTGTATATATGCAAGATGAATTCAGACGAGAAAAACTTCCTAGCCCTACACAGAGAACCAACCTTCCTAGCAGCAGATTTACCTATGGATTCAATATAGTCATTCCACTTAAGGTCAGCTGAAAGAGTTAGGCCGGGAGGCACAGTGTTTTGCTATTAGGCCTGATCCATGCTGATGGAGGGTAGGAGCAGTTGTCTATGGTGCTTAAAGGATAGCAGCTTTGTTTTTGGAAGCATTAAAATTTACATGTCATTTCTTACCCCAGTCCACCACAGATTGAAGGTTCTTTTCAAGATAAGCAGCAAGGTTTGCTTTGTCAGCTTTGACAGATTTTTTTATCAAGGTGGGAAATGTGTCATCAGGATAGGTGCCTACTTGGGATTTGATTACATCATGGAGATCATTGATGAAAATCAGAAAAAGGTGTAGGACCTAGAATAGAACCTTGAGGGACTCCTGTGTTCGTATGATAGTATCTGGAAGCATACCCATTCAATACTACCTTCATTATGCAATTTGAAAGGAAAGACTGGATTAGGTCAAACAATCATCCAGTTAAACCATAACCCTGTAGCTTGCGTAGAAGGCCAGCATGCCAGACTCTCAAATGCTCTGGAGACATCTAGTGTAACAGATTGAGCTTCAATCTTCTTATTGAGAACCTAGTATATATACTATATGATGGTCATCAACATATCAGCAGTAGACCTGGTGAAGTGTAAATCATATTGTTTATTGGAGAAAGTAGTCTATAATTGTGTAAAAAAAAAAAAAAAAATATTGGTTGATGTGGTAAAAATCAGTTGTTGTAACTCCAGAAACAGCAAAAAAAAATATTTCTGAAGGAAGCAGTGATTGGGAAGGCAAGAAAAAAAAACCTTTATTGAAAGATAGCACCAATAAAATATGAAAAATACTATAATTTTGTACTATTGAAAAAACTTAGAGAAATTTGTTTTGAAGAAACAGTAAATATTCTGACAAAAATTCTTGGCAAAAGTTCTTTATTCAATACTCATTGTAAATATATGAATCTGATGAAAAAGGATGTAGATTTTTTCATATATAATGGAATTTTTAACAAGGTGTATGAAAAGGTTCAGATTAAACAAACTGACTCCAGATAGGTTAATTTTTGTTCAAAGGTTAATGGTGAAAAAAAAAAAAATACAGAATCCAGTTTTAAAAAAAAAACATAGTAAAAATTTAAAGACAGAATTGAAAAAATGTTTTATAAATGTTCTGTAGGATGAGTTGGGTCGGTGTTTCAAATTCAAAGCAAAAATTAAATTGAAAAAAGGGTTGATGCCAATGTTGAAACAGAAATAGAATGTACTATTCACAGCATTGAATCAAGTCAGCAAAAATTAGACAAACTTGAAAAAAATGGTGCAAGAGATTAACCATTCAAAATGGGCAGCACCAGCAGTGTATGTAAAGAAAAAAATAAAATTAAATTTGTATTTGTGCTGATTTTTTGACAGGGTTAAGTGTTTAGAGCTCCACAACTACCCATTACAAAGTCCAGAGAAAATTTTGGCATAGTCAAACAGTGGAAATTTTTTTGGAAACTGATTCTTATTTACAGATGCAGGTTGAAGGAGAATCTTCAGAGTTGACAATTATAAATATGAACAAAGGATTATATAAGTTAAACTGACTTCCTTTTGATAGAAAATGAGCTCCAGCTATATTTCAACAAGCATTGGATACCATGCTTGCAGATTATGATTTCACAGTGGTTTATCTGCTTATTTGAATGATATATTAATTAAAAGTGTATCTAAGATTCACCATATTAGGCATGTGCAAACATTTTTTGAAAAAATATGAGAGCACATGTTCAAACTAAGTGTAGAAAACTGCAAATTATTTTTGCTTATAATTAAGTATCTAGAACAAATCATTGATAAAACTGTTTGTCAACCAAATCCATCGAGGGCAAGTGCAATTATGAATATGCCTCCTTCAAATAACATGACTAGGTTACAAGCATTTCTGGGACTAGAAAACTATTAAATTTATTTAATATGCGGTATTTGAAAGCTCCACTGAACAATTTACTTAAAAATGCATAAAGTGGAACTGGAGTGATAAGTGACAGAAGAGAAATGAAAAAGAAAAATAGTAATGTCAAACTTATCAGTGCTCTATGATCCAAAAACAGAAGTTGTAGTAGCTTCAGATGCTAGTGATTTTGGTATAGGAGCAGTAATTTTACATAGGTATGAAATTTATATACAAAGTTTTCAGTTGCAGACAGGTCACAGACCTATTAGCAATTTATGGTTCTGAAAAAGGAATTCCTATGCATACAGTGAATAGATTATAATGGTGGAGTACCATCTTGTTGAATTACAATTTTAGGATGAAATACCAACCATACCAGAAAGTTAGGACATGTAGATAGGTTATCAAGATTAAGACCAAATATACTGAACTATTTGCAGCATAAAATAAATTAAATTGAAATTAAAGATATATTATGCAGTGTATTTTGAAAATTACCAGTTACTCTAAAAGAATGTAGAACAACACGTTTTTATTGCGTAAATAAAAATACAGCTAAAAGAAAATAAGAAAAAGCATAATTCAGACACATTATATAACAGAGTACAGATTTTGAATTCCAGCTGAATTCATTGCCTTCACTTACGCACAAATACCCTTGGGTTAGGTATTAATCCGTCACTTCTTCCTCCAGCTATAGGTTAAATAACTGGACAGATTGGGTTCTATATTCTTGGTTGGTAGCCAGTCTGCCACAAAAAGTAATGGCAACCTACTGCGATAAAATCTTCTGCCCAGTATGTCATGTCTCTTTCAAGACATGATTGCCCAAGCATGTATCTTGTATGGCACTTCACTGACTGAATGAAGTACTGACGTTTGCACAAATAGTTGTAATACCTAGCATATTGCAAGAGCAAATATTAAATGAATTTCATAGCAGACATCTGAGAATTTCAAGGATAATAACCCATTTGAGAAGCTATGTATACTGGGCCAAATTGGATCAAGACATTGAAAAAGTAATAAAAGCCTGCAGAGGTTGTGTCCTGGCAGCAAAATTATCTACCATGAAATTACAACCATGACCAAAGTCAAATACGCCATGGTCAAGATTACACATAGATTTTGCTGGTCCAATAAATGGATCACATTATCTTGTGGTAGTGGATAGCTTTACTAAGTGGTCTGAAATTTGTACATCCAAAAAAACAACTTCTGTGACAGTGCATTTTTTGCATAAACTACAAGATATGGTAATCTGGATACCATAGTCTTGGATAACAGTTTACAAAGATAGTTAATGAAACTTTTGACATCTCTGACGAGTCAAACTGCAAAGAATCATCAAAGGAATGAGTTATTATAGCTGGGGACCAAAATGCTTAAGTGAATACAATGAATAGAGGCATATAATATATCTGATATATATATATGTGGAGAGATATGTAATGTGTATGATATATAGAGAGAGAGAAAGTGGAGGGATGTAATATGTATGAGATATGAGAGAGAGTGGAGAGATGTATATAATATTTCAAGGATGAAATCTCTCATGAGAAGCTATGTATACTGGACCAAAATAGATCAAGACATTGAAAAAGTAATAAAAGCCTGTAGAGGTTTTGTCCTGGTAGCAAAATTATCTACTATGAAATTACAACCTTGATCAAAGTCAGATACTCCTTGGACAAGACTACACAGAGATTTTTCAGGTCCAATAAATGGATGACATAATCAGGTGGTAATGGATAGCTTTACTAAGTGGACTGAAATTTGTAAGTGCAAAAAGCCAACTTACATGGTTACAGTGAACTTTTTACACAAACTGTTTGCAAGATATAGAATTATGGATGCCATAGTCTCTGATAACGATACACAATTCACTGTTCACAAAGAAGATTTTTGAAAAATGTTCTTGATTGAAGATATTACTACCTCACCATATCACCTAAGGTCAGATGGACAAATTGAGCAGTTTGTGGGTACTTTTAAGAGAGCTTTGAAAAAAAGCATGTCATGAAAAAGTGAGTGAAGAAGCACTACAAAAATTTTTGAGAGTTTACCAAACAACACCAAATCCCAATACACCATCAGGAATATCACTGGCAGAATTAATGTTTTCAAAAAAAAAAAATTAAATCAGTGTTCAACAAGTTACTAAGCCAAAAAAGAGTAAGAATGGATAAAAGAAAAGGACACTGAATTTTTCAAGATAAATGAAAAAGTGTTTTTCAAAGTGTAAAGTTAGAAAAGAAATGTGGTAAAATAGCATATGTCACAAACTGGAAAAATGATATACATGGAAAATGAAAAAATATGGAAGCATAACACATTGCAATCAGCTGCAGAAGAGGTTTACCAAAGAAATGTCCAAAAGAATGGAGGAACCTATGAAAGTACTGTATGATGTTTTTGATGCATCCACACAACAGGAATTTGTTCAAGTACTGTTTCAAGAAAAAGGAAATGTACAGAAAAACTAGAGGTTGATCCTAAACCTAAAGAGTACTAAGTTCAGTAATTCGGTGAACTTGCTAGAAGTGGGTGAATATTAATAAATACCACAAAATATTTATTAATGAAAAGAAATCTCAAAAGAAGGAATGTTGTGGAATAAGTAATATACCTCCAGTGACATGAATGATCGAGTCTAGATGCTTAAATGAAGAAGTCCAGTGAGTCTAAAAATACTATTGGAGTCAGTTTAGTATACTTCTAACAAACATCATGAGTGCCTAGGTAAGACTTAATAACTGCTAGAAAGCAAGTTATAACAGAAAATGACTAAGAGGATTGAAAGTACTTAAAAAACAATGATGCAGTATGAACTTCAGAAAAATTATCAGTAATTCTGAACACAGTATACAACACCTTATTCAAAAATTGGAAAAATACAATAAAAAACAAAAAACACATAACTTATTGGATCTTTTTAATCAAACGTGTTTGAATATATATATATATATATATATATATATATATATATATATATATATATATAGGGTGTTCCAGAAGTTGCGCACCATATACTAATATGTTATGATTATGGTCAATAAAATTGATATTCATATGTATTTTTATCGAAATCTGGATGGTGCACGACTTCTAGGACACCCTGTTTTGCTAGAACCTATTCCAACTGAGTAATGAGTTTGATCCTAACTGGGTAGCCCATACCTTTGGCCTTGTCTAAGGAGTGCTTAGAAAAACTCACTACTCAGTTGTAATAGGTTCCAGCAAAACAAGCTTGCTAACCGTTACACCATGTCAAGGTGCCCCATATTGATTTTATATTCACTACTTAAAAGTGGACAAGGCTGAAAGTGTGGGGTCCCCAGTAAGGATTGAACTCACTATTCAGCTGTAATAAGTTTGAGTGAGATAAGCTTGATAACCATTATACCACATTGAGGTACCATTTATATGATGAGTCAAATGTTGTGCAACATTGGGATAATTTATTAAAAGTATGATTACACATGAATTTTATGTTTACAAGTTAATTTGTTATATGTGCTGTTCAAAATGTCCTCCTTTTTCAAAACACATTTCAATGATGTGCCTGCCTGATTCATTAACACATCAAAGAGTTTCCTCTGTCATTTTACTGCATTTTATATTTGTGAAATGTGTATGTATATAAATATATGTATTGACGTAAGTTAGCTGTTCTACCTCTGAGCTATGGGTGCTTGATAGAAGAAGGCACACTTTTAGCATGTGATATACCATGTAAACATACACCAGTAGCTGAGAATGTTCTAATTCATTACAGAATGAACGATGTGTAGATACTAGAGTAGCTACTGTTTTTTCAAAGTCTGCCATTCTTCCAGAGTGCCCAATCAGTGTGAGAGCGGATGAAATTTGTTATATATATTATTTATATATTATATATGCATGGTACTTATTTGAAGGCACTCGATATCAGTGATAGAGCTAGCATATTCAGTTATGGCTCATGTGAGGCGAAAGCTTAGAAGCAAATTAATAAAAAAATTATCCAAATGTTGGAGAATTTTTGTCTTTATTTTCAACTGAAATTAAAGCCAAAATATGACATTTAGAACAGCTCATGATTAAACATAATAGACACTCATTGTCTCTTATATTTAACAGTATATGTTTAGAAAATATATATATATATATATATATATGTATATATATATGCATCATATCTTCATTCAAATATGTTTCATTGAATAATATAGACATATTATGTCTATCTTTATAATGAACCTTTTCAATTTTTTGATAATTTCATCTTAACATCAGAAAACTAGAAAGGATTATTATAAAAACAAAAAGACATATGTCTATTATTCCGTGAAACATATAGACGGCATGATGGGTAAACTGTTATCTTTTTATATTTTTAATGTTGCGCATGCATGTTATTTGTGTTTGATATTGGTGACTGCAAAGTATAATAGATTCAGTTGGGCACCATCTGTGAGAAAAAGAGCACCATGACACAATTCATTCCACCAGAAATTTAGAAAAAGCATGCTGTACTTCTTGGCATTCATGCCAGAAGCTTTAATACAAATCCCCTGTGCCTTACTGACTTTACTGCCTTGTTTGTGGTGAAATGATTAAAAAAATTAATACCAGATTGATATTCTCTTTGAAATCAATGGTATGCTATTAATTGAAATCATGAATAGGACAAGAGATTCATTTAAAAAGTTTTGCAAAGAAGTGAATGCTTCCTTTCTTTTATAACTTTTTTGTTGTTGTTGGCTTTACATTTCATCTGATTCATTCTCTGACCTTCAAGCATGTAAAGAAATATTGTTATTTTTTTCTTCAAATCATTTTACTCCACACCAGGCAATGATGCCACAAGAACACAGCAGGTTACTGGGAGTGAAAGAGAATGAGAAAACTTTAACAAAAAGAACTACTGAAAAGGACAATGAAGGAACAGGTTTCAGGAAGACAGAAGATGGTGATTGACATTGCATTTAAATATTTAAGATTATAGGTGGTAGGAAAGCAAGAAATTAGAAGGGGGTTCCACAGACAAGAAGTGCAAGAAATTATTAGAATAAAACAGATGGTTGCATTTAGCTTATTCAACAATAAAATGGTGATACCTAGTTGCTACTCTAGTAGCCTGCTTAAATTCATGTAGTCAAATCCTTAGAGAAAAGAGCTCATCAAAACAGTTGGCATTAAAATATTTATAGGGCAAGACAAAAATTTAATACTTTAGCATTATTTACATTCAGACTAATGTCCTCATCTTTGTTGTTAGTATCTCAGCATTTCAGCTGTTGTGCCCTCCAGTCTACTTCAGTTATCAGTAGTGGGAAAAGCATTGGTTCATGAAGTTGATAACCTAGTAATTGTGAGTTCAATCTCTGATTTGAATTGTACTGACTTAGATTCAGTGATAACAAGGCTAGAAATCACTGAGTAGTACTAAATAAGAACAAGATGACATAACCCTTGACAAGGTCAGTGGAACAAGAACAATCTACTCCTGTAGATTGTTCCACTCATTTTCGATAACTAACTTTTAAATTGAATTTTTAAAATAAAAGAAGTTTTCTTGAAACTTTTATTGTTTTAATTGAAAGCTAAATAATTAAATTTACCATTTCCAGTAAGCAAAATACTCTGGTTTATTTCACACTGAAATAATATTGATTGGAATCTAAAATTTTGAAGTTTTTTAAAATTTAAACATTTTTTGGGCCATTTTTCAAGCTGTTAACACATTTTGTAAACAAAAGTTATTTCTCATTTTTAAAAATCTTGCAAAAATAAAATATACATCTATGACATGTTATTTTTGGAAAATTAGTAAATTTAAGTTGAATTAATCTGATTTACACAAGTATTACTTATTTATAGTCTGAAATTTAGACTAAAACTATTTCTTAATCACGGAGTGTTGATCTCTGATCTTTTCCCAACTCATATGATTTAACATGTGATAACAGCCAGATGTGAGATAAGCTAAGTGTCTATGGTGATCACACTTGACATAATTGTCCAAATTTTTTTCTTGTATGGGGAAGAAATCGTGAAACACATGAACTTTTAATGTACATACCAAAATTATCATACAAAAAAAATTCAAATACACAAAAAAAATTTTAAATAGGATGACTCATTGACTCCAACCTCGATAAAAAATCTGCCAAAGCTGACAAAGCAAACCTTGCTGCTGATCTTGAAAGGGACCTCCAATCTGTGATGGACTGAAGTAAGAAATGGCTCATGAATTTTAATGCTTCCAAAACAAAGCTCCTATCCTATTACCACCATAGACAGTCTCTACTATCCCCCATCAGCATGGATCAGGCTAGTCTTCCTGAAAGCAATACACAGCGCCTCCTCAACCTAACTCTCTCACCTGACCTCAAGTGGAAGGACAACATTGAATCAATAGCTAAATCTGCTGCTAGGAAGGTCGGTTCACTGTGCTGGGCAGAAAAATTTTTCTTGTCTGAATCCATCTTGCACATATACAAATCTACCATCCACCTGTGCATTGAATACTGCTGTCACATCTGGTTGGGTGCCTCTGCTTTTCATCTTGGGGTTCTCAACAAAATCCAAAGGAGAATCTGCAATGTAATCGATCTCAGCCTGGTAGCTCGACTCCAGTCACTTTCTCACTGATGTAATATGGCTTCCCTCTGTCTTCTTCTCCTGTTACCTGTTCCTCTTTCTCTTCATCCTCCTCTTATGTAAACCCCCCCCATGCATTGGACAAAATGATTAGAAACAAAAAACAATATTTACATTTTTTCAGTTAAACTTGAAATCCATTAATTTCTTGGGACTTTGAATGGACACATCATCTCTTCTTGAATTTTGGAAACCACAAATTATACTGACATTTGTTTAACAAGTCAAATGCATGTGAAACATTATTAACCAATAAAAATCAAACAGGAAAGTAAAAGTACCAGGATTTCTTTCTTCTTTTTCTCCATATCTCATTCTCCAAGGAAGCTTTAATTAAAGTGAAACACGTTAGATTGATAAACATTTCCTATTTGATTTTTATCTTATCATTATGTAGGATTCCATTGTATATTTGGTCACAACTAATGATCTTGTATAAATGTTTGGTAGAATGATTAGAATTTTTCTGAAAATTATAGAAAAATACTTTATCTTGCAATATGATGACAGTACATATTTTTTTTATTTAATGAACTCATTTAGTCTATGAAGAAAAAATAATAACAAGTATTATGGCAATTGATTATTATTTCTTTATTAAAAGTATTTTTTTGATCAACCATCTAAATAAGGATTCCTACAACCCAATATTTTATTGATTGTAAAACACTAATGATTGTTTTATTTTTTTAATTGGAAGAAGTTTTAAATTTGTGCTAAGCTTCCCGGTACAGTTATCCTTACTTTAAAAAAATAAAATTACATTGTTTGCTGTTCAGCAAAACAATTCCAATAGAGAGAGAGGACCTACCAGGATTTATTATTGATGGATGCAATTTTAACACACTTTCAGGCATTACTGTCAGCTTCATGATAAATTAGATCATCAGATGCTGGAATAAAACAGTTAAACTGATTTATAGACACCACCTACGGCAGAGACAGAGAGAGAGGGGTGGGTGATGGGCAAACTGTCACCATTTTATATTTTTAATTTTGCATATAGATATATATCTGCCTATATACAGGAATAAAATGTTCCTGGCCTTTTAAATACATGGACTCTGTTATAATAGAGTGATTATACTGACTAGCAGTTCACTAGCAATGTATCTACTTCATGCAGCGTGCAAGTCTTGTACTTGTTGATGTACATTTATTCCCAACCTCCATTTTGGCTATTAATCACACAGTAACTTTTTAGGGTTACAACACACACGCACATTCATTTTTTTTTTTTTTTTTGTCGATTTCACAATATCATATATATATTATTTACATTGTTTGGACTGTTGTTTTCATCTTTATTGCCATATTCTCATTTTGGCTGTTGTATGCTCTGACCATCTTTAGGTGACTGGAATTTCAAACTGAATGCTTTATTTCAATCACTGTGAGAGATTGTTTCACTTTAATTTTTTTATTCACCACTGCTGTAGCCATGTATTGATCTCCCAACTCTTCTGTGTGTGTGTGTATTATTATAATAATAGCATACTGTAACTTGATAGCTATAAAGTTTTGAAGTTTAATACACCACATCATCAGGCAGTGAAATGTGGTTAATTTACTTATATATAAAGGAGATTTATAAAATAAAAGAATTAAACTAAAATAAAGAAAGTCATCAAATGAGATGAATAAAGTAGGAGGTTATTACATTTTAAAAGAATTGAATGTGTAAATACAAAATGTATCAATGTTTTGCCAAAGATGACTAGATATGTCAAAAGATCTTGTAGCTCTATTTATTTTGTACAATCTCATTGCACATCATGATGTTGATATAGCAGATATTAGATTGTGTAGAGACGATGGCCTCATGATCATCTATAATTCCACTAACTCTAAAGTAGATAAAATTTGTAAGTATTTTCATAGAAATATGAAGAACTTTAATCAAAGCACAAAACAAAATAAAAAAAATTAACTTTCTAGACATTACCTTTGATTAAGTTAATGTTTACTCACCCTATGTAAAACATAATGCTAACCCTATCTACATATATCCTCAATCTAATCACCCACTGTCTGTTAAACACATACTGTATTCAATAGAACACAGAATAAACAACAATTCATCAACTGAAGACATTTTCTATAAGCACAGCCATTGCTACAATACAGACCTAAAAAACAGCAGCTATAAATTCAATGATATTAAATATCATAAGCAAATTAATCATAATATCAAACATAATTGAAATAGAAAAATAATTTTCTACACAACACCATTTAACCAAATGGTTAGTAACCAAGTTAGGCCATATATTCCTTAACTTACTTCAGAAACACTTCCCAACAAATAACTCCCTTAGCAAAATTTTTCATAAAAATATACTGAAACTTAGTTAATATCTACACTGATAACTTTTGAGGTCGAATATAAAGCTCGATGATTTACTTAATAATATATATATATATATATATATGCTCGGACGAACTTAAGTCACTGGTGCCTCCTCAACAGGTGTTTACTCGTGCAACCAGACTGGCAACTGGGTCCCACAAATTCACAGTCAGGTTAGCCAAATGCAGACGACAATTCTACTCCTGCAGCTTCCTCTCTCGCACTTGCCGCCTGTGGAACTCGCTCCCATATTCTTGCTTTCCTGATGGCTACAACCTCCAGAAATTTAAATGCAATGTCAATACTCATCTGCTAACCACTGGACTCTAGCTCTCTCCCCACCCCCGTATAACCTTCCCTTTCACCCCACCTTTGTATCTGTCATCACACCTGCTTTCTCAGCTTTCTATTGCTCCTTTCTAACTAGTTTGTACTCCTAACTCTTTTCAATTAATCTTTTTACAGTTATGTAGCCCCCTGCACATCAGTGGTATTTCTGCCTTGCTCGGGGTGAAATGATTACAATATATATATATATATTTATAAACACTCAGTATTCACACCACCATTTAACCAAATAGTTATTACCAAGTTAGGCCATATATTCTTTAACTTACTTCAGAAACACTTCCCAACTAATAACTCCCTTAGCAAAATTTTTCATAAAAATATACTGAAACTTAGTTATAGCTACACTGATAATCTTGATATAATAATTAAAAACCCAGTAATAAAATCCTAAAACAGTATAATGATATTAATCATAACAACTTATAACAACGACACTAATTCTTGCAATTATCATAACCTTAATGTATGCCT
Source organism: Ascarosepion bandense (assembly GCA_037127315.1). Classification (NCBI taxonomy): domain Eukaryota; kingdom Metazoa; phylum Mollusca; class Cephalopoda; order Sepiida; family Sepiidae; genus Ascarosepion; species Ascarosepion bandense. Next base: position 6,655,090 of record JBBBDQ010000883.1, on the reverse strand, counting down.
TACAAATTCTATAATATACCAAGTTTCCATCTCCACTTCTAAAAATCCTAATTTTAACAAACAATATGTGAGATGTACTTAGAATAGTTTTAAGACACATTTTTATCAGCATAACCTATCTTTCAATAATAAAATATATAGTAATTCTACTCTAAATACTACTGGCAATTGAAACATGTTAATAAAACTCCTTCAGTTAAATAGAAAATATTAACAAAAGTTAGAACATGTGAATCATTACATGAAATGTGTTTCCTTTGCTTACAAGAAAAAATCCATATAATTAGGTTTCAAAAGATTAGCTTGTTGAACTAATGTAATGAAATAAAATTTTATCCAGAATTTTCCATACTCTTAAATATATCTGAAATTATCTCAATGTATTTACTATTTCCCCTTATGTGTGTGTGTGTGTGTGTATATATATGTGTGTGTGTGTTTTCTAAACATATGCTATTAAATATAAGAGACAATGAATGTCTATTATGTTTAATCATGAGCCGTTCTAAACGTCGTATTTTTGCTTTAATTTCAGTTGAAAATAAAGACAAAAATTCTCCAACATTTGGATAATTATTGGTTTTCTTCTAAGCTTTCGGCTCACATGAGCCATCTTCAGAGAGGTAGTTTAAACTGAAATATTATAAAATCCACCATCACCGACGATTTTATTTTGTGTTGACATAAAACTCCGCTTGGCAACATATGTGCTCATATGTGCCTGTATGTGTGTGTATGTATATATATATATATATATATATATATATTATGGGTGTGTGGCCAAGTGGTTAGAAAGTTTGCTTTCTGACCATTGAGCCTGGGTTTGGATCTCACGATGGTCAATTTGTCAGTCATATATGAGTGTGTGTGTGTTTATATAAATATGTATGCATATGTGTGTCTGTTTATATATATATATATAGATGTGTATATGTGTGTTTTTATATATGTGTGTGTGTGTATGTAATATGTAGATGTATGTGTGCATTTATATATGTGTATGTGTGTGCATGTTTTATATATATATATGTATGTGTGTTTATACACACGCATATATATATATATATATACGTATGTTTGTGTTTCTGTATATGTGTTTATGCACATATATATATATATGTATGTTTATATATATATATGTATGTGTGTGTGTGTGTGTGTTTATATATATATATATATATATATATATATATATATATATATATCCCAGGCCTAACTAATAAAACAACAACTTTTAGGTAAAATTCGACTTTATTCATCAATATTGTCTCTTTTTAGGGTGATACACTGATTCCGACATTTCTCTAACAGTTTGATGTCTTTTTTGTAGAATGATTTATTTTTTACCTCAAAATACACCTCAGTTTTTTATTTTCTTCTTCATTGGTGTCAAATCACTTTCCCTGGATCATCCTTTTGAAATCTATAGTCAGTAGTTCCTGGGAGCTGGATGTGGAAGCAGTTCGAAATGCAATTCATGTAGTTTTGCCATCATTGCAATCGACTTGTGACATGGTGTGTTGTCTTTGTGTAAGATAATTTTTTTCTTCTTCATTTGTGGCCATTTTTTTGGTGATTTCTTTTTTTAAACACACCAATGGTTCTTCCTTTTTCAAGGTAATTTATGAACAAAATATCTTGTGCATCCCAAAATACAGAGGCCAAAACCTTACTTAATGTTTGTATCTTTGGTTGCTTTGGACAGCTTTCACCTGCTACTGTCCACTCAGCTGACTGCCAATTTGACTCTGGAGTGACGTGGTGGATCCATGTTTCATCCATTGTCACATACAAATACTTCTCCTTGTTGCATTGAAACATTTGCAAGAAATGCTCTTAATTGTTGACACAACTTTAATTTATGATCAACCGAAATGAGTTTTGTGGATTTTTGGGGTGGTTTCCGGGTAAACTGCTGATTTTGGGTGACCTGAGCATTTAGTATCATTTGTGTCTGTACCACCTCGTTTAAAGTCAGCATACCATCTCTTAACTGCTGTTTTCAATGGAGCAGAGTCTGAATAAAACTTATCAAGCTTGAATAGTATTTTTCCTATCAAAAAGCAATGCTTTATCAACACATGAAATTCAGATTTTTCCATTGTTTTGAAAAGTTGCAACTGTAGCTTTACTTAAATAACTGTAATTTGTATACTAACAATCTGATTGGGCCCAAATTTTGTCACTTTGCCATTTGAAGATTAGTATTTCTTAAAAACCATATGGATTTTTTTATTAGTGGTGTCATCTATATATCAGGCCCGGGACTTATTGAGTGATGTGTTATATATGTATGTGTTTATATGTTTGTGTATCTGTGTGTATATATATATATATATATATATATATATATATATATATATATATATATGTGTGTGTGTGTGTGTGTTTGTGTACCAAAGAAAAGATACAAAGACTAATTCAAGAACAACCAAAAAAGCTGCTATTTGACTTCAACAATTAGAACGGGCAAATAGGAAACAGTTGTCAACTCTTCAATCAATATCATCTGATACACAAATGGCTGAAGCAGTGACTTTGAATGTGTTATAACTACAAACTCGACAAGAGTATCAAGGGTCAGGTATGTGATCTCTGTTAGTGCATACTACTTTCAAAGGATTTTTAGGTGAATCGTGCAAAGTCACATGAAGAAAAAAACCACTCTTCGCATTCCCCAGACACAAATTGTCACAGCCTGCATGCAGTGTGTTAAGATATGCAAAATCAGCTCTGTATTAAAAAGGCACATGATGGTGCCCAGGGATCAGACACAGTGGTGTGAATCCATCAAGGTTATGGCAAACACAGTGTTCATTTGTCACTTATGTGACAAATTATGCAAATCTGCAACTGGCCTATCAAGTCCTCTTTGGAGTCATGCATGAGAGAGATACGAAATGAGTAGTGAATGTGATTAGGTGGCCATCATCTGTGAAGATGCAGCAGATTATCATATTTGTATATGTTTGGGTTTGTGAGTTCATATATCTATGTGTATTTCTGTATGTATATACATATAAATATGAATATATAAGTGTATATAAGTATATATATATGTGTGTGTATATATGTATGTATATATGTACACATGTAAGTCTATATATATATATATATATATATATATATATATATATATATTTGTTTGAACATTATTTGATACACGTATTTGAGTAAATATTCTATTTCTAATATATAACAACCTTAAACACCATAAAATCCACAAATGAAAATTCAGTTGTAAAAACAGTTAATTCATAATATGCACTGGTTGATTGCATGATGCATGGAACGCTTAGTCATGGTATAGATGTAGGATAATATATATATATATATATATATATATATATATATATAAAGAGAGAGTGAGGATATAGCAAGATTTATTATCAGTAAGTTCAATCTTAACAACAAACTCTACACAGATGCTAATGTCTTCATAGCAGAATGAGAAAGAAACCTGAAAGAACATAGCTGTTGGTGTAAACAAGAAGAAAGGACAAAACATTAATTGTAAAATGATGCGATATAGGATGATAACCAAAAAAAAGGCCAGCCTAAAGTGTGAGTTAGACATTGGGGATGTCGAAATCAAACAAATGCAGAAACTCAGCTCTCTAGACAGTCCAATAAAAGATACTTGAAAGTGTGACACAGAAATTCAAAGGCGCATATAAGATATCATAAAAGATACTTTTAAGAAAATGAATAAGTTACTTAGGGATAAAAAAAGAAATAAAAGATTGCTGGAATGTTAGGTAATGTCGACTTGCTTATATGGCACTGAAAGCCAGTTTCTTTACAAATAAAGAGAAGAGTTCAGGTAAGGAAGATGAGGTTCTACTGACACATAAAAAGTACGATTGAGCAGAAAATGTAAAAAAGTTAAAAATGTATTACGGTATATAGGCAATGCAAAGAAACTGGTGTTATAATCAGAAAGTGGCAAGTGAAATGTTATGGGCCACAGTGAACAAAAAAGGCTTGGAGAATCTGATATTCACAGGACAGGATGAAGATAAGAGAAGCTGGGGAAAGCTACAGGTAACGTACTTGACAAATTTGGACAAAGAGATAGAATATCAAGTACCACAGTGTTAGAGATGTGTCGAAAGTAAAAAAAAAAGACAGGGAGCTGTTGAACGATGATGGGGTAAATTACTTAAATTATTGGTTGTAAAATGACTCATGAGTTTTAGCTGCTGTTCTTTTGCTGTGTTATAAAGTTTGTATAATACTTTTAATTGAAACAAGAAATGCAATATTCATTTGCAGAATGTTATCAGAAAGAGCAATACAAATGCAGAAAGATGTGTACCAGTGTTTTATAGACTACACTATGGTGTTCAACAAAGTATGTCACAAAGATTTGTTTGAGTTGCTCAGCAACCTTGACATATTCAAGACAGGCATTAATTATCAAAAATCTATACTGGCAGCTAACCACCTGCATAATGGACAGGAAATGAATTCAGCAGATATACAAAAATAGAACAGGACATAAGACAAGGATATGTCTTCTCACCAGATCTATTCAACATATATAGTGAAACAATTCTAAGAGAGCAAAATGTCCCGCCAGAATTCATCATTGGCAGCTACAATTTTGGTTTCAAGTCACTGGAACTAACCAATGTCTATATCCACTGGGCCATGTGTCCTCAAGGACAAGAACAACTGAATTTCTGGGCCTTATAAACCTAATGTTCAGTAACCATTTTTTACCAGAGTTCCTATTGCAATGTTTGATGTTAATAGTTTTCTTTAGTACTTTTTTGATGTTATGGTTTTTTGCTAGTATTTTTTTTACCAAAGCTCATATTGCAATTTTGATCCAAAGAGTTGTGAGTTCAACACCAGGCTACAACAGTGGTGAACAAATAACTTAGAGGGCAAGAGGGAGAAATAACTCGTGACTACCAAAAGATACTTTACACAAGGAATGAGAATGATATACTCCAGTGATTGTAATAAAGGACTCAGTTCAAAATTCCTAGCAGCTAAAGAAGGCCAGAGTGTACAATGGCTGACACGTCATACAAATGGCAACAAAGATGAGGACAGTAGTCCGAATAATGTAATATAAATAGCTTGTTAAAACAATAAAAATTACCAAAGGTATTAATGATGTCAAGAGAAGGAGGTTAGGTTTTTTGACTGATCATAAGTTATATATTATTGTATATTGATTTCTTCAAACAGTTGTCCTTATCCTGGTTGTTGAAGTCAGAATATTTGTTTTGATATCTAAGATAAGTAATTATCAATTTACACAAGTTTCTTCATGGTGACTATCAGTGCTAATATTAAATTATGCTTTGAACATTTGACATGTGGGCCTCAAAAGAAAGCAAGGCACTGCCATCAGGAGGATGGGAATACTTGTAGGGCAGGGTTGCGGTCGGTTTTCCAATATATCAATCCCTGTTGATTGATTTAATGTTGAATATTATTTTTTTTAATATTTGACTTTATAAGCATTTACTTGGTTCAGGAATAGGTAAATATTGGTTATTTATATTTGAGTCGATAATAAGTCAATACCTAAACAGACCTAGAAAGCACGTGCAGATACTGGGTAATAAGAGAGAGGAAATTTTAAGCTTAACGCACAATAACAGAAGTTTATTGATGAAATCACTGTCATCTATTTAATGTTTTTTTTTTATAAAGAAATATTTGTCTATTCTTCTAAGATGAGGTAGTATTTACATTATTCAGACTGTTGTCCTCATTTTTATTGCTGCTCCCTTAAGGTAAAACTGCAAGAATATTGCAAGGCCATCACATGAGGGAAAATATAAAAATCAGGCTTAGCTGACTAAGAACTATGAAGAGAGAAAGGAGATAACTGTCCTATGTGGGATAAAGTTGAAATAATTGATTGAGAACTCCATTGGAAATTATATAAGCTTAAGGAATCAGCATATATACTACCACAATTTTTAAGTAATATAGTAAAAATTTGTTTTCATGTCTGCATTTTGAGATGAGTTCAGATCATTTATTTACAAGTTTGTTTTGGGCTGGGAAGGTAATAATTGGGGTGGTAACTAGTCTAAGAGAAGGACAATAGTAAATTCAAAACTTGAGGGAGTGTTTGTGGACCTTGTGGCATGCTGTGCACCAGTTTTTACTAAAATAAATCATCCATATAACACTTATTAGTTTTTTTTTTATCTACATCATACCTTAGTATACTATTATTACTTAATTCTAACAGAAACATTCCAGCCCCTTTACTCATAAATTAGTACAAAATCAAAAAAAAAAAAGAAATTTCTTTAAAATTTAATTGTGATATTGCATTTATAACTTATGCTCCAATATGAATTAAAAATTATTTTACTAAAATAAATGACCCACACAATACACCTTAGTAAACCATAATTATGAAAATAAGGAAGAAAAAAGAAAAAAGAAAAAAGTGGGAAAAAGAAAATAAGAATAAAAAAAGAAAGGGATAGAGAAAATAAGGATAGAAGAAAAAGAAAGGGATTGAAAAAAGCAGAAAAAAGAAAATAAGGAAGGAAGAAAACAGAAAGGAATAGAGGAAAAAAGAAAATAAGAACCCCTTAAAAATTGAAAGCTGAAAAGAATAAATAAATAATAATAGAGAACAAATCATTTAATCCAAGCAAATAATAAACAAATTAACAACCTACTGCCACCATAACGACCATTAGAAAAGATAAAATAAAATATAAATAAAATAAATAAAGAACAAATTCAAATAAATAAATAAAATAAACTTTGAAAACCAAAAAGAATAAATAAATACAAAAATAAAAGCAAGTAAAATGAATTTATCCAAATATATATAAATAGCCGAGGAAAAACCCAGCACCTGTAGCCTGATGATTGTGCCTAGCATGAAGCAGCCTGTCACCTCTGAGTATTGACTTCAATGTTCACTTTTTTATTTACATATGCTCTATCTCTAATATCCTATAAATATAGCACACCACAAAACTTTATTTCTTCACATATCTCTCTCACTCACTCTCTCTCTCTATATATATATAAATATATATAAAACACACACAAGTACACACACACACATGACACACATAGTATTTGTATGTTATGTTTAAATTTATATATATATATATATATATAGTACATAATTTTATACACATACATTAACACTACAAATATTCAGTTACATGTAAAATGAAATTCATACTTGATGATGCCTAAAAGTATAACCAAAAGTGCTTGGAAAATCAAAACATTTAGACAATTATTATATAATTTATATTCTGGAAAGAAAGGAATTATCTGATCACATGAAAAATTATATAAAAATCTTAACCAGCATATCAACACACACACATTGCCCAGCATATATTTCATTTAAGCTCAGAATGTAACCTGAACACAATTCACTATATGGCTCAATTTCTTATTAGAAATTCGTTCAATGCTTGTGTGGGTGTGGGATCAGATATTTGCATTATCTTTGAATGTAGTAAAAATGTAATTGGAAATCAAAGCAAATTCTTGGTTTATCTATAAAATAAATCGGTAAGGGAAGTGGGCATCATGCCTGCAATGAAATCCCAACTTTGAGTTTCTCTGAAATTATAGCATCATGCAAAGTCATTGGTAATAAGTAATTGTAAGGTTATCATTGATTTACAGTCTAAAAGTTTATTTCTTTACTGCTAGAAATTCTTAAATGATTTTCAAAAGTTTAATTTTATTGAATGTTAACATAGGTTTTATCAGGAAGAATACTTATGAATAAATGATAATTATAATGAATAGCATGAGAATCTAAAAGTGAGAATGTTAAGAAAGATGCCTTCTAAAAGCTAAACAAAGTACTAAGAAACAGGCAAATTTCACTAAAAACAAAGAAAAAAATGCTGAACTGCTATGCAAAATCAGTCCTTCATGGCAGTAAATTCTGAACAATTTCTTCACAGATGAAGAGGAGATGTAACAGAAATGTGGTTCTATAGAAGGATGCTGGAAATTCCATGTACAGAGCACATAAGCAATGAAGAAGTCTTGAAAATGGAAAACAAAAAAAATACTTATACTCAGAATCAGAAAGAGGAAGCTGATTTTTTTTGTTAACAAAATGAGGAAGGAGGGCTTGACATATTTGATACTCACAGAATATATCAAAACTAAAAGCGATGGAAAGAGACAGCAGATAAGCTCATTTCTCCCACCTGATATTCTGCCAACCATTACCCCCCACCCCGATTCTATCAACCATTCACAGTTGGCAGATAGGTGGGTGGTAGAAATGGCAAAAAGATAGATGTTACTAAGAGCTATAAAGGTAAGCCATGATCAACTACATCTCTAAGGCATGCGACATATAGAAAAAGATGATGATGATAAAATGGTTTAGGAAAACTAAAAAATATAAGTATTATCATGTTTTCTCCACTAAAGCTGAATTAGTCAACTAATGCTTCATAAGTCTTGACTTAGGGTTGTTGCTATATTACAGCTTTTGTGAGTGATTATGAATTAAGTAATATTGTAGTATTCATAATAATAATACTTGTAATTTTGGAATAAAAAGGTGATTGTAGTATCTATAATTATTTAAGCACTTAGAACTCTCTTGGTAGTCCTTACAAAAGCCTAGAAAATCAAAGAATGAATTGAAAGTATTCCAACTGCAGCATTATTAAAATCAGCAATGATACTGAGGAAGGTGCTGGAGCTTTTAGAAGATTTGCTGAAATTTTATCCTAAATAAGAGATGCCAGATGCTACTGAGAGGGAAATTCAGATATAATCCTGGTTATGATTGGAAGTGAATTTATCAAGAAATGGAAAAGAAAAAGAATAAATAATATACAAAAAAATCTAACCTAAAAGCTGGAAGTGGTAAATAAAAGAAAAGTGCTTACTAAAATAAAGACACTGACAGATTGTAAACAATAAATATATTAAGAGGTTATTTTTTATTGCTCAGTTTATAAAAGGCTTTACTGGTCAATGTCTGATCAGAAACAGGAACTAAGGGGAGATAAATACACAAGGCAATAAATAGAATTTGGAAGGAATTCATTTTTAAACTTTTATTTTGGTGAGGAAGAAATTCAGTTATTGAATATTTTCTGATAAAGAAAAGGGAAAATATGAAAAAATATGACAAGAGGGGAAAATAAAAGAAGAAAGAAAACAGTAAAGAAAAGTAAATTGTTCAACACCAACAGCACCCACCTGTGGTTTGTACTGCAACAATGCTGAGCAGAACTTAGTAAGAGTCTCTTGAGGAAAGCGCATTATCTGACGTGAACAACAGGCTGAACAAGGCCAGGATGCCCAAACTCTTGCACATGATGTCTTGGGACTTTGTGCTAGCACAACCATTGACTGCTCATGAAGGGTCCCATCTACCCAATTTTACCCACAAGGCTTAAGTCAACCTGTGGTATGATTTTCAAGCACTTCCTAAAGATGCTGCATGCTGCAAACACCTCCTCCAGACTGATATTATCAAGAAGTTACCTTCCTGACAAATCAACCATGGTGAGCTTCAAACCCACCTTCATGGTCAGAAAGCGAACATTCTAATCACTCAGCAATGCACCCATACGAAGTAAGAAGGAAAAAGATATAAAAAATACAAGGAAGTAAAAAGAAAGGAATTGAGAAAAGGGAGAAAAGAAACAAACAAGGAAAAGAGAAAAGGGGTAAAAAGAAAATAAGGAAGGAAGAAAAAATTGAGAAAAAAGTTGAAAAAAGAAAATAAGGAAAGAATAAAAAAGAAAGAAATAGAGAAAAGTGGGGAAAAGAAAGGGATAGAAAAAGGTGGAAAAAAGAAAATCGAAGAAAAAAGAAAGAAATAGACAAAAAGTGGAAAAAAGAGATAAGGAAGAAAAAAGAAAGGAAAAGAGAAAAGTGCAAAAAAGAAAAAGTGGAAAGAAGAAAAAAGAAAGGGATAGAGAAAAAAGTGAGAAAAAGAAAGTAAGGAAGAGAAAAAGAAAATAAGGATGAAAAAAAAAAGGAATAGAAAAAAGTAGAAAATGAAAGAAAAAAAAGAAATGGAGAAAAGAAGAAAAAAGAAGAGATTAGAGAAAAAAGTACAAAGAAGAAAATAAAGAAAAAGGAATAAGTAAAAAAAAGAAAGGGATAGAAAAAAAAGGAGAAAAAGAAAATAAGGAAAGAAAAAAGATAGGAATATAGAAAAGCATAAAAACGAAAATAAGGAAAGAAGAAAAAAGAATGGTATAAAGAAAAAAGTGGAAAAAAGAAAATAAGGAAGGAAGAACAAAAAAAAATAAGAGAAAAGAGTGGAAAATAAGGAATGAAGAAAAAGATAGGACTAGAGAAAAGAGTGAAAATAAGAAAGGAATAGATAAAAGGTAAAATAAATGAATACTGAAAAGAATAAAAATTGAGAAAAAAGAGGAAATTTTTTTAGATAACAAAAAACAAGTTAAAGAATGAGGGAATTGTAATTTGTGAAGAAAAGAAATTATTTTTATTTTTTAATGATTTTACCCCAAGCAAGTTGTGTCTGCAACTATTGCACAGGGTTTTATAGTGAGAGAAAAAATTGGATACAGGGGGTCAAGTATAAAACATGAACAGGATTCAAGGAGATAGAAGATGGCAATTTATCTTGCATTTAATTTTTTGGAAAGTGTCAAGGAAGCAATTAACAGAAGATAGTTCCACAAGGGAGAAGTATGAGAAAAGAAACTGTTAGTTAAATGTATTCCCCTCTTCTAATCTATTTCAGTGGTGAAGGGTGAGACCTAGATGCCACTCTAGTAGCAGGCTTAAATTCATGGGGTTGAGGCACCAGGAAAAATGTTCATCAGAGCAGTTACCATGGAAATATTTGTTGAAAAGACAGAGGGAAGCCACATCACATCAGTGAGAAAGTAACTTAAGTCAGGTGCCAAGTCAGAATTGATTACATAGTAGCTCTTTGGATTTTGTTGAGAGCTTCATGGGAAAGAGAGAAAGAATAAAATAGGCAAAATGGGGGAGAAATGGAAGAATGAAAAGAAAGACAAACAAACATGGTGGTATAAATTAAAAAAGTGAAAATAAAATAAAAAAAACCATGAACTTTAGATAACAAAAAAGAAAAAATAATTGAAAAGGAAGAAATAAAGAGGAAAATGCTGAACATCAAAGGAATCTGTCAACTTATTTTACAGTCATTCATGTTTGATGTTTAGATATGCTAATCCACCTCAGGAGATATATACATTCATTTGTAAATGAGTATGTGTTTATAGTTTTATAGCTATAAGTTCTATGTCTAACAAACCATAAAGCACCACTATACACTTTTCTGCTTGAAATAATTATGGAAAAAGCAAACAAACCTGTGGTTTTGATTCACTCTGAAACTATTAGTTCACCCATACAAGCCACTGAAGATAAAGGATTACTGAGTGAGATTGTTGTAAGGGAGGATAAAGAAAAAAGTGAATATTATGAGGACTTGTAAGATAGACATCAGTTGACCCTGGACTTGAAGAGACTGTAGTTGTCAGGGAAGCATTCTCCTGAAAGTCTATTTGACAAACTATCATTTCTGGTAGGTCTTAGATTCATTTAAGTTTTGGGGAGTTATCAAGGAAGCAAGTAAACAGAAGATAGTTCCACAAGTGAGAAAAGAAACTGTTAGATTAGAAGAGGGGATTACATTTAGCTATTTCAATGGTGTAAGGTAACTTCTGAACATTTGGCATAGTAATTGTAGATGAGTAGTCTCAAACATGAATGTCAAAAAAAGTTCTTCCCAAAGAGAATGTAGATTAGTAGTCTCAAACACGATTGCCCCAAGAGTTCTTACCAATGAGGCATATTTATATCTCCTCAAATCTCATGGTCACCGTGATTTTGCATCAGTTTGACAGCATAAAAACAATATGGCTTACCCAAAAGATTCTTTTTATATACAGACGTCCATGAAGTAGGGTTTTTTTTCTCAAACTACAGTAATCACGATAGAATTCCACCAGCACTCATTGTGTGCTATTATAAAAGTGGACATTGAAGTCAACAACCAGAGGCAACAGTCTGTTTCTTACTTAAACACAATCATCAGGTTAGATGCATTGTCTTTGCTCAACTGTTTATATATATAGGTCAGTGTTGCATTGTGGGTAATCTATTGTACTGTTCTAAGAGTTATTTTTATGGATGGTAATGGTTATGTTTCAAGTTATTCTAGGAGCTATTGAGTGGAAATAATTGTAGATCTTGATGCAGTTTCTTTTGCTATTTAAAGCTATTGTTAACTTATTTTTTATTTATTATTGATTCTTTTAGTTATAGTTTGCTATTATTATGTTTACTTGTGTTTATGGTGATTTCCTAAGTGTAGAATCTTATACTCACAGTATGGATAGAGGGGAAAGAGAAACTGGGAAAAACAGCATGAAACATATTTGATGGGCTTGAACAAATGGATGGCAGAGCAGGGTTTGGGAGAGGTACCAAGAGGAAAAATATTAAGAGCAACAAGGGACAGGAGCAAATGGAAGTCCATGATTGTCTATGTCCTGAAGGGACATGGCACAATAAGAAGAAGAATCTTAATAACTATAAGTACCTAAAAGTTGAAACTTTGCAGAGAAATAATTTTTGTATTTTTAAATGCTGTGTAATTTTATTTTTATTTTAAATTTATAATGTAATTAAAATATTATTTTAATTTGGTATCCACTCGGTAAAGATGTCATATTTTATTAATCATTTTCAGTAGAAAGATGTTTTTATTTTTTCTGAAATTGATTAATTCATAGAATATGTTCAAACAAAGTGTCGGCTATAACCTTAATCTGACTAATTTGTTAATTTTATCAAATTTTAATTTTTTTATAGATTTTGAAAGTTTTTCTTCACAAACACGACAATCTTGAAACAAAGAATATAAGAAGTGAAAAAGAACAGGCCAAATAACCAGTTGAAAGTTATTAATCAAAGTCAATGATCTTCTGATAGCCAGACACCTGATCAATAAATTCAATAGATTTAGTTGAAAAAACAATGATCACCTCTTCATTGAATAATCAGACTGCAAATGAACTAAAAATCAATTCTAATGATTTTTTATGCATTTGTTTTCCCCTTCCATGTGCTCAACAATTTCATCATATGCCATCATTTTCTTCCTTTTGTTTGTTATAATGAGTTTTAGGATAGTTAATATAATTATTATAAAAAAATAGTTTTATAATCATTTTGATTTCTTTTTATTTTCAGGCAATAAAGCCACTAAGATGCAAGTAGTTACTGATTTTGAAAGAATATGAGAATAAGCAAAATGTTGTTTAGGAAAGAGAGAACAATAACAGTCTTGAAGGACACAGAAGATAATGATTGACATAGCATTTAAATTTTTGAAAATCAAAATTGACTGGAAAAGGAGAGGTCAGCAGAGATTTCCACAAGCAAGAAATGCAAGAGAAGAAACTGTTAGCATAGAACTTATGGTTACATGTAGCCATTTCAACAGTAAAATTATGCGACCTAGCTGCCAATCTAGTACTGAACTTAAATTCATAATACTGAGGTATCAAAAAAGAAAACTCATCTGAACAAATATCATGAAAGCATTTATAGAAAAAGAACAGGAAAGCTGTGTTATGGCTGTGGGAAAGTGGCTGAAGCCAATATGCTAGGCCAGCACTGATAATATTGTAGATTCTTCTTTGGATTCTATCAAGAATCACTAAATGTCTTGCAGAAACACCAAATCAGATGTGACAATATTTAATGCATGGACAAATGCTTGGTTTATAAAAAAAACTTGGCTAGCACAACATGATGGACCAGCTTTTCTTGTGATATATTTAGCCATTAATTCCACTTATAATCTTGCCACTTCATGTTAGCTAAAAGCATTAGCTGAAGAAGGTAAAATGAGTTGCTCTCTTGGAAGTCAACAATTAAAAGAGAGCAATTTTGTTTTGGAGGTATTAACATTAACAAGCCATTCTTTGCCCCAGTTAACAACAGATTGTAAGTCAATTTTGAGATCAGCTGCTAATTTGACTTTAGTGCACCAATTAAACTTACTATTAAGACAGGAATAAACAGTTATGTGTGCTTTTTTATCCCATTATTATTTTTATATGCAATATTATTTGCATTTCTCAAGTTAATAGTTAATTGTTCTTCATTATTTACTTCATTAATTGTCTTCTTTTTTATCATACAGGGTGCGATGGATTAATTGTCATCTAAATTATGCAATAATGAAAATATAAAACATTGACAATTTACCCATCGCACCCTGTATATCACAGAAACCTGCCTTTTCCATGGCAACATCTTTGTAATCATGTCACGAAAGAATATTGCCAGTAGTAATATCAAGATATAGTAATATAACTATATTTTTTCTGCATTGTATCTAAATATATATATATACATTTCTCTATATATTTCTCAGATGAGGTAGTATTTACACTATTTACATAATTCAGACTATTGCCCTCGTCTTTGTTGCCATTTGTATGACATTTTAGCCATTGTACACTCCAGCCTTCTTCAGGTGCTAGGAATTTTGAACCAAACCCTTTATTACAATCACTAGGGTATATCATTCTCATTCCTTGTGCAAAGCTCTTTTGGTAGTCATGAGTTATCTCCCTCTAACCAGACACTCTATGTTACTTGTTCACCATTGCTGTAGACTGATATTGAACTCACAAACAGAAAGGGATCTCTCAGATCTAAACTTATTTATAAATGGAACTTTGTTTCTGTGTGTGTGTGTGCGTGTCCGTTACCTATAGACTCTGAAACGGCCGAACCGATTTTCTTGAAAATTTACACAGTTGTACTATAAGCATCTGCGAGTGTTCTTAGCTAGGTTTTGTGTCGAGGTACCCTTGATAAATATCGAAAATCAATAATGGAAAAAATCAGGTTATAGAAGGAGTGGTCTGATTTTAATCAAATTTGATACACTCATAGACAAAGACATAAGAAACGATATTCAGAAGTTTCAAGGTTGCAGTTCTTACAATAGTGCAGAAAATCGATTATATATATAAAAGGCAAGATGTTTGTGTGTCTGTTTATCTGACTGTATGTCTGTATTTTTTCAGCCCTTTTATTTTAGTTTTTGCTTCGGGTTTGGCTCTAAGTAGGTATTAATTGTAGTTCTTAGTCTCAGCCATGATACCATTTACTCAGAGGACTTATTCAAAATTCAGTTTGTGACGAAAAAAACTTATTTGATATCGATACCAGGAAATCAAAATTCGACTTAAATCCATTCATTTTTCTTTCAGTCTACGGTTTTGCTTTAACTGGAAACAACTATTGCTTTTTAGTCTTTTGTGTCAACGTCCAAACAGTCTGAGCTCCAGGACCATGGATTAGTTTTAAAGCTTTCATTATACCCGAGCAACGCTGGACTATACTGCTAGTAATTCATAGAGAGAAGTTTTTTCTTGCAGGTGTTAACATTAACAAGCCATTCCTTGCTGCAGTTAACAACAGATTGTAAGTCAATTTTGAGATCAGCTGTCAATTTCAATAATACATCATGGTAATTATCACTTGTGTTACCTGTCCACACTTGAGTGTACTTTTAAAAAACATTCACTAACTCTCTCAAGTCTTGTAGACTCTCTGTGTAGTATGGAACTACAGCTCATAAAACTGTTAATGGGTAAATGATCAAAAAATGTTAATTTGTGCATGTGTCTTAAACTAGAATTGACCAAGTACAAGACTCAAGAGCTACTCAAGGTATGCAGTTCCTGGTAAAATGCTAATGATGAATAAAAAGTGTAATATGAATGAAAAGGTGGAGGAGTAGGAAAAGGTGGAAGAGTAGGAGTGTAATATGAATGAGAAGGTGGAGGAATAAGTGTAATATGAATGAAAAGGTAGGGAAGTAGGAA
The DNA here is from genome assembly GCA_037127315.1 of Ascarosepion bandense. Classification (NCBI taxonomy): domain Eukaryota; kingdom Metazoa; phylum Mollusca; class Cephalopoda; order Sepiida; family Sepiidae; genus Ascarosepion; species Ascarosepion bandense. The sequence continues at coordinate 6,639,227 of JBBBDQ010000883.1, read as the reverse complement.
AAGGTGGGAGAGTAGGAGTGTAATATGAATGAGAAGGTGGAGGAATAAGTGTAATATGAATGAAAAGGTAGGGAAGTAGGAAAAGGTGGGAGAGTAGGAGTGTAATATGAATGAGAAGGTGGAGGAATAAGTGTAATATGAATGAAAAGGTAGGGAAGTAGGAAAAGGTGGGAGAGTAGGAAGTTAGGATTATCAGGATAAGGTGGATAAATAACAGGATGAGATGGATAGATAACAGTTGATTTGAACAGATTAAGAAGTGTTCAAAGGGAATTTGTAAAACAAAATGTCAGTTCTATTTTGTGTATGTGTGTGTGAACTATTACGGGGCACGTTATAGTTATTATAACCATTATGAATAATTATTTATAGTCAGTTTGATTTCTATTAACTTAATAATACAATGTTATTATTAGTAATTTATTGATTCATTTGAATCACCTATCCAGACTTGTTTATACCTATCAACTGACAATGGATATATTTCCTCTGACACTCTTTTTTTTAATGCCATGATCATGGCCTTTTACATCTCCATTTTCTTTTTTTTAATTTCATGTCCTTTCAGGATGTAGGTGATATAGCCCCTCCATAGTTTTCTTTTCTTTTTTTAATGCTATGTCCCTATGTAGGTGATCATGGCTTTCCATAGCTTTTTTTTTTTAATGCCATGTCCAATTTATTTAAAGACCAATGCTTATAAGAAACTAATTAATTTCATACTGAAGGAAATAAAGACAAATATGTTGTGCAAAAAATAAAATTGACATGAAAGAAGTGAATGCAGAAGTCTTACCCATGCAGCACGGATTTTTCTGCAGGCTGCAAGACATGAGTAATTTATTTTTGTAAAATTTGACCTATTGGTAATTTTTAACGATGTAGGGCAAAACATGTACTATAAATTTATTATTGCATGCGTTGAATATTGGAGTTTTTGGTGTTTAGGTTAATTTCAATCAAATCTAAATTTGTTTTTATTCATTAAAATTTCAAATCTGTTTAAGAATTGACTCAAGATGAGTGACATCTATGTAGTTAGTTTTGCAAGCGCCATTTAAAAGCTCAATCTATCTATCTATCTATCTATCTATCTATCTATCTATCTTGAACATCTCTTTCAAAACCAATTGAGTCATTTTGTCTCTGTTTGAATTAGGAAAGCTAAAACAATTTGTCATTGTTAGAGGAATATGACCAAAATCTTCTCAGAACTCTTGCACCACCTTTCGTATTATGCTTTGAAATGTTCCATATACTATAATTCTTCTACATCCATTCTAAATGTTTTACTTATCTTAACTGATATCATTGTGAATTGAACAAAACTCATTTACCTTTTTGAAATTCTTTTGAGCCACTAATGGTTAAAAATCATTTTTTTATCCTAATACGAGATGCTGTGTTTATGTAGACAAAGATTCCAGGAGGACTTTTCATCTCTACAGGTCATAAATATAACTTTGTACATTTTTTTATTTTCTATATTTTCTAGTTTTTATTTTTCTGCTTTTACATAAAACTCTAGAATTGACTAGTAAATTATTTTGGTCATAACTATTAAAATACAAAGTGGTGTGCAGAATAATAACCACACCAGCCTGAAGATCCCAAAGGTGAAAGTGCAGTAGCATGTTGAGGTAATTATATCTTTTTAAGATTTGGTCAGTTGATTTTTGTTTAGAGGCATAAACACCTATTAGTTATTTAATGCCAAAATCTAAATATTTTGAACTTAATTTTATGGCTTCTATTAAATATCTTTTGAACATAATTGTATGCCTTCAAAAACAGATAAAATGTATTGTTGATAGCCCTACTGTGAAATGTATTGCCAGTAATTTTGCTATAAAAATGTATTACTGGTATTTTTATACTTTCATAATTCTTGTTTTTGTTTAGGAGTTTACTATTTTCCATAGGTAGGAGTCTAACTGGTGCTACCACCCAGGTCAGGCTGAACTTGTGAACAACTGTAAGAGATGGTTCCACACTTCTCAAAACCTCCAATCTCTTGATCAGAGAATTTGCTGCAAGATGTAGTTTATTGTCATACCCAGGAATATAATGTCTTTGAAAAGATATATTGTATAGATAATTTTATTTTCCATACTTATATATTTTTTTACTGTGAATATCTCACTCTTTCTCACGATAGTCGTTGACATTTCAAAAATGATATTTGACATTTCATTTTTTTAAAGTATACCGTTCTATAATTATACCAATAAATGGTGGATGCAGTAAAAGAAATGAGTCTTTTTGATTGCAATATTTAGAATTTAAATCTATCTTCCGCGTTTTCTTCTTGTGTGAATTCGTTTATTTGTTTATTACTTTTTCTGGTAATAAAATTGTAATATAATGTTTTTCCCTTTTTAATGCAAGGCTTTGTTTTCATTTTTGCATTCTTTGTACATGTTGAGGTTCTGGGTATGACAGTAAACTGCATCCAGCAGCAAGGCCTCTGATTGGGAGGTTGTGAGGAGCATGGAATAACCTCTTAATTGCTGTTGTTCTCAGGTTCATCCTGACCTGGAGTAGGAGCACCTGTTAGGGTCCCAGCTATGGGCAAATAATTAACTCCCAAATTGTGGTCAAAACACTATAATTTTATAAAAATACACTTTTATAGAAATATATACATAAACATAGACTTTTATAGAAAAATATACGTTTTTGAAGGAAAAATATTACCAACAATACATTTTTGAAAAAAAAATATTGCCATAGCATTTTTGAAGGGAAAAAAGTTATTCTCAGCAAAACATTTTTGAATACAAAATTAGAAGACATTTTCAGTTTTCTAAAATAAGAAATTATAAAAATAAAAATTTTTCCTCAAAATCTGACCAAATCAACCTTCTAACTATAACCAAACATTAAAAAAATACCTTAAAGTCCCACTTTTTTGGCATTAAATAACCCACAGAGGTTGATATTGCCATTAAACAAAACTCAAACTCTACGTGTTGACTCAAAACTTACAGAAGGTTTTATCACAGAAAAATGTTGTTCAGTTTCAGTACAAAGAAAAAATTCTCTCTTCAATTGCAGAATAATATTTTGTTTTAGTGAATAAAAGACAACACAAAAGTTGGTCATTAGTTTGCTTTGTCTTTTCCACATTACTAACATAAGTGCATAATCAAAGAAATTTTTAAAGAAAATTTAGAATCTTAAGAATACATTCATAGACACCTCAGGAGGGAATGTTAAGCATTTTTATCTTTTTAACATAGCATTAAAAATAAGTAATTTTTAACTTAATCCCAGTCAGCAGGCTGACATACACGTATATTTTAAGTAAAATTAAATATCTTCATACACCATTTCATCTGTGGTTCATGTTTATTACTGATGTTATTTACAGAAATGGAAAAATATCTAAAACAAACTTCAGGTAAACAATTTTAAAATTCAATATTTAATCATCAACTAATATCCAAACTGCAAAAAATATTTAGTTTATTAGTACATAAAACAACAAAACAAAAATGTAGGATAGGTGAAGTACTGATAAAAATGGTACGTAAACCTGAATTCTTGTGGGTACAAAGTTCAAATAGATTTTCTGCTAAAATGCAACTGGGACAATTGTTTTATCTTTTTTAATATGGCACCAAAATTTTAAGTATTCTATACATGGGATTTTTGAGAAGAAGAATGTTTTGATATATTTGTTTAATATATCTTGTGATGTAACTGTATAGATAAATAATTACCTACACATAAAATTATCATATCTATTGAGATTTAACAAATCTGTTTAATACATCCTGTTTGTAATATACAATGTGATATAAGTAACAACATTTCCATTATATAGCACTATCTGATCAGTTTTTTTATATATGTTTAATATTTAAATCTTCTAACATGTGGTATAAGTGGCTACATATCCATTATAATGCCCTATCATTATGTTTCAGCATATCTGTTTAATATGTACAGCTTCTGACATAAGTGGCCACTTATCTTTATATAGTTCTATGTGATCAGTTTCAACATATGTTTATTATACATATAATAAATACTATTATTCCAATATAATAGGTGACATAAGTGACTGCTGATATATGTTCATTATTGTGCCCTAGGAATCATGTCTCTCCCCAGTTTCCTATCCTTTGTAAAAAGGACATGAATCTCTACTGTTAGAAGTGTTACTTTTTAATGCTTGAAAATAATAATTCAGTAAACAAGATTTAATTGAAAACATTTCATTTTTATGTAATTTTTTTTTCATACATAGCTTTATTAATTATTGATTGGTTATTATAATGCTGAATTCAATGTCTTTTGTTTGTTTTTTTTCGACCCTTGATGGCAATGCTACTGACTATATTTTGCAGACCTTTTTTCACCTTCACCAAAATAAGTGGTATATGGACTATTTTGTAAAGAAATCAATCCTTTCAGATGGTTTTACTCTTTGGTAGGAATCTCTTCCCTTTATTAAATTTATGGGTCAGTTATTTTCTTTGGAACTCACTTGAGAAAGAGTAATCAACTATTCCAAAGGAATTTTTTTTTTTGAGATTTTAGTTTTCTTGATACAGCTTAATTGCAGTCTACTCTGGAATTTCAAATCTGTATTTGTTTTATATAAGAAAGGATATTATATTTTGACAGGTATACACAAAGTTTTTATTTTATCTCATTTGAAACAATTTCCTTCTTGTGGATTTTTTTCTTCTTCTTGTGAGTGACGTAGAAAAGCAGAGCAAAGAATGATGCTGAAAGAAATAGAAAGAAAATAGAAACATGATTCAAAATATAGAAGAAACAAAAAAGAAGAAAAAAATGAAGATAAAAAACAGTAAAGAAAGAAATGCATGAAAGACTAAAGATTTTTAAAGTAGAAAAATGAAGATAAAAAATATATATATATATATATACAAAAAAGAAATCAGTTTTGAAAGAAATAAAAAAAAGAAATGAATAAAAAAAGGGAATAAAGAAAAATAAGAAAATTTTTCAAAATTTATGACTTATGACAAAATCAATGAAGAAAAATTAAGAAAATAAATGAAAATAATGAAACAATGAATGAAATTAATTAATAAAATCAATGAAAGTAAAAAAAAAATGAATGAAGAAAATTAAGAAAATGAAAACATCAATTAAGAAAATTAGCAAAATGTAAGAAAAATGAAAACAGTGAAAGAATGAAAATAATAGAAAATTAATGAAGTAAATCAGTGAAAGTAAAGAAGAAATGAATGAAAGCATTAAACAAGAAAATATAAAGAACAATACTGAAAGAATCAATGAAGAAAATGAATGAAAATAATAAAGTAATGAAAAAGAAGAAATAAATATGAATAAAAAAATCAATGAAGAAAATTAAGAAAATAAATGAAAATAGTGAAAGTATCAATGAAAGAAATGAATTAAATTATGAATAAAGAAAAAAATGAAAAATTAAAGAAGGAAATCAATGAAAGTAAAGAAGAAACGAATGAAGAAAATGAATGAAAAAATCAATGAAGAAAATTAAGAAAAATTAAGCAAAATGAAAATACTTTAAGAATTAATGAATGAAAAAAATTAATGAAGAAAATTAATAAAAGTAAAGAAGAAACAAATGAAGAAAATTAAGAAAATGAATAAAAGAAACAATGAAGATGAATGAAATAATGCAAAATATCAATAAAGATGAACAACAAAATAAGACATGAAAAGCAGAATCAGCTGAGTTTAAATTCTAGCACTCTCTGGTACATTCACCTCAAGAAAGGCACAAGTCCATCTCTTTTTTTCCCCAGCTTTATGTTAGATGGTAGGATAGACTAGACTCTTTAGCCTTGGGTCGCAGTCAGTTGATGAAAATAAAAACTCTGTATTCAAAATTGTGGAGAAAGCAATGTTTTCTATGAAGTCACAGCAATTCACAAGTAATAGAGAAAAGGACTCTGTGGAGAGCCATGATCACCTACATCTTGGAGGAAGATGGCATTTAAAAAAGGAAAAATGAAGGAAATTTTCAAGCAAAGCAAATATTGTTACTCCTTTTTATTTCTTAAAATGGCTGCTGCCAAAATTCTTCTGATTATATCTTCTTTTGTTAACAAGATCTTCTTATTTTATTATAGGGACTTTCACACTGTTGAAGAAAATGTCCCAAGTTAGTTTCTTGTTTCTCGTTGAAAAAAATTTAGACTCTTCTTTCCGAAGGAATCTCATTACCTTGGATACTGTCCAAGAGTGACTTCCTGCCAAAACATTTCAGATAACCAAAAAAGTAATTTCAAAAAAATTTCAAGCCAAAAATAATTTAAACTTCATTATGTCATAGTTTTGTTGATTGAGAACTGGACATTGAGATCAGTTAACAAAACTCACTGTCCTTTCTCAGACTAATGTTTTCCACTGATTTGGAATTATTATATTGAATCAGTTGCTAAGACTTCTGCTTGGAAAGTTACACCTTTATAATTCTACCATTTTTTCATGCAGTGAACATTGCTGCCACACCTGGAGTCATACTTCGGCAATATATATTGAGATTTTGGATAAAATCCAAAAAGGAATCTGCAATGTTATTGGTCTTGATCTGGAATCTTTGCTTCAATCACTTTCCCACCACCATAATGTAGCTTCCCTGTGCCTTTTCTATAAATATGTTCATGGTAATTTTTCTGGTAAGCTTTCCTTTTTGGTAAGTAAAAATGTGTTATTTTGGTGTAAGGAATGCTGTGGGTCAGTTATTGTGGCTAGATAAGTTTAAGATCAGACAGATTGAAGACCAGTCTTATCTCCCATTGGGCCTTGGGCCACATTTCTTTTTTGATTCTCAAAATAAATATTGCTTTCTTTTTTGGTAACTATCCTTTTGGGAATTTATCTTTCTCCCCAGCTATGGATTGAATAGTAAAGTAGACTGGGTCCTATAACCTTAGGTAGTAACCAGTTTACCATACAAAGAAACAGCAACCTACTGTGGGAAAATCTTTTGACTTGTCAGTCCTAAATCAAAAGAAACATTATTGCCTAAGTCTGTATCATGTATAGCACTTAACTGATTGGTTAGAATGGCAACTCCACCTCATCATTTTTCTGTTAAAATTGCTAAATGCAACCATAAGTTCTATTCTGATATTTTCTTCTCTTGTACTTCTTAATTATTGAACTTTCTTCTTACTTTTTTGTCAGCCACGATCTTCTATAAATTAAATACAATGTCAGTTGTCATCTTGTCTTTCTAGATTCTCTTCTTTTATTGTGCTTTATACTCAGTAATATTTTCTCAGTTTTTTTCACAATCAGTAATTCCTTGGCCTTAGAAAAAAAAAGGACAGTGTTGTAATTTATAAGAAATTCCTGAAAAGTAAGGCAGAAACACTCATTGAACATGTTTATTACTATTTTCTTTCTTTTTTTTAATCAATTTCACCCCATGCAAGAAAGTGAATCCACTAAGACACAAGGGGTTACAGGGTGTGAAATAATTAGCAACATTAACAGTAAGCAGAAATAGAAGAGTAACCAGGAGACAGTAGATAGTGATAGACATTGCATTTAAATTTTTGCAGATTTGGCTAGAAAGCATGGAGCCGGAAGTGTTACAAGTATGCATTTATATAAAAATATTAATAATGTCTAAAAAGATATAGTAAGGGATTCTATTGAGTCCTACTTGTTATTACAGAAAAGTTTTAATTCACGAAGTAGTCTAAGTGCTATACTTTTTGGAAATCCTCAAATATGTATATAAAGAATAATTAGTTGTTTGGTCAATGAAAGAGTCAAAAATTTCTATTTATCCATTTAGTTCCATAAGGTTCTCTTTCAGGTTTTAGTTGGTCGGCAACTTTTAGTAGAGATTCTTTCAGCTGGATATACAAATCCTGAATCAGGCCAGAGTTGATAATGTCAGGAAATCCTTTTAACAACTAACTACTCTTTTCTCAAAACCTATTTTTATAGGAGCTAACACCTAATTTGCAAATTTCTAGAATCATCTCAAATTATTTAGATTTTTTCGAATATTCTACAATCTTCCAAAACGTTCTATTCCTGATTTCTATATTTAACAACATTTTCGTGAATTAAAACTTTTTTGTACTAACAAGTAGGACTCAGTAGAATCCTTTACTATAACTTTTTAGGCATTATTAACATTATTTTTTATATAAATGCATCCTCGTAACAGAAGGGAGTTCCAAAAGTGAGAAGTGCAAGAAAAAAAACTGTTAGCATAGAACTTACATTTACATCCAGCCAGCTCAACTGTAAATTGGTGAGATTTCAATGCCACTCTAGTATTGTGCTTAATTTCAAAAGATCTAGGTACCATAGTCTTGAGCTCATCTGAACAATTACCATGAAAATATTTATAGAAAAGGCACAGAGACAATCTTGTAGTAGTAGAAAATTGACTGAAGCCAAGATGCCAGATCAGGACCAATAATATTGTTGATTCTTCTTTGTATTTTATCAAGGAGCTCAAGGTAAATAGTAGGGGTTACCAAATCATATGTGGAAGCAGTATTCTAAAATTAAAATTAGAAATTTGTGCATATGCTACCAGCATGATAATGCTAGTTTACTATGTAGTTGCCATCAAGACTGATGCCCTTATCTTATCAGGGCTAGAGATTATACATATCAGGACACTTTCCAGCCACAACAGAGTTCAAATGCATCTATGTGGCCTTTCTCAACAGGCTGCAAGTTTTTTGCTACTCTAACCCTAACATGGCAGATATTCAGACAAACATCATAGATGGGGAGCCACCTATGAAACCAGGTACTTTAGGCAACCTTCTACAATAAATTTCAGCTATATATGACACACAGAATTTCGATAATCCATTAAAAAAATCAATCAACTATCACAAAACTAATATATTGTGGAACAGACACCTGATGGGATATTTTTTCAGTCACAACAATCTTAACCTCTTCAAGTCTTGAATCAGTTGTTATTTATCTTATATATCCTTATAATATACACTCCTTGCTCCTTACTTGTTTAGTTACCCTCTACCTTGTGTGGCTTTTAGGCCTTGTATTGAGTGAGAAATAATAAAAAAATCCTCTTTAAAGAATGTGTTATCAACTGAACAGATTGACCCTTTTACTTCTGCAACAGTAGTGTAATCTGTATGGAACCTTTTCTCTGACAAATCGTTTGTGAGGCCCAAACAGTTGAAAATCCAAAGAAGCCAAATAAATACTATGCAACAGCTAAAATATCCCAAGTGTATCACTGGATCTATTCTATCATCAAGTTGATAATGTGTGGAGTTTTTTTTTTTTTATAATTTCACCCCAAGCAAAGCAGAAATGCCACTGGTGTGCAGTGGGTTACAGTGAGAGTATAAAAAAAGGTACAAGGGAAGTCAAAGAAAAGATAAGAGATAGATGGGAATCAAGTAGATAAAAGATTGCAATTGACATTGTATTTAAACTTTTGGAGATTGTAGCTATCAGAAAAGCTAGCAAATGGAAGTGAATTCCACAAAAGGGAAATGCAAGAAAAGAAACTGTTAAAGTAGAAGAGAGAGTTACATTTAACTATTTATATGGTAAAAGGTTGGGACCTTGATGCCAGTCTAGTAGCACGAGTAAATTTTTTAATTCCCAAAATACTTTAGATAAAATATTAGAATGGGTTTGGTTTGGATAATTGAAAAATGTTTGGTTGATTTCAGTTTTTCTCTCCATTTCCCCATCCAGATAATCAAATCTTTGGAAATTTCAGTTAGAGATCATTGAGAAAGTATGTCATTTGTGTTTATGAGTTTTCTCATCCTTGGCATCTACTGTTTTGTATTCTAAAATGCAATTGAATCACTTTCATCTCTGACTGCAAGAGGTTGTGAGTTCAGTGTCAAAAGATACTTCCAAATCATGGGATCCAACTTGGCTTCATTTTTTTTTTACTTTCAGATCATTGTTTTTATCGTTATATTTCAACTATTGTACCCTTCACCCTTCTGTCAATCTAGATAATTCTCATTCCACTGTCCAAACCAAGGGATATTAACAATTTCATATGCAATTGTCTATAAAAATATATGATACCATAAGTTCAGTTAATAAAGTCATGTGATAAAATTTAGTGCATAAGTAGGGTGTGTAGATGATGTAATGGATAACAAATCAGAAGAAGAAATTGGAGAGCCAAGTTCAAATTTCAGTCATATTTGTTACATTTACTTACACACAAATACCCTCAGGAAAGCTATGAATCCATTTCTTCAACTATCCCCCAGCTATGGGTAAAATAGTACAACTTGTATCTTAAAAAATTATTTCTAAAATATATCTAATGGAGTATTAACGAGCAGAAAAGAAAAGAATTATTCTTACAATCGAAAATATGTTTGAGCTTTATATAACTCACAAAGGGTTGATAAACCATAAAAACCAAATCAATCCATCAATAAATAGTATGTAAGCATGTGAACAAATTTTTTAATTTTAAAGAGGAAAAATCCCTAATGTCTGTTTAGATAAAGAATTGTCTTTGAATTATAGGGAGTACTTTAAGTCAGTGTCAGTAGACATAGTTGTAACAGTGTCACTTAACTCAGAAAAGGTTCCTCTCTGCTTAATATAGGCCAATTACAACTGTCTTTTTATAGATTCTAAGAAGATGAAGCCATTGTTTTTTTGTTTTTTTTCAAATGTATTGGGACAGTCCTGAGTGTCCTAAAATTGCTTTCTATTGTTTGGATATTTTTGCTTGAACCACAGGAATCAATATGCAGAGTCAATGTTTTGTTTGTCTTTGATTTTTTTTTTTTCTCACTTTGGTTGTAAATTATTTTGCAATTCAAGGTTATTTTTGACTTAAGATAAATAGTATCACGGTTCAATTATTTCCATTAGTTTTGTCTTGTAGAAGAGTTAAATTTCTGTCTTCGAGACATTCAATTCGTAACGGTTGGCCAGCGAACGCATGCTGCTTAACTCGATTATATTCTGTAAAAAATGGTTTAATTTCTATTTTTGTCTTCAGAAATTTAATTAAATCAACTTTTCAGTGTTAGCTGCTTGTGGTAAGTCAACCGGGATTCAGTCTGTTTTTCTGTAATTTTTGGAATTTTTTTTTTTTCGTTTTTTGTTTGTCTTTGATTTTTTTTTTTTGTCACTTAGTTTGTAAATTATTTTGCAATTCAAGGTTATTTTAGACTTTTATTAAGTTAAAACTTTGTAAACCTCAGTCACTTTTTTTTTTTACTTTCTTTTTTTTAATTGGAGTAGATAGTTCCTACTATCGCCCGGTCTCACACTCCACCCCCTTCTTTTGAATGAGTTTAGAGGTGATCGCCTTGTTTCTTGTTTAGGAAGGGGTTCCTGGTTCATCCCCCTTCTCCGGTCTTAGTGTTAGTTCAGCTGGAAGCTCTTTGCAGTTACGGAGTATCGTGGCAACGTCTTTACATTCTGAGGGTACCAGGTTGGCAGTTTCCTGGTTGCTGCTTCCGACTGGTAGTTAGGAGCCCGAACTCTTGTGTAGCGTCTTGAGAGGCTGCTCTGATCAACAGTTGAATAATACCGGGGTTCTTGTAGTGCCATATCGCGCATAGACGGGCATCCCTACATGAACGTTCAGTGGGCAACCCCGAGGCCACATTATGTTGTAGGCCGTGCTAGTCTCCATCCTTCACAAGTTGCAAACGATTGACCGACTGATTCTATTCTAAGACCTCTCCTTAACTGAATCACTATGGAAAAAAGCAAACATAATAGCAAAACTAAACCAGCTCATTTGAAAATGCCCAAACCTGTCTGCATCTCTTTCACTAACATACGCGGCATCCGCACCAACTTCCTCAGCGTAGGTTCATTCCTCCATAATAACTCACCTGATATATTAGCCCTATATGAAACTAATCTTAACCCTTCTATCCCCTCATCTGACTTCTACGTTCCTGGCTACCTTCCCCTCTTCAGGAAGGACTCCAATGTTCATATGCATGGGCTTGGTATCTATGTCAGCGAACACCTTCCCTTAGCTAGGGTGTCATCTTTTGAATCCCCAGATCATTCTTTCATGTGCTTCCGCCTCTCACTTCTCAGCTCAATTAGCTATCTCTTCTTTCACTACCGCTCTCCTTCCTCCCCTGACTGTTCGTTACTTGACATCATTTCTGACAATATCGACAAAGCCATTTCTTCCCATCCCTCTGCCCATGTATTCGTGTTTGGTGACTTTAACACCCACCACACCAAGTGGCTGGAGAACGCTGTCACCGACCCTGCTGGTGTCCACACCATGAACTTTTCAATCACCCAATCCCTTACGCAAGTAGTAGACTTCCCCACGCGTTTCTCTGACAACCCTAACGGAAGGGACTCACTTCTAGACCTCCGCTTCACTTCCATCCCAGACTCTTGCACTACCAGATAACTCTGCCCACACTGTAGTGTCCGTCAATATTTTACTCCACTCCCGCCCGACCCATGAAACCCAGACAAGTAGAATATCCTACCGCTATCAAAGAGCAGACTGGGATTCATTCTGAGACTTCCTCTGTGACATCCCTTGGAACAATGTTTTTAGTCTTCCCATCGAAGAATGTGCATCCGAGGTCTCCTCCTGGGTTAAGGCTGGCATCGATGCCTTCATCCCTGCTAGGAAATTCCAGCTTAAATCTCATTCGTCTCCATGGTTCTCACCCGCTTGCTCGGCTGCCATTGCCCACCGGAATCATTTCTTCCGACTCTATCGCAACTACGCGTCGGACCAAAACAGGCGTCTTTTCACTTCAGCTCATAATAAGTGTAAAAGGATACTTAACGAAGCTAAGATGTTGTTTGCTGCCAGAATGAAGCAACGCATAGCATGCTATAAATTCTGCACTAAAGACTACTGGCGACTCTGTAAAAGAGTACTTAACAAGAGCAAGTCCGCAATACTCCCACTAATCAACAAATTTGAGGTCCTCCCCTCCCCAGCAGATAAGGCTGAATGCTTTGCCCGCAGATTCTCGAACAATTCGAGTCTGGACTCGTCTGGAGTTTTTACACCCGACTTCTCACCTAGAACCGAGGCACAACTGAATGATGTCCACATTACACCTTCGCTTGTCTTTAAGATAATCTTAAAACTTGACCCTCACAAAGCAAGCGGTGGGGACGGAATCCCAACTATAGTCTTAAAGAAATGTGCCCCTGAACTCTCCTCTGTCCTTTCTAAGCTCTACAATCTCTGCCTATCTGCTTCCTGCTTTCCTGCCTGTTGGAAATCTTCCTCTGTAGTTCCTATATTTAAAAACACTGGAGAACCCTCTGACCCTGCAAATTACCGCCCTATCAGCCTTCTTCCGATCTTTGGCAAAGTGTTCGAAGCCATTATCAACACCGAGGTGGTTCAGCATCTCACAGCACACAGGCTCCTCTCAGACAAGCAATATGGTTTCCGCTTCACCAGGTCTACTGCTGATATGCTAACGACCATCACCGAGTACATATACCAGGCACTCGACAGGAATGGCGAAGCCCGAACTGTTACATTGGATATATCTAAGGTGTTCGACAGAGTTTGGCATGCTGGCCTTCTATGTAAACTGCAGAGCTATGGTATAACTGGACATTTGTTTGAGCTAATTCAGTCATTCCTCTCTAACCACACAATGAAGGTGGTATTAAACGGACATGGCTCCCAGAACTACCATACAAACGCAGGTGTCCCCCAAGGCTCCATCTTAGGTCCTACACTCTTCCTGATATACATCAATGATCTCCCTGATTCCATAAGAGCTCAAGTAGGATTGTACGCCGATGACACCACAGTTTACTCTCGCCTCCTACAAAAATCTGGTGTAGTCGTCAAAGCTAACCTCGCAGCCGAGATTGAAAAAGACCTCCAATCCATAGTGGACTGGGGTAAGAAATGGCTAGTAAATTTTAATGCTTCTAAAACGAAGCTACTCTCAATTAACCATCATCGGCAATCTCACCTACCTCCCATTAGCATGGACAAGGTTTGCCTCCCAGAGAGTAAAACACTACGCCTCCTTGGTCTCACACTTTCAGCGAACCTCAAATGGAATGACTATATCGAATCCATTGCTAAATCCGCTGCTATGAAAGTCGGTTCTCTGTGTAGGGCCCGGAAGTTTTTTCCGTCTAAATCTATCCTGCACATATATAAATCTACCATCCGCCCGTGCATTGAATACTGCTGCCATATCTGGTCGGGTGCCCCTGCTATTCTCCTCGGGCTTCTCAATAAGGTTCAGAGGAGGGTCTGTAATGTGATAGATACTGACTTGACAGACCGCCTGCAGTCTCTCTCCCATCGGTGTGACATGGCTTCCCTGTGTCCCTTCTATAAATACTTTCACGGTTTCTGCTCCGATGAACTCAGATCACTCGTGCCCCCTAAATACGAATTTGCACGAGATACTAGATTGGCAACTAGATCCCACCCTTTTACAGTGAAACCGATAAAATGCAACAACAACTTCTACTCCAACAGTTTCTTTCCTCACACTTCCCGACTGTGGAATTCCCTTCCACGTGATTGCTTCCCCGACGGCTACAATCTTCAGGAGTTTAAATGTAAGGTCAATAGACACCTCCTAACACACTAACCTGCTCCCATTTTATCAAACACTCTTCCCATCTGACTAACCCTCATCCTTGGTATCCTTACTCATCTGTCACCTTCCTCCTGACATTCCCTATGTCTAACCACTCCTTCTCTTTACCTTCCCCTATGTAGCCCCATGTACAATAGTGGCAGTAGAATGCCTTGCTTGGGGTGAAATGATTTTAAAAAAAAAAAATGTACAGAAGTTGTATTTGCATGCTTCTCTCGGCATGGAAATGTAAACTTTTAGCTCTGTTTTACAGTGAAGTCTCACAAGGCTAAGATAAGAGAATGAACAGAATTATCATGAATGCAAGATAGTGTGACATCACAGATGAGGCTGGAAAGAAAAAACAAAAATATTTTATGATACAAATAAAAAAATGACATCAAGTTTGTTTGTAATGATTCTAATTTACCTTCATTCTTTATATATATATATATATATATATATATATATATATAGTGTCATGTTGTGATAATGTTTAGAACCAAGATTGTTGTTTTTTCTCTCTTTCTCTTTTTTTTTTTTTTCCCCAGTATTTTTATGGATAAAAGGCATTTTGGTAAGCAGCTCCCTTATTGTAAAGTTCTCAATATCGGGGTAGAGAAAGAGTGTTAATAGGATTAATGCAGAGAAGTTTGTCACTTAACTGAGCAGGTTTATGCCCACTTCAAAGTTTTGTGGGGGCAGCATAATGATGTCCTCACACATCAGGGCTTAGTTTTCACACACACACACACACACACATTTTATATATATATATATATATATATAATTAATGGATTTATTCTTAATACATTTTCATTACTTCAACCATTATTATATGGCCAAGATAACTCAAGACCCACTAAATGGATTCAGATGAAACTTCCAGGAATGATTGGCCTCATGACTGGCATGAATGTATTAAATTTTGGGTTCAGTCCAGTACAGGATAAAGTTACTTTCTATTTTTTTTATTAATATTTTCACATACATTTCACAATCTCCAAAAGTTTTAATGTCAATTGCTATTTTTTAACTCCCTAAATCCTATCCAACTCTCTAAATCCCATCCTTTCTTCAGTATCCACTGTACCCTGTTTTTCTCTCTCTGTAATCCCCTGCACACCAGTGGCAGTCCTTTCTTGGGGTGAAACAATCATATATATATATATATATATATATAAAGCTGTGAAAGTGTTAATTGTATCATGTTAATTTGTTTTTGTGATGTTGCTTCTCTATTCTACAGAACAGGAGTGCATGAATTTTGTAGCATGTATTGAGAATAGAAATGAAATTAATTCTTCAAGGTAACTTCTTATGTGCATTGCACTTCAGGATGTAAGTTTATAGCTCTCCACAACTTATCCTTTATAACTCTAACCAAAGTTTGTTCTGTGACTATTCTTTCCAGTTGTGTTAACCATTTCCACAAATTCTTTATGTAAATTGTTTTTTTGTTTTTTTTTTCATTTTGCTCCTCTTGACTTCAATATGATCTTTGAGTATCAAAGTCTCCAATTCTCTTTCCTCAGTCTCAGAATTTTAAATACAAATATCATTTATGTTCCCATTTTTCTTAAAACTTCCTCATTGCTCACATGTACTGTTAATGGTATATTCAGTAGAATTTTCATTACCATTTGTGTGAATTTCATACTTTGTTTATGTGCTGTGTCCTTTCAGGTTTTGAGCAATTATGGCTTTCTAAATCTCCTTGTCTAAATAACATTTGTTCCTTAGAATCCCTCTCAGTCTCTGCCCTTCCAGCCATTTACATAAACTCATTATGTAGATTATTTACTGTTTCCCTCTTAACCCTAATATGCTCCATGAGTGTCATTTTCTCCAAGCCCTCTTTCCACATTATGTGTTATAACTATCTCTTTCTGATGTTAAGTGTAAGTTTTCTTCCCATCACTCTTAAGAATTCCTCATTGTTCACATATTCTATCTATGGTATTCCCAACATCCTTCTGTAGAATTATATCTCTGCTGTTTCAGGTTTCTTCTTCATCTCTGAAGAAATTGTCCGGTATTCATTGCCTTATAGAAGGATTGATATTACATAGCACTTTAGCACTCTTTTTTTTTGTTTCTAATGCTATTATCCTGATCCTTAATACTTTGTTTAGTTTTTGCAAGGCATCTTTTGCTATTTGAATGCTATTTTGGATTTCAGTGTTATATTTTCATTGTTTTTTAAAATGTTTCCCAGAGGGAGCAGATATATAAAAAATATAAACCAAATATCTCAGATCAAAGCAACTCAGGAAAGAAAAAGCTTAAGACAAGGTTGATATTAGATCATAGCTCAGCTCTCCATGTCTCACTGTTTGTTTGACTTCCTGAACTAATTGTGATGATGTCATCAAATATTATGGTATACTATACATAGAGCCCAGTTTGAATTCCATTTGAATTTGTTGCATTCACTTACACACAAATACCCTTGGGAAAAGTATTAATCCATCTCTTCTCCCTCCAGGTATGAGTTGAATAGCAGGACAGACTGAGTTCTATAGCCTTAGTTGGCAACCAGTCTACTGTAGACTGGAAAATACAGGAAAATCTTCTTCTTACTCAGTCATGGATAAAAAAAAAATATGCTCATCCAAATGGTTATCACATATGGCACTTAACTGACAGGAGCAGGTTACGGCAGATTGAATATTAATAGCTGATATTTATGGGGCAGGTTTGACCACGTTGAATATTTAAGGGTTAAACCTAATGTTATTTGTCTTCCTTTTCAACTAAACTGATTTTTACACTGTGATGTAATCAGGTGATGAAACTTTCTAATCTTAGGTCCAATGAACTTTTTTCCTTAAATAAAAGCTCTTAACAGACAACCTCCAGCAGAGATTCTTTTGAACCACTGTAGATGCAGTCTTAATTTATAGTGCCTTTGCCTGGACATTAACTACTGTCTAAGCTTTACGGAACCTACACTTGGATGCTTAGAGATATATTTAACATCTCTTGAAGACAACACCTAACTAAATTACAGCTCTATGGACCCATCCCTGATATTTGTACAATCATGTATCTAAACTTGATGGAACGGACACTTGGAGGCTGAGGGATATACTTAGGCTTACAGCCATATCACATTGAATACCCTGGTTCTTGCTCAATCACCGAAGTTAAGCAATGTTGAGCCTGGTCAGTACTTAGGTGACCGCTTGGGAATACCAGGTGCTGTAAGTGTATAGTGACGGATGTGTGTTGTGGTGCAGTGGATATTGACTTGGAAAGAGAAATCAGTGAGCAGAGTTTGAATTCCGGTTGAATACCCTGCATTCACTTAAGCACTGATACCCTTGGGAAAGGTATTAATCCGTCCCAGTTATGAGTTAAATAACAGGGTAGGACTTGAGGACCCTGCCCTTAAAAACAAATCCTAATGAATCTTGATTCTTGAAAAGAAAAAGTATTACTAGACACAAAACTTATATAAAAACAACAATAAATTGTTGAAAGAAAAAGGTATTACCAGCAATAAATAAATAAAAATTTAGTTGGCAATAAATGACCCACCGAGGTAGATATGCCATAAAAACAAAACAACCAACAAAAAAGATATACTTAACATCTCTCGGAGACAATACCCAACTAAATCACAGCTCTACGGACCCATGATATTTGTACAATGTTAAGCAAACACAGAATGCACTTTACAAGACACTGCTTGTGAGCAAAGAACTTGTGAATGATCAACTATTCTGGACACTTAACCATGGAACTAGACAGATTTGTCACCTATCAACCAGCTACATTATAACACAAATTGAACACTAATGAAATTCTGATCTTAATGCAGGCCCATGGTGTTTGGTGTGATAGACTCGTGAATGTCCAAGCTAACACAACTGAATAAATTAAAATATAGTATTCAAAGTAAATCAGTGTATTATAAAGATTATTTATCTTATAAAATATTCAAATAAAATAAACTGTATCATTATACACTATCATTTCAAACACCTTTCATTAAGTGATGTCTAACAGAATAATTTCACAGACCACAGTAAGAGTTTTTACTAAATTCTTCACATTTGTGGCCTTGTGCCAGACTCAGTAAACATCAACTACAATACCTGGATAAGAGAAATTTTAAATGTATTGATATTTAATAGGCTAAGCTTCTTTTTTTTTTTTTTTTTTTTTTTTTTTTTTAACAAATGTACAATTACAATTGAACTGATGAGGGCTGGGATTTGGTGTGTCTCGTTGATCAAGACTCACATTATATGAATGAATACCGCTCCCACTTTCAACAAAGACACACACAACTGAGACATTTGTGTGCAAGCTGTGAAGTTACTCAGCTATGCAGCAACCCTACCACCACACCACATGAAATTTGGGAGCAGAGTTCAAGTTCTGGCCAAGTAATGTTCTGTCTTGTCTTTTTGCACTAATGACCTTTGGAAAGACATGAATCTATCTCTTCTCTCACTACTGTTGTTTAACAACAGAGTAGACTGGATTCTCTAGCCTTGGATGGCAGCCACTTTAGGAGAACCATATGTCAGACAACAAGACTCTGCACCATGCCACACAAGCAGAAAATCCCAGTCATGGTTGTCAGACAATTTCTTCAACCATATCACCTCTTAGATTATGTGTTGATGCAGGGAACAACAAAACTCTATGTAACACCAAAGATTAATTGAAGGCAAGTATTATGGCAGCATTCATCAACTTAAACAAGGAGACTGTCCAGAAGAGTTGCAGGAGATTCCAAAATCGTCTGAAGGACATAGTTGAAGTCAATGGCGATTTTATTGAATGCTAATTTTTAGTATTTAAAGATGTTTTTGTGTAATTTTGGTAAATATATCTGTTAAAATGAGATGTCAGTGTTATTTTCATTTTTGCATAATTTAGACGACAATTTATACATTGTCACCGTGTTGAGTCTCATAAGGCCCTGTGGGAAGTTGAATGAGGATAACGTTGCCATGAGTTTGATCACTCCACCAAACACTGTTGTAATCACCATTCTCATGCCGTTTCAAAATTTCTGGCGGTGTGAATTGCATTATAGTGCTCATTTTCTTACAGATGGTGCCCAACTGACCCTGTACAGTTGGTAAAAATCAAAAGCAATGCGCACGCGCGAAATTAAAAATATAAAAGAGACAATTTACCCATCGCACCTTGTAGTTCATATACTTAATTTATTAAATGCTAATAAATTCATAAATTAAAAAATTTCATATTTATTTTTTTATAAATTGTTAAATAAATAAGAAAAATATTGCATTGCATTTTTAGTCTATAAAAATAAAAATTATTCTTGCAAATAAATATAGTATTTTTTTTTTGTAAATTCTCAAGAGAAAAAAAATAACAAAAAAATATATAAAATTCACTTTCATCGTATGTTTAAGCTTTAAAATTTAAAGCTTAAATTCTAATAATTGCTTCTTAAAACAATAAACACTGCCGAGGAAAAGTGGTATATTTGTGACACACCAGTTATTTTGAGGGGCAAAAGTCCATATTTGCACTTACTTCTTTCCGTCATCAGAATTTAATTTGAGTTTTTCGAATTCAGAGAAAAGGCTCCGCTAATTGTTGTTTTGATTTTTGTTTTTCTAAGTTTTTATTTGTTTCTAAGATAGCATTTCAAGAGTTAATTAAGGGTTGCATGCTAATCACATGTTATTCTGGGAGAAAAAAGAATAGCGAACATTCTCACACACACTCACACACAAATGAATTGTAACTGTTTTCAACATCCCCAGAGAAAATAAAACAGCCTCGTACGACGAGGGTTTATAATTTAATTTTTAAAGGTTATCTCCCTTGAATAATGAAAGCTGATTGGATTTTTTATTTTTTTTAATATTGAGAAATTGGAGATATTCTTATTATTTAAAAAATATATAATAATTACTTCGATTATTTGTACGTTTTTAATGATTAAGAGAAAATATAACAATTAAAAACTGTGTTTTCTATTGTTTTATGAATTCACCGTACACTTTAAGTTTTGTTTGGGGCATTTTAGTTTTAAAAACGCAAGAGTTTAAAAATGAAACAAATTTAAAAGAATCTCATAAAAAATTAAAATATGTCATTTAATTTTTTTTTTTTTAAATGAATAAAAATTGTAAAAATAATTTAATATTTTTTTTTAACCAGGTGCACTCAGAATAAAATTTAACCTTTGTGCCCATAAAAAAAACGGTGCATCAAATATGGCTAATGAATCCCTTGACACTGCTATTTACACTTTTGACTCCCTTGTCAATGTTTATTGTTTTAGAAAGTGACAGAATTTTGATAAAATCCAAACATATGAAAGTGAATTTATACATTTTTTGAGATGTGACAACAAAGATGTTAAACACTATTGCTTTTTTTTTTTACAAGAATAATTTTACAATTTATAAAGAAATAAATATGAAAATAATTATTTTACTCAGAAATTTATAAAAATATCTCTCAACAAGAAAATAAACATGTTGTAACTGTAATTATAAATTTTGAAAACTTGCCTTTTCTGGGAATTTTTTTCATTCGCTCTGTTCTGGGTATGATGATAAACTACATCTAGCAGCAAGGCCTCTGATTGGGAGGTTTTGAGGAGCATGAAACTACTTCTTAATTGCTGTTGTTCCCAGGTCGACCCTGACCCAGGGTGGTAGCACCTGTTAGGGTACCAGCTATGAGTAAATAGTTAACCCTCAAACTGTGAAAGCATAAGAATAGACTGTATAGTAAAAACACCAGCAATACATTAGACTCTCGACAAAAAACCCTCTTTACAAAAATACGTCAATGAAACCTGATCTACAAAATTATTTCTTACAAAGAATACATATTCTATTCATACATACCTACCCTAAAAATCTTATCAGCATTGAATAAGTAGTTGAGGTGTTGATATGCTGAAAAAAAAATAAACCCAAATTCTGATCTACAAATTGATTTCTTACAAAGCATTCATGTTCTATTCATACAAATCTATTGTAAAAATTTTGTCGGCATTAAATAACTCATTAAGGTTGACATGCCATAAACCAAATCAAACCAAACCATTTGCTCTCGACACAATAAATTCAGTAAAATAAGTTGAGAGCATCTCTTCCTCTTAGACATTTGGATAATTTTGATATTTTTTTATAAATTTTTGAGTAAAAAGATTTCTTTTCTATATAAAAAGTAAATAATAAATATCACATTGTACTTGATTCTTCATCTCTGTGCTATGTCCCTTTAGGACATTGGCAATCATGGCTCTCCATAATTGCCTGTCTTTTGTAGCTCATAATAAATTCTATCTTTTCATTATCTCTCCAAAATGTTGCTTTGCCAATCATTTATTCAAGTTTGATATATAGGTTATGCATTTTTCCCCTACTCCTTTTGCCTTTAATCTGTCCTGTGAGTATCAAATTTTCTATCCTTTCTTTTCTCATATGTCCTAGAAATTTCAACTGTCTCTTCCTGACATTAACTATGTGTCTTTTTTGTTTTCATTTTCTTTAAAACTTCCTCACTGTTCACATTTTCAATCCATGCTATACTCAGTATCCTTCTGTAGGACCACATTTGTCTTGCTTCAAGTCTCTTTTTTATCTGTGAGGAGATTGTCCAGCATTCCCTTCTATATAGCAGGACTTTTATATAGCAGTAAACAGTCCAGTACTCTTCTTTGTTTCTAACAAAATTTATAATTTTGGAAATAAAAATTGCCGAGGGAGTCAAAAATAAATAACATTGTCAAGAGAACAACTGACAAAAATATAATTTAAAAATGGAATAAAATTACAAACATATAATATTCTATGATGCAACACTAATATATAATGAAGAAAGAGGACTTGGAAAATTTGATACTCACAGGACATTGATGGCAAACACATAAACTACCTCATGAGCTTGTGTAAATAGCTGGCAGAAGAGAGATTAGGAGAGATCACATAAAGACAATTTACTAAGGACTACAAAGAACAGGAAGTTTGAAAATATCAGCTTGTATTTTTTGTTTTTTCTAATTTTTAAAATTCAATGAAAACTCCATTTTTTTTTTTTTTTTTTACAAAATGTCAGCTTGTGCCATTACAATATATCTATATAGGAAATTAAACAAAAGAGAGTTTTCATTCATTAGTCACTATTAACTGACAACTCCATCTTAATTTCACTGATTGAAGAAAAGACTAATTTTTTGTCCTAGATTCTTTACAAAAAACAAGTTTGAAAATAATAAATCCTATTTTTCATCAGTTTGCATTTGGCTACCTAAATTTAAAATTTTGATAATATATAATCTTTGATGGGGCAACTGTATTTCTACATTCTTTGCCTGTTTAATATTGCCAGTGCAAGGGAGATAACTAGAATTATCTCCCTTGAAATGGTGATGCCAGATGGTAATGTCTTTCTTTACCCATGTTATTGTTTTATTGTTAAGTATTTTTATTGAACAATACTGTTGTTGAAAGAAAAGAGAAAGCAAGCCTTAAAATCCCACTAAGAATGTCTCTT
The DNA here is from genome assembly GCA_037127315.1 of Ascarosepion bandense. Taxonomy (NCBI): domain Eukaryota; kingdom Metazoa; phylum Mollusca; class Cephalopoda; order Sepiida; family Sepiidae; genus Ascarosepion; species Ascarosepion bandense. Next base: position 6,616,173 of record JBBBDQ010000883.1, on the reverse strand, counting down.
TATCACCAGTAAAAGCTCTATGTTTTTCTTACACATAATTAGATAATTTATTTGTGCTGGGAAGAGTGTGCTGAATTTCTAAATGTATATATAATTTTTTTTTTTTTTTAATAATTTCACCCCAAATAAGGCGGTACTGCCATTGATTCACAGGGGGCTGCATAAGAGAGTTAAAGTTTAAGCAGGAGAAAGACGAACCAGTTGCAGGGGGTTTCCAAGAAAGGGCAAGAGAAGGATGGAAATATCGGTGTGATGACAGTTGCGAAGGTGGAGTGAGAAAGAAAAAGAACAAGATACACAGGGTAAGACAAGGTAAGGACTGGAGTCAAGTGAATAAGAGATGGGAATTTACATTGCATTTAAATTCCTGTAGGTTGTAGCCGTTAGGAAAGCATGTATATGGAAGGGAGTTCCACAGGCAGGAAGTTTCCTTCAGTAACCCTCAATAACATCCGGGGTATTTGAACCAACTTCTGTAGCGTCGAATCTTTCCTCCACGAAAAGTCCCCTGACATTCTAGCGCTTTGTGATAATCTCAACCCCTCAATTCCCTCCCTGACTTTTTGATTCCTGACTACCTTTTCCTCTTAAAGGACTCAACTGTCCACATGCATGGGCTGGGGGTTTACATCAGTAAAGTGTGAGAAAAGAAGCGTTGGCTGCATTTGGTAGATTCAGCTGTAAAAGGGTGGGACCTTGTTGCTAGTCTGGTTGCTCAAGTAAATTCTTGTGGAAGAAACACCAGTGACCTAAGCTCATCAAAGCAGGAGCCATGAAAATATTTGTAAAAGAGAAAAATATAAAACAAAATGTAGTGAGAGGAGAGTTAAGGAAATTAATACTCTAAAGTCGTGGATGGAAAAAATCTAACAAAAAGAAATATAAAAAAAAACTTAACCGGTTATCACTCTTCACTCTTCAGAGCCAATTGAAGACAAAAAATATTGTTACTGGGGAATTAACAATATAAATAAAATATAAAGTTATATTTTTTAATCCATTGTTTTATGGTGAGTAATTTTTGGCCTCGACCTTTTTATATTTGTGTATATATTTGTATGTACTTTTAAAATGTCCATTTTTAAAGCTTAAATATAAATGCAGATATTGTTTAATACTAAGTTTTTTTTTGCGTATATAGCATATATTAATTTTCATTATTTACATTGTTCAAACTGTTATCTTCATCTTTATTGTCATATTCATGAAGTTTCAGCCGTTGTATGCTCTGGCCTTCTTTAGGTGCTTGGAATTTTGTACTGAACCCTTTATTTCAATCACTGGGGTATATCATTCTCGTTCCATTTATCATACAACTTCCAGATGTCATGTACTTATCTCCCTTTAACTCAACTCTCTAAGTTAATTGTTGACTACTTGGTTAGTTCTAGTAAGTTGACCCAAAGAGTTGTAAGTTACTAATGTTTCAAACCCGTTTGGGTCAGCAACACATAAAAATACAGTTTTAGTTGGAATAATGCTGAAGGGAGTGAATTAAACTCTAACACAAGATAATTTTATGCAGAAAGGTGATTTATTATAACACACAAAAATATTCAGTAAAACTCGGCTATATATATATATATATATATAATCTTTAGCCGAGTTGAATATATATATAACTATACACAGCTAGGGTTTGGTCAGAATGATTAACAAAACAATCTTTACCTTTCATGGCAGCACATGGTGTATTCACTGGATGTTGAGGAATGTCTTCGTGTGGAGAATTTCAACTGGTAGCTGGATGAAAAGTTCTTTCGATGTCTTGAACGAATCGCCAGAGAGAGGTCTATGCCTGGCCGGTAGCCCAACAACTCTGGGGGTTTTCTACTATTTCTTCCCTTTTATATAGAAACAGAGGCCTGTTTTTTCCTTCTTTTCACTGTAACCATAGTTACCAGGCTACTTAATCTTTTTGGTGGGGAAGGGTAGAACCTGACCCAGTGACCTAATTCCTACTACTCTCCTTTCTGGAGTGGTAGAACCCTAATCGAATGACCAGTTACTACTACATTTTTGGGATTGGTGACAACCTTATCAAATAACCTAGTTACTACTATTCATGCTAAGGTGACTATTTTTAGTCATGACCCAAGGCTTTTGAGGTAAAAAAATGCTTCTAACTTCCTCGTTACACTAACTACAGTAATTGTTGTGAGTTACCTCACTATAGTAGGAAATAACACTTACTGAGCAAAGACAAAAAAAAGTTTAAATTTTGTTACGCAGTGAAATTTGAGGGATAAGAAGGTTTACCAGAATTCTTAAAGACAGGAACTAGAGGAGGATTCTTAACAACTATTTCTAACAAAGCCTATTTGTCTTTGTCCGGTTTCCTTATCTTCTATACTAAATTTATTATAGCTGATCCATACACCAAGGCATTTAAAGCATTTAGTATTTAATATTTACTAATTCCACATCCTGAAATTTTATAATGGATTCAGGAAATATGCCATGAGGGCAAGGCAATTTTAGAATCATGGTATTGCACCCAATTTGAAATATTTTATTCAAATTCATTACCATTTTAGGAGGAAACTAGTTTAAAGAGTAAGTTTAGGTTAAAAATTGTAGCATTGCAATTTAATTCCCATGATCAGTTGAAGCCTTACATAGCACAGCCTTATAAAATTTATAATTCACTGAAGCTTTACAAATTGTATATGGACAGGGTACACAAGCACATTGTTACTAAACCCTTGTGGCACCAATTAAAACCTTCATTTTATTTCGAAGGGAAATTATACTGAGCACTATAGCTATATTATGATGTAATATGTTATACAGTGCAGTAGTTTTAGTGAGATTTTCAGTAAACAATGCAAATTTAAAACATTTTGTCTTCTATTATTGTGTTATATACACTCTTATCTATTTGTTTTTAATTTGAATAAAAAAACATGCATATTTTGCATGTGATAATTCATAATTAGAATTCTAGTTTGAATATATTTTCCATTCAATGTTTCTAATACAAAAAATATCAACTTTTTAAAAAAAAATTTCTTAAAATAGTAAAATTTTGAGGTCAGTTTCTAAGCAAAAACCTGCAGAAATTAGGTGTTTCTGTATATTTTTCAGATGCTCTTTAAAACCAAATGCTCAGAAATTGGTAAAAGCTATGAATTTAGTTTTTAGTGTCAGTACTCCTTACAACAATCACCATGTTTTGCACTGAGTGCAATGTTGATTTTCTAAAGAAAAGTGAAAAATCAGTCTGCTTAAATGTGCCATCACTACTTTCATTTAGAAAAAAAAAAGCACTTTTTCTCCATCCATCTGCAAAAATCTTTGTCTTCTTTAATGTTCACCATGACACATGGTTGAAACAATCTAAAGATACTTTTATTGCTGGTATTCAGACATTAAATTTTTCCATTGCCCAATCCCTTACTCAAATTGTGGACTACCTTGTTCCTTTTCCTAGCAAAACTGAGCAACAGGTTTCTCTACTTGATTTATTTCTTACCTCCTCTCTTCACTTTTGTCAAGCTTCACAATTCAGCCCTCTTGGCAACTTGGACTACTCTGTGGTAGCTATTCATATTTCATCCCAGTCATCTATTAAACACAACCTCTCTATCCAAGGTATCTCCAATTTGTAAGTTGGATGTTTGGCTTTCCCTTTTGCTAACAACCGTACATTAAGAAATTTTATATATTAAGTAATTTTCCTTAAAAACAGAAAAGAATATTATTTATAAATCCTCCTGTATGGCAGAGAGGCTTAACAATTTTCTCACAGATGAAAAGAAGACACAAGGCAACTAACATGGTTCTACAGAAGGATGCTGAGAATACCATGAATGAGCCCTATGAGCAACAAAGAAGTTTTAAGGAAAATAGAAACAAAAAGGGCACTTATATTTAGAATCATAGATTGTTAAAATATTTAGGAGACATACACAGGACTTGGAGAATTTAACACTGATGGGATATATAGAAGTCAAGAGAGGCAGAGGGAAACAGAGTAACCAAATTTAGAATTTATTTGAAAAACTCAATAACCTAAAATATTTGAATCACCTAACCAATAATGGATGTGCATTGTGGTGCAGTGGATATCAACTCGGAATGACAAATCGTGGTGTCAAGTTCAAATTCCAGTTGAATTTCTTGCATTCACTTACACACAAATACCCTTTGAAAAGGTATTAATCAGTGTCTTCCTTCCAGTAATAGGACAGATTGGGTTCTATAGCCTTGGCTGACAACCAGTCTACCACAGAAAACAATGGCAACCTACTGTGGGATAATTTTCTGCCCAGTCAGTTATGTCTCTTTCAAGACATGACTGACAAAAGCGTGTATCACGTATGGCACTTAATTGACTGAACCGACAATCTTACTTGCAAGATTAGAATTTTCTATCACCATAATTTCTTGTTTTAAAACTCACTATATATAAATATGTACACTGATGAGCAAAATATAATAATCTGCAACATGTGACAAGAATGACAGCTACTGTCTCATAATAGAAATGCATGTCAAGATTAGAGATAATTGACCTCAAATACCTTTTCAAGATCCACCTACTTTGTCATCATTGAGAACCAGTTCCACTCCTTCATAGCAAAATCTTTTGTAATGGTCTTAGCATATTTTTAACAAGTCAATGCCACCTCTCCCCTTCCCAAAAAATCATTTGCCACCCTGTGAAAATGATATGAGCAAATTCTTACTTTTGTCTCTCTCCTTTGAATTAAAGGTTGTCTATCTCCAGTAAAACACTCTGCCAAACTGTATGAGTTAAATAGAAATGTGTTACAGGAAGTTATAGATGACCCCACTGAGTTGTTTTTATAATCAACCTCTCCAGACTTCAATCACGTTGAAAATTTGTGTTACACTAACAAATTCATTGTGTCGAACTTCCACTTGCAAAAGTGAAATGACTTGCTATTAACATCCTAGCACCAGATCCCAGAAAGAATTCTTCAAAACAACAAAGTTTATGCAAGCAGTTTTTATTTTCAGTCTAATTACAGATGATAAACATTAAGTGGATTAATTGAAGTCATAATTTTTGGCTGAAGCAGTTCACATTTTGGCTGACAGTCCTGGTAGACTGAAAAAAAAAATGTTTTGTTTACTTTGTGAACAAATATCCACTTTGATGCATTCTTTATTTATTTTTTTTTTTTTCCAATAAATTTTATTTTTGATGTTGCTTTAACAAGTTTATTAACAAACAAGATAAAATATCCAGTCAGTGAAATATGTGGTTCTGCATATTCAAACCTTATTTGTTATGTGTTATTTGACTTTGCTCGCTTACACACAGGTGTCTATCTACAGAAAGTCAAGTGCTAGAGTGTGACATCATAGAAATATGTGACCTCTCCAGCCATTAGACTGTAAACTGTACTTGGTCAATTCTGTATTGCATACATACAGAAATTCAGTAGAGTGCACGTGGAAAATGTAAAAGGCGCAAGAACATGTTGAAGGTACATTCAACCTTGTCACTCTTGTATGGTGATCAATTTATATGGCATCCATAATAATAGAAAGTCCACAAGGATGCTCTTGAAGGTGTCAGCAAGTATTTCTGAATGGAACACTTAAGGTTCATTGGTTAAGGCAAATTGTTTTTTTCAGTCATTGTGGGAATTGTTATAGAAATTGTAAATAATAACTCTTCACCCCAGAAATTTAAACAGACAAAATATTCTTCAATGATTTTTGTTGGTTTTCAAACAAACTTACATATTTAATTTTTTCTTTTGTACTTTGTAATTTTGCAGAAAAGAATGTAATAAGATGTAATTAGTTATTTGTGATTTAATGTTGTTTTATTGTCATGGTGAATTTAAGTGTTTATATTGAGACAGTTTTTGCATTGATAAATGCATCTACATTATCTGGTTGTCATGTGATATTTTTTATTTTATTTGTCTTTATTTTTGTAAATTTGTCAGTGTTACAATTGTTGTTGAGTAGCACATTACAAAAAATATAATTTGATCAATAAAACTGCCTTGCTATTGCAATGAAATTGGTTGTGAGAAAACTTATAGAGCCTGAACTATACTTTCTAGAGATACAATTCCATTTTTATCACTAGTGTCACCTGGGAAGTTATTTTGGCAATTCCAAAGACATCTTGGCCACCAAGTACAGTAGATTTGGAAAGCTATTGTATATCTCTGCAAGGATGCCATGCTGTGGTGTCTGGCCTTGGAACTAAATGGAGTACACTTGAATCATATGGTAGAATTCAATTTTTGCAACTTTGTACTTGAGAGATAAACATGGGTGCATGGCTGAGTGGTTAGAAAGTTTGCTTTCTGACTATGAGGCTCAAGTTTGAATCTCACCATAGTCAATATGTCAGGAAGGTGATTTTTTGATGTTATCAGTCTGGAGGAGGTGATCCTAGTGTACAGCAACTTTGGAAAGTGCTTGAATACCATATCACAGGTTGACCCAAGCCTTGTGATTGAAATTGGGTAGTTGGAACCCTTCGGGGACTGTTGATGGTTGTGCTAGCACAAAGTCCCAAGTGATCGGGACAGAGGATTGGGGCATCCTGGCCTTGTTTAGACTGTTGTTCATGCTAGATAACATGCTCTCTCCCAGAAACTGTAACTAAGGTCTGCTCTGCATATAAATCACAGATGGGCCTGTGGTTGTTGAGCAAACACAAATCTGTCTGAGCAGGCATCTACAATGGAGATTAGCTAGCTACTGTAGAAGACGGTCATGTTTGGATATGAGTGACCAGCTATGTACCTGTCAGAGCTTAACATCTGGCCATTCTACAGTTTTTCCATGAGAAAATCAAATAGGAATAACACAATTTCTTGACCCACTTATTTTTTCTATCATTTGTATATTTTCTAATTATTTATAAGTTTGTTATAGTGCTTCTTGAACCTAATCATCAATGACTGGTCAAATATTCTGCCTTGAGCCATAGATTTTTTTTCATGAATATTTCTTCTAAGTGCCAGATTCCTTTAGGATGTAGATGATCATGGCCTTCCAAATCTTCTTATCTCTTGTCGATCTTAATATCCCTTTACCTGTTATCCCCTCGCTCTATCATTCATCTGCTCAAATCCATCAAGTCTGTCATGCATTGCTTTCCATTCCATAAGCATCAGGTTCTCCAAGCAATCCTTCCTCATTCAGTCAGTTAAGTGCCATACGTGACACACGCTTGGGCGATCATGTCTCGAAAGAGACATGACTGACTGGGCAGAAGATTATCCCGCAGTAGGTTGCCATTGCTTTCTGCGGTAGACTGGTTGCCGACCAAGGCTATAGAACCCAATCTGTCCTGTTATTTAACCCATAACTGGAAGGAATAGATGGATTAATACCTTTTCCAAGGGTATTTGCGCGTATGTGAATGCAATGAATTCGGCTGGAATTCGAACTCGGCTCCCCGTTTTCTCGTTCCGAGCCGATAACCAATGCACCACAACGCACATCCGCCCCTTCCTCATTACATGTCTCAAAAACTTCAGTAGTCTTTTCCTGATGTTAAGTATCAGTTTCCTTTGCAAGCTCATCTTCTTCAAAACCTCATTGTTGCTCTCATTTTCTGTCCATAGTATCCTCAGCATCCCTCTGTAGAACCTCATTTTTCAAGTTTTTCCTCATCTTTGATGAGATTGTCCAGCATTTGCTGCCATATTGAAGAACAGACAACAGATAATAATCCAGTACTCTCTTCTTTGTTTCCAGTAAAATTTTCCTGTCTCTTAATATTCTACTCAGCTTCTGGAATGCATCCTTGGCCATGCTAATTTACATATTTGATTTAATAGTTTAGTCACCTTAGTTCTTCTCAACTCTCTTAATCCAAGGAATCACAGTTTGTCTTGTAGCAAATATGATTTATAATAATTTTTAAATGTTGCCCATACTTGTTCTTTTCAAACATGATAATCAAAGACAGATCACACAGTCTTTTTTGACAAATTCATTTTTCAGGATAATTTATATATTTGGTTTAGCAATTTACCCATCTTATACGAATGATAATTAAAAGTAGATCACAACACACAGTTTGCCTAGACCCATGGATTTTTCATCATCATTCATATCAAACCTTTAACAGTCTATCTTTTCTGTGTCTTCTCTACAAGAAAATTACATTGACTTGATACATGCGTATTTTCTGATGATTTATAAAAGTGATTTAAAAAGAAGTCGGCTGAGAATACCATGGAACATGTGATCAATGTGGATGCTTTAAGGAAAATAAAAACAAGGAAATTCCTATTTCTGGAACATACAAGGAAACATGGCTTTGAGAATTTAAATCTCGCAGAGCCTATTGAACACAAGAGAAGCAAGAGGTAACAACGAGTAAATTACCTAACAAATTTGAATAGATTGCAGAACAAAGGATGGTAAAGGGTCAAAGGTTACTTAAAACAACAAAGGAAAGGAAATTGTAGAGAGCCATGATCACCCACATCCTGAAAAATATAGCATATATAAGAAAAGATATGTCCTGTCATTAAATTTTTGTTTGATTTGTTTTTTTAGATTAGGGATTATCATTATTACGAACTGGTTTCCTTGGACAAGTATCCTCATCTTACTTGTTTTTATCAAAATGTTTTGGCTGCTGTACTCTCTGATTTTCTTCAAGTGCCTTTCAAGAATTTCAAAATCAGTTCACAGGTATAGATTTTCATTCTACTCTCTCTGCTATGAGTTCTTTGGATTAATATCTGGTTAATGAATTGTTTCCTTCTCTACAACCTTTCTTTGGATTAATATCTGGTTAATGAATTGTTTCCTTCTCTACAACCTTTCTTTGGATTAATATCTGGTTAATGAATTGTTTCCTTCTCTACAACCTTTCTTTGGATTAATATCTGGTTAATGAATTGTTTCCTTCTCTACAACCTTTCTTTGGATTAATATCTGGTTAATGAATTGTTTCCTTCTCTACAACCTTTCTTTGGATTAATATCTGGTTAATGAATTGTTTCCTTCTCTACAACCTTTCTTTGGATTAATATCTGGTTAATGAATTGTTTCCTTCTCTACAACCTTTCTTTGGATTAATATCTGGTTAATGAATTGTTTCCTTCTCTACAACCTTTCTTTGGATTAATATCTGGTTAATGAATTGTTTCCTTCTCTACAACCTTTCTTTGGATTAATATCTGGTTAATGAATTGTTTCCTTCTCTACAACCTTTCTTTGGATTAATATCTGGTTAATGAATTGTTTCCTTCTCTACAACCTTTCTTTGGATTAATATCTGGTTAATGAATTGTTTCCTTCTCTACAACCTTTCTTTGGATTAATATCTGGTTAATGAATTGTTTCCTTCTCTACAACCTTTCTTTGGATTAATATCTGGTTAATGAATTGTTTCCTTCTCTACAACCTTTCTTTGGATTAATATCTGGTTAATGAATTGTTTCCTTCTCTCCACAACCTTTCTTTGGATTAATATCTGGTTAATGAATTGTTTCCTTCTCTACAACCTTTCTTTGGATTAATATCTGGTTAATGAATTGTTTCCTTCTCTACAACCTTTCTTTGGATTAATATCTGGTTAATGAATTGTTTCCTTCTCTACAACCTTTCTTTGGATTAATATCTGGTTAATGAATTGTTTCCTTCTCTACAACCTTTCTTTGGATTAATATCTGGTTAATGAATTGTTAATGAATTGTTTTGGCTGCTGTACTCTCTGATTTTCTTCAAGTGCCTTTCAAGAATTTCAAAATCAGTTCACAGGTATAGATTTTCATTCTACTCTCTCTGCTATGAGTTCTTTGGATTAATATCTGGTTAATGAATTGTTTCCTTCTCTACAACCCCTTTCTGCAGAAATGAAAAATTGCTAGACTCTCAATGCACTATTGCTACTTTCATGGCAGATGATCAGGTGAACTTCATTCCTTGGTTCCACCAGTCCAGATATCCATAGCTAGGGTCCACCATTCCACTTATCCTAGATCTACTCATGCTTATTCCCTTTGTATTTAAATGCTAAAAAGCAAGTTCTTCTGCAAAACCATTGCAATGAGAAATGAACTCCCAAAGTGATGCTTCCCTGATCACTACAATCTTGACCTTGTCAAATCAAGAGTCAACCATTATCTATCCTGCATATCCTCATAATATGCAATTTTTGATCCCTTCCTTAAAACATCCTCATTTAGTAAATAGCAACCTTGAGTGATATTTAGGCCTTATGATGGATGAAAATTATTTAAAAAAACACTGTCCTTAACATTTTGTTTGTTTTTGTTTATTTTATAATAGATTTTGTGCTATAAAGTTAAGCTTATTATATATTGTATGTTTTAACAGAATTTGATTGATTTTCAAATACCATTTAGTTGCATATTGATAAAAATTTTATAGAGATAATCAAGTTGCTCCCCGATATATTTCCATTAGTTTTTGTGGATATGCCAAGGAAAAATTGTACTGTTGTTATCAAATTGTGTGAAATAAACTTAAGCATACAGAAATTCTAACAGGATTTTAAAATTTGCCTTCAATTTAAATTTAGATATTTTAAAAACTTTTTTTCTGACTTTCTCTGTGTGCAAATCAAATTGTTTTTGGAATGTTTAAAAGATAAATCAATATTTGTCTATATTTCTGAGATGAGATAGTATTTACACTATTTACATTATTTAAACTATTGTTCTCATCTTTGTTGCCATTTGTACGATGTGAGTTCAATACCAGGCTACAGCAGTGGTGAACATGTAACTTAGATAATCCGGTTAGAGAGAGATAACTCATGACTACCAAAAGAGGCTTTGCACAAGGAATGAGAATGATATACCCCAGTGATGGTAATAAAAGGGTTGGTTCAAAATTCCTAGCACCTGAAGAGGGCCAGAGCATACAACAGCCGAAACATCATACAAATAGCAGCAAAGATGAGGACAATCATCCAAATAATGTAAATAGTGTAGATAATTAGCTGTAAGTTGTTTCTTACTTCTATTAGTTTCCAATCTTTCTTTTTTATGTTCATTTATTAAACAGTATATTTATTTATTTTCATCTACTGGACTGAATATTTGAGAAATCTTATTAGAGAAAATATGCACTTTCCAGCAGGATTTGAACCTGTCTCCCCCTGGTCAGAGGAAACTTGTTAGATCTGATATGCTTTAGACCATCTTGGCCACAAAGTGCAACAATAATCAAGCAAAGTTGAATAGTGCCTTATAGACACAATTTTTTCTCAGTCTCTCAAAACATTCATATCTGCTCGGTTTTGTATGCTTACATAAACAAAGCAATTTTTAAAGGAGTGAAGGATTTTTATTCATTAATTCGATAACTATTATTAAATTTTATTTCTTAATGGATACCCATATTTGAGTAGACACTTTATTTATTAAACAGTGTATTTATTTATATTCATCTACTGGCCTGAATATTTGAGAAATCTTATTAAAGAAAAATATATGCTCTCTGGTAGGATACAAACCTGAATCTTCCTGTGCAGAAGAAACCATCATTAGATCTGACATACATTTCAACCACAAATGTGCTGATGATCAAGCAAAGTTGAATAGTGCTTTATAAAAGCAAAAGTCTTTCTCTGACTTTTGAAATATACATCTCTGGATATTTACAAGGTTGGTTTTTAATGTGGGAATTCCAAGCCCTTTTTCATAGATAATATACATATCTGTCTCCACTAAAAATAATGTTTAAGTAATAAAGTTTCTCTCTTATGTATGTCATGTGCAAATAGTACAAAACAAATGTATTTCATTAGCTGATTTAGGGAAAAATTTGTTTATTCTTTTGACTAATTCATTGTATTCAGTTAGTGATTGCCCAAGCGTGATAGACACTTGGGCGATCATGTCTCTTTCGAGACATGACTGACGAGGCAGAAGGTTATCCCACAACAGGTTGCCATTACTTTCTGCAGTAGACTGGTTGGCAACCAAGGCTATAGAACCCAATCTGTCCTGTTATTTAACCCATAACTGAAGGGAAGAGATGGATTAATTTTCCTAAGGGTATTTGTGCATAAGTAAATGCAACAAATTCAACTGGAATTCAAACTCAGCTCCCGATTTCTCGTTCCAAGCTGATATCGACTGCACTAGAATGTACATTGTATTCAGAGGTTTCTCAAATCATAAAGATTGAGTAATAATCATTTTTCAGTTTCAGAAGACTTTGGATTCTACTAACATAGCTTGTTAATCTTACTTGCAAACGCCTTCCCAGGCACATATTTGTTTCATCGACACTCACAAAGCCAACCTGGTAATTATACTGTAATTATGCTGAGTGGCTATTGCTTTCAGATTCATACTCTGGTATGATCACTAGTTAAACAGGGCCAATACACTCAAACCCTCAGTTACAATGACTTTAGATTTTGTGCTCACTCAACCATTAATGGCTTCTAAACTGCTTCATCTACCCAATTTCACTTAAAAAGCTTGTGTCTATCCAAGGTATAGTTTTCAGGTACTTCTCAGAGGTGGCACATACTATGATCATTTCACCAGACCAATACTATCAAGAATTTACCTTTTTGACAAATCAATCATGTTGAGAACCTGGAATTTATGCTCAGAGTGTTAATGATTTCACCAATTGACCAGGCACCTATAAAACTGAGTACAAAGGAAAATATTGTCATTCCTTTCTGCCTACCCCAAAATATGAAACAAATTGTCACTTCAGTATATTCTCTCACCATAAAAACATCTTAATAAAAGGAGGATCTACAATGTAATCAATCCTGACTCAGCATCTTGACTTTAGTCACCTTCTCACCAACATGATGTGGTTTCCCTCTGTCTTTTCTACAAATATTTTCATGGCAGTTTTTTTTTTTTTTTTTTTTTTTTTTTTTTTTAATCATATCACCCCGAGCAAGGCAGTAACGCCACTGATGCGCAGGGGGCTACGTAAGGGTAAAAAGAATGGAAAAGAGAAAGCCGAAAACCGCATCCTAAACAGGAAACAAGGGATGAGCCTCTTCACCTGTTCAATAGATGTGGGTGGAGTGTGAACCGGGCGATAGTTTAGTCTATCTACTCCAATTGAAAAAAAAAATAAAATAATAAAGGAAAAGAGTGAAAAGATTGGAAAAGAGAAAACCGGAAACCGCATCCTAAACAGGAAACAAGGGATGAGCCTCTTCACCTGTTCAATAGATGTGGGTGGAGTGTGAACCGGGCGATAGTTTAGTCTATCTACTCCAATTGAAAAAAAAAATAAAATAATAAAGGAAAAGAGTGAAAAGATTGGAAAAGAGAAAACCGGAAACCGCATCCTAAACAGGAAACAAGGGATGAGCCTCTTCACCTGTTCAATAGATGTGGGTGGAGTGTGAACCGGGCGATAGTTTAGTCTATCTACTCCAATTGAAAAAAAAAATAAAATAATAAAGGAAAAGAGTGAAAAGATTGGAAAAGAGAAAACCGGAAACCGCATCCTAAACAGTAAACAAGGGATGAGCCTCTTCACCTGTTCAATAGATGTGGGTGGAGTGTGAACCGGGCGATAGTTTAGTCTATCTACTCCAATTGAAAAAAAAAATAAAATAATAAAGGAAAAGAGTGAAAAGATTGGAAAAGAGAAAACCGGAAACCGCATCCTAAACAGGAAACAAGGGATGAGCCTCTTCACCTGTTCAATAGATGTGGGTGGAGTGTGAACCGGGCGATAGTTTAATCTATCTACTCCAATTAGTTTAATCTATCTACTCGGGAACCCCTTCCTAAACTAGAAACAAGGCGATCAACTCTACTCCTGTCCAAAAGAAGGGGGTGGAGTGTGAGACCTGGCGATAGAAGGTACTATCTACTCCAATTAAAAAAAATAAATATGTGACTGAAGTTAATGAAGTTTTAACTTAGTATAAGTCAAACCTAAATTTCATAATTAAGAACAATTTACACAAAAATTAGGCAGAAAAGATAAGAACCGAAAAAGAATAAAATAAAATAAAAAATACAAGTAAAAATAAGTAAATAAATAATTCAAAAAATAATAAAAAATAAGATCACACTGGCTAAACTCACCAAGTTGCAGGCTTGCTGACAGAAAAAAGTTAAGAAAATTTCAAAAATTATCTTCATTCTGTTTCTTCTATACAGTTCTGGAGAGTTCTGGAGAGATTAAGTTACCTTAAGCAAGCAGTAACAGACAGTAGTGTGATGGAGGGGGGAATCACCTCCAAGCCATGTGTCCAGTTAGCAAGGGAATGACAGAGAACAATAAAAAAAAAAAACAAAAAAAAAACATGGCCGGTCTTAGAATTCCTACATATAACCAAAACCCTAATATACCAAACCTAAATTTCATAATTAAGAACAATTTACACAAAAATTAGGCAGAAAAGATAAGAACCGAAAAAGAATAAAATAAAATAAAAAATACAAGTAAAAATAAGTAAATAAATAATTCAAAAAATAATAAAAAATAAGATCACACTGGCTAAACTCACCAAGTTGCAGGCTTGCTGACAGAAAAAAGTTAAGAAAATTTCAAAAATTATCTTCATTCTGTTTCTTCTATACAGTTCTGGAGAGTTCTGGAGAGATTAAGTTACCTTAAGCAAGCAGTAACAGACAGTAGTGTGATGGAGGGGGGAATCACCTCCAAGCCATGTGTCCAGTTAGCAAGGGAATGACAGAGAACAATAAAAAAAAAAAAACAAAAAAAAAACATGGCCGGTCTTAGAATTCCTACATATAACCAAAACCCTAATATACCAAACCTAAATTTCATAATTAAGAACAATTTACACAAAAATTAGGCAGAAAAGATAAGAACCGAAAAAGAATAAAATAAAATAAAAAATACAAGTAAAAATAAGTAAATAAATAATTCAAAAAATAATAAAAAATAAGATCACACTGGCTAAACTCACCAAGTTGCAGGCTTGCTGACAGAAAAAAGTTAAGAAAATTTCAAAAATTATCTTCATTCTGTTTCTTCTATACAGTTCTGGAGAGTTCTGGAGAGTTCTGGAGAGATTAAGTTACCTTAAGCAAGCAGTAACAGACAGTAGTGTGATGGAGGGGGAATCACCTCCAAGCCATGTGTCCAGTTAGCAAGGGAATGACAGAGAACAATAAAAAAAAAAAACAAAAAAAAAACATGGCCGGTCTTAGAATTCCTACATATAACCAAAACCCTAATATACCAAACCTAAATTTCATAATTAAGAACAATTTACACAAAAATTAGGCAGAAAAGATAAGAACCGAAAAAGAATAAAATAAAATAAAAAATACAAGTAAAAATAAGTAAATAAATAATTCAAAAAATAATAAAAAATAAGATCACACTGGCTAAACTCACCAAGTTGCAGGCTTGCTGACAGAAAAAAGTTAAGAAAATTTCAAAAATTATCTTCATTCTGTTTCTTCTATACAGTTCTGGAGAGTTCTGGAGAGATTAAGTTACCTTAAGCAAGCAGTAACAGACAGTAGTGTGATGGAGGGGGGAATCACCTCCAAGCCATGTGTCCAGTTAGCAAGGGAATGACAGAGAACAATAAAAAAAAAAAACAAAAAAAAAAACATGGCCGGTCTTAGAATTCCTACATATAACCAAAACCCTAATATACCAAACCTAAATTTCATAATTAAGAACAATTTACACAAAAATTAGGCAGAAAAGATAAGAACCGAAAAAGAATAAAATAAAATAAAAAATACAAGTAAAAATAAGTAAATAAATAATTCAAAAAATAATAAAAAATAAGATCACACTGGCTAAACTCACCAAGTTGCAGGCTTGCTGACAGAAAAAAGTTAAGAAAATTTCAAAAATTATCTTCATTCTGTTTCTTCTATACAGTTCTGGAGAGTTCTGGAGAGATTAAGTTACCTTAAGCAAGCAGTAACAGACAGTAGTGTGATGGAGGGGGGAATCACCTCCAAGCCATGTGTCCAGTTAGCAAGGGAATGACAGAGAACAATAAAAAAAAAAAACAAAAAAAAAACATGGCCGGTCTTAGAATTCCTACATATAACCAAAACCCTAATATACCAAACCTCTTTTTTTCCTGGTACCTTAACCCTATAACTTTAAGAGCACTACTAGATTGGCATCTAGGTCCCATCCTTTTACTTTTGAAATAGTTAAATGCAACTGCCACTTAGATAAATTTTTGTAAAAGTTATTTTCATCTCAAAGAACCAACAAATATTAGAATATTCTTCAAAGTAAAATTTTTATATTTATACTAAACCATCTATAAACCCATTGGGTTTCTTTTAAAAGCAGTTCTTGATACAAAATGAAGAAATCATAATATTATCAATTTTATTAATTTTACATTTTTTGATTTGTATTTGCAATACAAGTTAGTGTAATAATTATTATTACACATATTATACAATATTACTTCAATCAAAATGCAATAATAAATTTATAATTATATTTTTTATTATACATACTTATTTCTTCCTTACATTTATATCAAAATATATAATAACAGCAGACCATTATGTATTTATGTCTATCTATTTACCATCAAGTCATGTGACATAATTTTCCAGCCGTAATGATAACATTTTACAATGACATACACACATCACCTCTTCCCCTATCAAACAATCCAAGATATTTGTTTATAAAAAAGTTCTAATTTTATCATGAATTTTATAATATATGGTGTGTTATGTGTAGTTAAATTTATTTAACAATACTGTTTTATTATTTTTTACATACATAATAGGATATAATATGCAAGTGTTTGTTTAGATATGGTGATTAATATAAGATTGTGTGTTGGAAACAAGTAATGCATTTCATATAAAAATACTTTAAAGACAGAAAATAAAACTCGTTGTCTAAATTTAATGAAATTTGACACTGAACTCAGCATGAGTATGCTCCTAAATTGGTTGGTTATGTATCGTTCAAGCTGTATCTTGGAGAAATAACCACATCATTCTACACATGCACATTGACGGGCATATGCATGGGCAAACACATACACACAATGAAAGAAGAAAAAATCAACCTTGCACTAATTAAAAGTGCAAAATTATTTTTTAAAACATGAGAAAACAGTCACTTGCTGGTATCTCTTGATAAGTAGACAAAGCAATTACTGGTGGGTCCATCTACAAAACTCTAGAGTCAAGATGTTGAAATAACATGAATCATTAAGTGAAAAATTGTATATTTGTATTATGGTACTGGTCTCTTGACAAGGGACTACAGATGATGGCTCAGTAAAATAAAAAGGCATTCAACATCTTTGATTACACGTCTCTCAAGGCCTGCAGTTGTTTTGCAGACTTATTGACAAATGGAACATGTGACAGACCCATTTTACTTGAGTGGTTAAGGATCAATTGCTACATGTTTCCATGAGTGGACAGCAAGGCCTGCATTTACTGCATGTGACAAAGCCACAATGGTATTGTAAAAAGCTATTATTGAGAGGAGCAAACATTTTGCCAACTTGCTTCAGTATTTGCCCAAAGTTCAAGTCAGCTTTGCTCAAACTTTTGTAGAGATGAGAAGCAGGACAGGCACCAGCTCCTGCATTCTGATGCTTTTATTTTCCCAGTAAGAAATGGGATGCTGCATGTTAAATGTAACTTCCTCTTCTACTCTAACAGTTTCTTTTCTTGCACTTCCTCTTTGTGGAACTCCCTACTTGCTTCCCTGATAGCTAGAATCTCTAAAAGTTTAAATGCAATGTCAATTACCATTTTCTCTCTCCTTGATTCTCATCCATCTTTTATCCTTTCTACAACATCACATGTACCTTGTTTTTTCCTCTCACTGTAACCCCCCTGTGCACCAGTGGTAGTCCTGCCTTGCTTCAGGTGAAATGATTATAAAAAATATATAAAAAAAAAGTGGTTTCAGATTGTCTTTGAGTTTGTTTTTGAAACACAAGTGTGGCTTTCTAACTGACCCACTTGTCAGAAGCTGACCAATATAAATTGTTTTGGAAGTCTGTTATCACTCATATGAGAAAGATGTCCTGCCTATGTGAGTTGGATTTTCAAGAAGATGACTTCAGTACCAGTCATGTCACATTTCGTCAGAACTTCACTAATTCTTGGATTGAAAAGTCTGACTAAAGAAAAATTTGCTTCCTGATGAAAAAAGGGATATGAGTCCAATCCCTGTTAAGAGACACCTTTTTTTTTTTTGAGTAGGATTTCATGATCTCAGTTCATTGTTATTAATTTCAGTTAAAAAAAAACAAAAAAAACAGGGATAACAACTCAAGCACATGTATGAATTTAAGTATACTACTTGATTGGCAAATAGGTCTCACCATTTTACCGTTAAAATAGCTAGATGTACCCGTAAGTTTTATTCTGATAGTTTCTTTTCTCACATGTGGAACTCTCTTCCAGTTTCTTATTTCACTGCTACCTAGAATCTTCAAAAATTTAAATTCAACATACATCATCATCATCTGTCTTCCTGAAACCTGTTCTTTTATTGTCCTTTTTCCTCACTAAAATCTTCTCATTCTATTTCACTCCTAGTTTATTGACTTTTTAAATTTCATCTTTGTTGAGACCATTTGAAATCATCTCCGAATCATCCTCATTCCTTTGTATTCCAAGAGTAAGAAGCAAGTTCTATTCTAACCTCTTCTTTCCAAGGACTGTTTCATTGTAGAACAAACTACCAGCAGGACATTTTCCCCAATCACTACAATCTTGACCTCTTCAAGTTTAGGGTTAACCTTATCTTTCCTTCTTTCTTGCCATTATCTCAGCACCATGAATTTCACTTCTATACAGGCATTTTTTAAAGATGATGAAATAAAAAATAAGAAACACGAAAATGACTGACCGGTTTCAATCCTGTTTTTTGTCAGGGTCAACTGGGACCTTTTTTAATTCTTCAAAAACGGGATTTAAATTCTGATGAAAAACGGGATTGAAACCGGTCAATCATTTTCGTGTTTCTTATTTTTTATTCCATCATCTTTAAAAATGCCTTTAAGTGTGAAAATGACTTTACTTCTTGCTGTTATATATATATATATATATATATATATTATATACACTTGGGCAGCAACCTTTCTTTCAAACATCCTTCATTAAATATGGCTGACAAGGAAGATTGAATTAATTTTTTACTAAGTTTTCTCCGACAACCTAACATTTTTTCATTTTTTAGGATTCAAGGAATATAAAAATTGTCTATAATTTTTATCATCCCAAGAATTTTCAGCCACTTCTATAGCCAATTTCAAGGGTGTTTTTGTCTTTGGTGTTGTTATTTTTCTTCATGTTTTGACTGTTACATAGTAATTTATTTTTGTGTTGTTATGAAAAAGGAGCATTCATTCCAAGCCCTCACATTTGTGTGAGCATCTTTCTATTTTAAGAACTTTCAACTCTCCATTTCCACTATTAAATGATGTAAGGTTGATGGTAGAAAAGAAATGTTTAATATATAGGGCCTCTCGAATAACAAGTTGTTTTGATATTGTAATTTATATAGAATTCTTGTTTTTAATCAGAATCTTCCTTCAGGGTTCTTGTAAATTGAGTTAATGAAAACCTTTTATGGCACTTTGATTTGATAAGTGACACATAAACCATCTACTCAAGGAGGCAGTAGTCTGCCCATTATATCTAATAAAAAATATATATATAGTCATTCACAGACAGATCTGTTTCACTGTATCACAGCTCATCAGTACGGTAAGACATTAGATTGCTTCTAGCCAGGATTGAAGCCTGACTGAATTGACATCAGTTGGCAATTCTACCACTGAGCTATGGGCGCTCGGTAGAAGAAGATGAACTTTTAGCATATTATATACAATGTAACATATGCAAATAGCTGAGAGTGTTCAAATTCATTACTGAATGAACAGTTTTTAGATGCTTGAGTAGCTACTGTTTTTTCAAAGTTTACCATTCCACCACAGTGTTCGATCAGTGTGTGAGAGCATAGTCATCTGCAGACAGATCTGTTTTGCTGTATCACATCTCATCAGTATGGTTAGACATCCAGTTGCTTCTAGCCAGGATTGAAACCCGACCGAATTGACACCAGTCATCGATTCTACCACTAGCATGTTATATACAATGTAACATATGCCATTAGCGGAGAGTGTTCAAATTCATTACTAAATGATTGATGCATATATATATATATATATATATATATATATATATATATATATATATATATATTGCCTTAATAAAGTTCTTCAGAGGACGAAACATGTTGGCTAAGAATAGATTTTCTTGTTGTCTCTTTTTGTTCCTTTTATTCCTTTACCGATTCCCTATATGTGACACGGTAAGGAGCAAATCAGAAATGCAAGAAAAATTAATGAAAATTCTGGTATTTTCTTTTTATTATCATTTGTTTTTCATTGGTTAAACAGATTTCAAGTATACCTATCTTGTCATATACACATACATGCATGGATTATACACACAAATGCTGCTTGACAAGATAAATGCATGTGAGGTCTGCTTAGCCAATGAAAAACAAACAAAAATTAAAAATAGTAGAAATTTTTCCGCCTCCATTTCACTCCTTGAGGAAGCTTTATAAAAAACAAAACCATGTTAGATTTATAAACCTTTCCTATTTATTCCTTATCCTATCATTCTGCTGAATTCCAATCCATATTTTATATATATATATATATATATAGTGACAACAAGTAAGAAGTGTGTCTGTAATACTTAATTTTGATGAACTCTTGTTGGACGTTTTTGAGTTTGATATTTCATGTGACAGCAATTCAGTTTCTGGTTTTATCTTGGAGTGATTAGTTATTTCTGAGATGATCATTATAGCATTATGGGGAGTCAGGAACAAATAGTCTACCTGAAAATTAGGTACCAAACTGGTATTGTGCATCATGTATTTCTTTGTTGTGTTGTAAATATTGAAAACATAGCTTTATATTTTGAGTATCTAACAAAATAAATTGTCTTTTAGAAATTTGCAGAAAACATATGAAAGAAAGAGTTTGAACATTTAGCAACATATTAAGAAATTCTTATTCTTTCTCTATTTACAAAATTTGGATACATGCTTATTTTTAAAGTGTCAGTACTACTGATATCTTTTGAGGTTGTAAATAAAAAATATGGAAATTATAAAAAAAGGAAATATAAAAAATTAGTAGTTAAAAGTAATAAATAAAATAAGATGTACAAATAAAATAAAAATAATGATACAAAAATAAACAAATATACAAATTATAAAAATAATAAATAAAATAAAATTACAATTAAATAATAATAAATCAGATGAAATAAAAATAATAACTATACAAATAAAATATACAATAAAAATAAAAATAATAAAACAAAAAGATAAAATTATGAAAATAATATGAAATAAAATAAAATAAAAAGTATACAAATAAAATAAAAATAATAAATACGAGACAAATTTTTTTATGTACAAGTCGAAAATACACAAAAGTCATTTTCTATCAATCGCATCAACTTGTATATTTGTTTTGCCATATTACAGAAACTCGTGATCAACTCTGGGAGAAGGTGGTGTGTTAGATCATGTGACCATGTTGTACTGAAGGCAAGCTGGAAAATTGCTTGCTTGAAAAGAAAGAGGAGGAGGTGTTTATATCATGTGACCATGTTATCGTGATTTATACTAATGACTAACTAAAAGCTCACTAGTTTCCAGTGATTTCAAGAATTCTTTCTTTTTTCTACTATTAAGATTTATTTACCTTTCATTTTTTAATTTAATGTCACCCATTCAAAAGCTTCCTAATGATACAAGACATTTTAATAAAGACATATTTCAAATCTTATCTATATATTTGTTTTAATATTTCAAAATTTAACATTTTGTTTTTTTTGTTTTTTGTTTTTGTTGGTTTTTTGGGGTTTTTTTTTTTGGGGTTTTTTTTGTTATTTTGGGAGGATTTTTTTTACATGGAACAAATGAATGATAATATGTAAGTATATTTTTTTAAAAAGTAATTTTCATTTCTACATCTTTAATTCCATTGTCAGATTTTGGTAAAAGTAGCATAAATCAATTTTTAGATTCTGAAAAAGAAGTAGATAATAATAATTATATTTTAAAAGAATTTAGTTGATTGTATAAATGATTTCCCTTCACATGTTTACATCTTCATTGGCTATGTGTCTGTCTGGGGTAGAAGGTAGTAGCCTGACACAAGACAGCTAAACATGCTTAGCTCATCTTTTCACGTCCCCTCTTCAAACTTTGATGCTATCCAATGCTAAATGACTCTCCTTATAATCAACATCATATTTTTACTAAATGTTGCTACACACAAACAATCAACAAAGCAAAACAAAACTATTGATTGATTGATTTATTTGTTTTTTTCTTGTTTGTCTTCATTTTTTTTCCTTTCTGTTAGATGATGAAAAATTGAATCTTTGAAAGGTGAAAGGTTAATTATTAATAATAATTATTAAGTATTTGGGACTGTTATTTAACCAACTGATGGAATGGCCACTACATCTCTTTACCAAATATTGATTTTATCTCCTGTTTAATTCTGGCCTGCAGCTATCTTACAACCATTTGCCTCACTCAGTGCCCCATTCACTTGTCTCTTAATGAAGCCATTCTGAAGACATAAGACTTGAGATCACGTGGTTGACCCAGTTCCTGTGCTTGCTACAAGAACTGGCGGCTGCCACAATAGCAGCAGCATCGCTGAAGACGTCAACATTGGCGGCAGCAACAGCAGCAGGCATAACAGACTTCCGCACTCATCTCTTTCTTGTCTCCTTGTCTTCCTTCTTCTTTTTCATCTCTTCTTGTTTTCTGCCAAAGTTGTACACAATCATCCATCACTTGCAATTATTAGAGGCATGTGGAGATAAGAAACTCATCTAAATGACAAGCTCTTAAGCATTCCATTAACACAGATATAAAAATGTTAATTCTTTAATGATTGCCAGGTTAGGGTCCTTGGGAAAAGTGCTACGGAAAAACAAAATACACACACACAAAAAAAAGAATATATTCACAAAAACACTTTTACTTTAACCATTCTTAAATTCTTTTCTGTTTTTTTATTCTTTTTAGAGATTGTCATAACAAATCAAAAAGATCTGATATACTGACATAAGTATATAGATAATAGAATAATAGATAAATCAATACAAATCACATACACACACTTACACACTCATGTGTGTGCATACATATGTATACATTTATGTGTTTATGTTTGTAAACATATTTAAATTTTAATGTTATGCATTTTCTTTTGATATATTAACAAGACATAAATATATATGTGTATATATATATATATGTATATATATATATACATATATATATTCATTTTGTAAGAAAATTAAAAGGCATTTTCAATTTAAAAATCTGTTTCTTTCTTTATAACACTAAAAGTTTTTTTTTTAAAGAAAATATTTGTTGGTACACTAAGGTCAATACACTTAACTTAAATCTATTCAAAAGACATTTAACTTTAAAAAACCTGTTGATTATTTCTGATGAAAGACTGGTAAATTATTGGAAGGTATTCCTTGTCTCTCTCCACTTACTCGTAATATCTGCTTTAATAGCATATCTGCGAGTTCCTAACTCCAGTGCTCAGACCAACATAACT
This sequence comes from Ascarosepion bandense, assembly GCA_037127315.1. Classification (NCBI taxonomy): domain Eukaryota; kingdom Metazoa; phylum Mollusca; class Cephalopoda; order Sepiida; family Sepiidae; genus Ascarosepion; species Ascarosepion bandense. The sequence continues at coordinate 6,592,616 of JBBBDQ010000883.1, read as the reverse complement.
GGGCAGGGTACTGTTCTGTAGCAATTCTGTATTCAGGTGAGTCTATGATCATTTCCTCTATTTACAAGACTTAGCCAAGTCAAAGGTGGCTTTTGTGTTGCTAATAGTTCCTGTTTATATCTATGTTTGTGCCTGCCTTTGTGAAGTGAATGATTTATGAAAGATATCTTTCATATATACTTTATTTACTTACTGTCTTTGGTAAGGTAGTTTATAGATATTCTGTAAGCAGCTGTTTGAGGATATCTTACACCTTACTAAAATACTAATTAAAATAATAAATACTGTCAATAAAAGAAAAATATTACTATTTTTTTTACATATGTATGTATGTTTAATGATAAAGATTTGTTTAATAACTCATTCAGTAATAAAAAATATTCTCTTGAAAGACATTCAAGTATAAAATATATGAGATTATGAGTACAAAGTGAGCTTGTGCTATAAACACACATGCAAACTTGAATATATATATTTAATTTTATTGTAATGGATATCAATTTACAATTAAAAAATTTTGTATTTAAAATATCTTTTTTAAATAAAAATAATAGGAGTAAATTTATTATTGTTCCTATTAATTTATTTATTGAATAATTAAAATATTTTTCTGAAAATAAAATAGAAAATTAAAAAAATATACCTATAATTTTTGTTCATAATCTTCCATTTTAGAATATATTCTCTCATTTTACCACAAGAAAATATATTGATAATTTATTTTAATAATTGCAAATTTTTTTTTTTTTTTAGAATAAAGAATATTTCTCATGTTTCTTTCTCACAATATAGAAAGAAATCTAGATAGGCATATGTAGATTACATAAGAGAAACAATATTCTTACAATAATGTGTGTTGTTGCTGTTAAGCACAACAGAGAAAAACAGTCAATTGGATATGGATGTAAGGAAAAAGAACATGGCAAAATTTCTTAATATTTTTCTTACATTATAACATATATAATCAGCAAATATATAAATCCTAGCTTTTATTTAAACCAAAATTACACACACACACACACACACACATATATATATATATAAGATATATAAGCACATATTGATATAAGAAAGATTCCAATTCTCTCTTTTTGAATTAAGATTATCACAATTATAGATATTTCTATATTCATATATATATATATATATGTGAGAGAGAGAAAATGATATGTAATTTTTTATACACCAGAAAAATGTTAGGAAAATTAATGATGATGTGAAAAAATGAAATGATTCATATGTTTTGTCCTTTATGACTAAAGGACAATGTGTCTTACATCACACAAAAAAATGTTCTACCTTGTCACTAATGTTCTTTATATATATATATATATATATATATGGCAAAGGTCATTTATAATATATTTGTTGTTTTTAATACTGGTTTAATTTTTTAATTGTATTTTGTTAACAAATGTCATATTTAAGTTTTGTATTTTCTTTTGATATCAATAAACAATTCTACTGAAAGTTTCTCTAATAAGAATTATATTATCTTTTGCAAATGATAAAACTGCCACTTCTCAAAAGCTAACATTTTAGCATCAATATTTTTGGTGAATTTTTTTTCCGACTTCCTATTGTGTAAACACATACATATCTATATTTCCTTCCTATATTGCTAATACTGGTTGAAAACTTCATTATCTGAGAGTTGTGCATGATATTTGTATTGAATTTCTATATTTTTCTTCTGTAAAAATGCAATTCAAACAGTTTTCAGGGATTGGAGAAGAATTTCACCTTCTTTCCCAATTCCTTTACTAGAACAGGTGGTTCTTTCTGTGGAGAAGTTTTGAATCTATTCTCTGTTATCCATTTTTTTTTATAGACAGAAATAGTTCTTAAACTGTATCCATATTTAAGTTTTCTAGAAACCAAATATTACATGTAACTGAACTGGTGATTTCTACAAGTATTTAAAAGAGGGGGTGAGACATGTAAGCAGACTTAGGAAGAAGATGGGTCCAGGCCAAAGGTTTCCCAAAAATTCAAAATATTATGCTGACATAACACATATGTACATATCAGTATGAAGGACTATATATATATATATATACACACACACACACACACACTACCAGCCATAATTATTAGGCCACCCCAGTGTTTTAAAAGAAATCATGTATTTCAGGTTAGTCTTGTTTATAAGACTCTAACCTGATAAAATTAAACCATTTAAATTTTTTTGCAGTCTGAAGAAATGGATGCTAAAACCTTACCCATTGAAATGAATTATAGTTTATAACCACTTTAGATGATGCGTTGTGTGTGTATGTATATATATATATATATATGTGTGTGTAAATATAATTTGTTATAATGTTACTAAACATCATTAGATCTATTTTAATTACTACAGAAGTAAAATAACAAATGGATATGTCAAAGTATTTACTTTGTCTTATCAGCATTAATTTATTCCAATCATAATGAAAGAAATAGCCTTTCAAATTCTTTTTTTTTTTTTTGAATAGCATAACTTATAGAATATCTTTTAAATATGCTATTATGCATTTCTGTATATATTTTGAGTAAGTCTCTAATCACATAAATAAATACTTTTTCTTTTTCTTTTTTTTTTTTTTTGCAATAGAAATGTAAGAGAGAAAGTAATTGGTAAGTTATCAAAAAAGTCTTCACTGCATTTATGCAATCTAAGCACTCCATATAATTCATCATCCAAAGAGATATCTTTGATTCCTCTCTCTCTCTCTCATTGACTGATAAAAGAAAAATTGATACATAGTCAGGTGCTGAAAAATCTTGGGTCTGAGTTTAAATACTGATTTTTGGATTTTTAGATCAAGCTAAAAGTTTTTCAGCTTTTTTTGTGTGTTTGTGTAAATATGTTAAATAAAAATAGCCAGTTACTCTCACCTTCCTAGTACTCCCCTCTGCCACGTTGGTTAAACAACCCCTGCTGCAGATGCCTTCTCAGGCACATTTGTGCTTGTTTAACAACCACAGAGCGCACCTGTGTTTTATATTGCAACCAAGCTGAACAAAAATTAGTTGTAATTTCATAATCTGGCCTGATCAGCAGTTTGAATAAGGCCAACATGCTCAAACCCTTGGTTACAATGACCTGTGACTTCATTCTAGCACAGCCATCCATGGCTTCCAAACAGTTCCATCTACCCAATTTCACTCACAAGTCTTGAGTTAACACATGGTATGTTTTTCAGGCACTTTCCAAAGATGACTCCTCAGGCTGGTACCAAATCAACCATGGTGAGATTTGAACCAAAGTCTCATAGTCAGAAAGAAACCATTCTCACCACTTTTTCATAATAATAATTACACATATTTCTTATGTGGCTCAATAAGTATATAGCATAACAAATAATAGTTAACTGAATTTTGATCTGAGATTTTCATTGTATGATGTTCATTATGTATGAATAATATTTATCATTGAATTAAGTAGATCAACAAAAAAGCAAATTATATTAAACAATATCTTTCTTGTGATGATTGAGAAAATCTTTTTTTTTAATATAATTTTATCGCCCCAAGCAAGGCATTTTACTGCCACTGTTGTGCAGGGGGTTACATAGGAGGAAAGTTATGAGAAAGAGTGATAGGTTACAGGGTGTGTCAGGAAAAGGGTAAGAGAAGGATGAGAATACTGATGAGAGAGGGTTGGACAGAGAAAGAAGCATGAGAGAGAAGATGCAAGTTAGTGAGATAGGAGATGACTATTGACTTTACATTTAAATTCTTGAAGATTGTAGCTGTTGGGAAAGTAAGTAAACAGAAGGGAATTCCACAGGTGAGAAGTGCAAGAAAAGAAGCTGCTGGAGTAGAACTTGTGTTTACAATTTATTGGTTTCACAGTAAAAGGGTGGGACCTAGTTGCCAATCTTGTGGTTCAAGTAAATTCATATATAGTGGGTATCAATGAGCTAAGTTCATTGGAGCAGAAGCCATGAAAGTATTTGTAGAAGAGACACAGGAAAGCCACATTGCACCGGTAAGAAAGTGACTGTATCCTAGCTGTTAAGTCGAGATCGATCACATTACAGATTCTTCATTGGATTTTGTCAAGGATTGCTAGGTGGATAGTAGGAGCACCCGACCAGATATGACAGCAGTATTCAATGCATGGGCAGATGGTAGATTTGTATATGTGCAGGATTGTTTTAGATGGGAAAAACTTCCTGGCCCTGCACAGAGAACTGACCTTCTTAGCAGCAGATTTAGCTATGGATTCTATATAGTCATTCCACTTGAGGTCTGTTGTGAGAGTTAACCCAAGGAGGCACAGTGTTTTACTTTCAGAGAGACTAGCCTGATCCATGCTAATGGGGGGTAGGAGCGATTGTCTGTGATGGTTAACAGATAGCAGCTTTGATTTGGAAACATTAAAATTCACAAGCCATTTCTTATCCCAGTCCACCATGGATTGGAGGTCCTTTTCGAGCTCGGCAGTGAGGTTCACTTTGTCAGCCTCGGCAGATTTTTGATCGAGGCGAGAGTAAACCGTAAAGTTGTCAGCGTATATGCCTACTTGGGATCTTATTACATTGGCGAGATCGCAAATGTAGATAAGAAAAGGTGCAGGACCTAGAATAGAGCCTTAAGAGACACCTGCGTTTGTGTGATAGTATTGGGAGGCTTGTCCATTCAATACTGTCATATTTATGTACAGATAAATTATGTACCAAAATTATGTACAGATAAATTATGTACCAAAATTATTCATACCCTTGCAAAATTAGGTTGAAAAAAATATTTTCATTAAAGGAATGCTTTTTCCCCATGTTGGAATTGACATATGAATCAAAATAATGAAACAAAACAATGGGAATATAGAAAAAAAACAACTTTTATTGAAGTATTATTAGCTTTTTCGATCACAAAAAGCATGTTCACAATTATTCATCCCCATTTCTTTCAGAATAGAAATGGACAATACACAAAAGGATTTGTGTTATCTCCCTTAATTTAAAGAGATCTCCAATTCCTTGAAAACAAATTGAAAGAAGATTAGTTTAGTTATGTGGTACTGTGTGCTTCAGGACTGAAGTTAAATGGAGAGTAACACTTTCAATATTGGTCATTTCTTGTTAGAAGAAAATTAATTATGATTAAGATTAAAGAACTTCGAGAGGACCTCAGATTAAAGAGTGAAAATGCTGTCAATCCATTTACAAGAAATTTCAAGTGACACTTCCATCAGTTCAAAGTCTTATCAAGGAATTCTAGAATGTCCACAGTATGAGAGACCTCAAAGAATGAAGAAGAAAATCCAAGCTATCACTTCAAATGTTAGAAAAAATACTCAAAATATGGAGGATCACCACCAAAGATATTTTGGCTGAGTTGAATAACTTTGGTATTAAAATATCTTGGCATACCGGCCAACCAACTTTGTATATAATTTGATTCTACAGGAGATGGTTAAAGAAGATTCCATTTCTTGTTCTCTCTCTTTTTTTCTAATCATCATCTTGATAATGACTCATACTTTTAATGAGTCTATACCTGATTGGGAAATTGAAAGTTTTGAGGGGCATGTAACCACTTATTAATTGTTGTTGTTGCTAAGTTCACCCTGACCTAGGCTGGTAGCACCTGATAGGGTCCCAGGTATAGACAAATGGTGAACCCCCAAACAAAATGAAAGATATTTTTATGGTAAAAATACCAACAATACATTTTTATATTGAAAAGTACAAACAATATCGATTTATAATAAAATGACCAGCAATACATTTTATCTGTAGTTGAAAGTATACAACTGTGTTCAAAATATATTTAGTTGAAGTCATAAAATTGTATTCAGATTATTTAGATTTTGGCATTAAATAACCCATAGAGATGTTGATATGCCACTAAACAAAATCAACCAACCAACATGAAAGAACTCTTTCATAATATTAATTCATATAATATCTGATAATTTTTAAAATCAAACTATTCCAAAATATAACTCGAACAAAACTATAAAATAAAACATGCATATCACCGCCTTTAGTAATTATGTCCACAGAAACATCTATAGGCACAAAAGCTGAGTATCATCTACCATGTATTTAATTGTAAAAGCAGAATAACATATATCATATTTTTAGTACTTCACAGCTCCCAAGAAAATTAAATTTCAGCATTAAAGGACCCATAAGAAGCTGATAGGCTGTGAAACATGCAAATAAATCAATAATTCTTTTGGCTCTTGATATTTTATTCAGATAAAACAAAAATGAAGCTACTTAGTCAAAGAGAATGAAGCTTTCAACTCAAAGAATATTATCCTAAAACTAAGAATGATGGCAGCAGTTTCATGTGAGGAAGATAGTTTTTAGCCAATGAGATTGGAAGTTTGGTTAAAATGGATAGGATCATGATGAAGACGCAGTATAATCAGGTTTGAGACCAAGACATCAGCTTGCCAAAACTATCTGCTGGAACTCTCTGTAGTTATTCCAATCAAACAATGGCCCAAAACAGAAAAAAAAACTTTGAATTTAAGTTCATGTGATGTTTGTGGAAGTTAGATCTTATAATATTGGGGTACTATATTTTTAATTTATCAAGAGCATAATAGAGACAAAAATTACGTGAAGATAAAGAAATTTAAATTTTACATTTAAAAAAATATTAAAATTCTAGGAGATAAATTTAAAAGCAGGGTAATTCATAATTATTTCAAAAAATAAATGATATTTACAGGGAAAAGAAAAAAAGAAAGGAAGAAAAGAAAGATGTGTGTATACCTATTACGCTCTCACACCCCGATTGGGCACTATGAAAGAATGATAGACTTTAAAAAAACAGTAGCTACCCACGCATCTACGCATCATTCATTCAGTAATGAATTTGAACACTCTCAGCTACTGGCGTATGTTACATTGTATATAACATGGTAAAGTTCGCCTTCCTCTACTGAGTGCTCATAGTCCAGAGGTAGAATCACTGACTGATGTCAACTTGGTCGGGTTTCAATCCTGGCTAGAAGTAATCGTATGTCTAAACGTTCTGATGAGCTGGGATACAGCAAAACAGATCTGTCTGCAGATAAGTATATATAATGTTTGGAAAAATTCTGCAGTCACTTTCAATGTATAAGGGCCTAACAGTTCATTTTAAAACTGAACTACCTGACTACCCACACAAGATTTGATCCCAGTGGTAAAGGCTGGTGTAGAATAAGTCATTTTGGAAGAACTGATAACAATCAAATACTGTACAGTGTGTGACAATGTCTACAAACAGTCCTTTTTAGATTTGAATTCAAAGTTTTCTTAGATTAGTTACAAATCTCAGCTAAAGATTTTAGTCTGCCCTATTATTTAACCCATAGTTGGGGGAATAAGAAATGGATTCATAATTATCCCAGAAGTATTTGTGTATTAGTGAATGCAATGAATTCAAACTTACCTCACAGGCTTCACATTATTAGCTTCTACCCATTGCACCTGCATATATATATATATATATATATATATATATATATATATATATATATATTGATTGATTGTTTAATACTTAGTTTTTGGTCATTATAGGGTTAGACCAGTGTACATTTGTATTAAAAATGTTCAATACAATTATATTGTAGAACTTTTGAATATTTCCCATTTGTAAACAAGATACTCACTAAATGAGGTATCAACACCAAGCTACCTGGGTTTCAGGCACAAGGTGAAAAATATAAAATAAATTACTCCCAATATGCACCAACCTATATATATATATATATATAGAGAGAGAGAGAGAGAGCAAAATTTTCACCACTTAATTGCTACCCAAGTTGAAACATTGCTTAAAACCTGGGTAGCAAGTAAATGGTGAACATTTTGTTCTTTAATATATTGTTGGCTCTGCATATTTCAGTTCTTTTTTTAAATAACCTTCTATTCTAAACAGTACCTCTTTTACTGTTATATATACAAATGAATAAGAATGAAGAAAATAATTGCAACGTTCAAAATATTAATTTCAAACAGTGGCCAATATAAAAATAGGGCAATGAATATTTATTATTGATTATTACGTTAGGACATGTGAAAACTACAGATTACTACAATGACATTGTTCTTTAAATGTCAAAGCAACATGTACAATTTTGTATTAGTTTGTAGTTTTCACATGTTCTAGCATAATAATTATATATATATATATATATTGTAACATTCTTATCATACACAATAATAATATTATTGTCATAACCAAAATGATAAAAAATTAGTATGTACAAAATTGAAGATATTATTATCACTAATAGAATTAACAGAAAAAGCTGACAATTCAATTCTTCTAATGAAAATACAACAATATAAATTTACTGTCATGTATGTGAGAATGCCCAACTAAAAGTTTAGGCCAAGGTCATTTTATTACTTGGGATAAAAATACAAACTCTAGTAATAACTAACACCACATTGAATTCTCATCGGATTTAAATCCCCTGTGGAATTAACCTTACCAAGTACCAAGGATACTACTTTACTATATATATATATAAGATAGGTTCATGTGTAAGATTCTCAAGCGTAATTTAGATTTCAAAATCTGTATATGAGTTAACCATTATTTTAATGAAAGTAGGTTTCAAGTTTCACAGAAATGGTAGAATATGAAGACAAGCAGATACACTTGTATCTATCAAAATGTGTTGATACAAAGAGATGCATGTATATGGCCATAGATAAATGCTAAAATGTATATAAGTATATTTTTCTGATACTGTTTCTGATAATTCTAGGACAAAATAAACCACTTTTAATTTCACTACAAAATCATGGGCTACAGATATAGGATAATATATATATATATATATATATATATATATATACTTATTAGTTCTGTTATATTACACTGAGCACTGTTTTATTAACTCCTGAAAAATATTTATATATGTGTGTGTACTTGCATGTGTATGTATATTTATTCATATCAATACTCTCTCTCTCACACACACACACACACACATATGTGTGTATGTATATATATATATATATATTAGTTTTTCCAGCATCTTTGTTTTGTAGGAGTGAGGGAGAATAGAAATTTCCAATATTTTTCATTGTCCTAAGTGCTTTCAGCCACTTCTTTAGTCATCTTCAAGGGGGTTGTGTTTATGGCATTGTTGACTTTTCCTCATGTATTGACTGTTGCATTTTTTTGTGTGTTGTTTTGAATAGGAGCGTTTATTCCAAGCTTTTGCATGTTGAGCATGACAAGAATTTGCATGAGCATCTTTCTATTTATAAAAAAAAATCTTTTAACACTTCATTTTCACTGCTGTGGTTTATATAGAATTTTGGATAAGAAGTGACCAAAAACCCCTGTTTCTGTAGTTCCTTACTCTTACAGGACAGAAAAATGTAAGGATGTTGGAAAAACTAAATAAAAAAATTCAGTAAATCTTCCTTTTCTGTTATATTTAATGAAAGATGTTTAAAAGAAAGGGTGCTGCCCATATATATATATATATATATATATATATATATATATATATATATATGCAGTGTAGATATAGAAGAATCCAAAGGAGTATCCTGTATATAAAGTGGTAGGATAACTTACTAGGAGAGCTCTAAATATATATGTATATAAATACATATAAAGCAAATATACGTAAAAATAAGACAGACACGTTATTCCATGGTTAAGTAGAATTATAGGCCTTTTTAAGGCAAACCATCTTCAGCTTCTATCTTTCTGTACAATAAAGACACAAGCTGAAGATGTATATTTATATATATAAAATAAGAAAATTTAGAAATAATGGGAAAGTATCTAAAAAATCTAACCTATGCAAAATCTGCACAAAAAGAAACTGATAACTACCTTAACAAAAACTAAATGGGAAACCAAACCAAGAAAGAGCTACAATGTCCACAAGCAGAAGTTGGTCTGGAGACACCTACCTATCATTTCATTACGTTACACACCAACTGAAATCATCAGACAATTCATATAATGATTGCATTTTGTTATAACTTGGTGTCTTTACATGGTTCCCTTCTTGTTGTTTTTACATGGTTCCCTTCTTGTTGTTTTATATATATATATATATATAAAATTCTATATATGGGAAGCAATCTCTCTTTTACACAAGTTTCATTAAAAATGACTGACAAGATACTATGATTGAGTTTTTCATTTAATTTTTCATGCGTTCTTATAATTTTTTTTCTGTACTATAAATTATGCAGAAATTGTTCAAATGTTCTGGATGTTCGAGCACTTTCAACTATACATTTAGCCATTATTAAGGATTATTTGTATTTTACTTGTAATTGAATGTATACATTGTTTTATGTATATATCTAGAGTAATAGGAATGTTTTAATTTCCAAACATGGCCAACACTTGGTGGCTGTGTTCATAGTTGATAATATTGAATGTTATCTTTTTTTTTTATTAATAATGCTTGCATTATTTTAGGTTTTTTTAGATGTGGATGAGGCTATTATATTTGTGTTATCAATGAGTATGTTAGGGATAGAGTTTGGTAGGTCTCTCCATGTGTATTTCTAAATTAATGCTAAAAAAGATAACCAGGGTATTTCTGAAAGATAATGCATTTAAAGCAAGCTGCCATTGTTATTAAAGAGCTCAATATCAAGAGATAGGGCTCTAATAGTAATAAATAAAATTAAATGATCACTTATTGTGGATTTACTCTGAGTTTTTTCAGAAACTAAATTTTGCATCTATTCTTCAGGAGACTTGTTTGTAAAATTTGACAATCACATTTCCTGAAAGTGGATGCAATTTCTGTGAAACTCAAAGTAGAGAGAAGTGAAAATTTAATCACACGTCTATATAAAAGTGGACATTGAAATCAACACCTAGGGGCGACAGTCTGTTTTATGCTAAATGCAATAGTAAGGCTATGTGTTGTCGATAGTGTTCAGCATGAAACAAATGGCCACCTCTGGATTTTAACTTCAATGTCTACTTTTATACTTACAGACACTTTATCTTTTTATTTTTCATATGAGGTAAAAAGGGAAATCTTTCCAATAATAAAAGGAAGTGAATTTTACAAAAATTTTCTTTTCAAAAATATTGTTTATTACCATCATTATTAACTACCTGATGGCAGACATTGTTCTTTCAATGTTGAAACAAAATGTACAATTTTGTAGTAGATTGTAGTTTGTACATGTTCTAAAGTATAATTTATAATAAATATACACTGCTTTATTTTTATATTGAGCACTGTTTTAAATGAATGTTTTGAATGTTGCAAATATTTTCTTCATTCCTTATTCATTTGGTTATATATATATATATATATATATATAAGAACTGTATTACAAGAACTCATATAATTTCTTATTTTTTCTTTTTTGTCTTCAGACATTAAGAAATGTACCAGACTTATATCTGGTTTTTAAGACTCTTTGTGTTTTTTTTCTTCAGGCAAATATTTGGAATCTTTGCACTTAGCAAATACATTGCCCTTGTGGCTGAATACAACTGACACATCCAACTAAATGTTTATAAACGTTACTCTTATGAGTGAAAACAGCAGACACATCAAACTAAATGATTAAAATCATTTCACTTAAGAAATAGATTGCCCTTGTGGCTGAATAGAACTGACATGTCTATTCACAAGTTTTGCCTATCACAAATACATGGCCTTTTGAGCAAAACACTTCTGAAACTTTCTACCAAATGTTTAAAACCTTTGAACTTAACCAGTATACTGCCTTATGATTGAACACAACTGACATATCTAGACAAGTATTCAGAATCATTGCTTATAGCAAATACATTTTCCTTGTATCTGAATACAAATTGATACATCTCAAGTCATAAAATACTTTAAACAGTAACAGCCATTGTAACACCCGCAACTTTATTGTAGACTATTTAAAAATTTAAATACTGTTTATCTAAATTATAGTAACTGGTTTTTCTGTATAAAGTTTTTTTGTCCCCTCCCTTTATTTTTTTCTTTTATATATTTCGGAAAAAATTCAATTTTAATTTAAAACATTACAGTTTCATCACCTTCTAGTTTTCTTTGTTTTTTTTTCTTTCTTCTGTTAAGTTTTCTTTCTTTTTTTTTAAATTTTTTTTCTTCTATTTTGTTTTTCTTCATTTCTATTTCTGATTTTCTGTCATATTCTTTCTCCCCGCTAAAACATCATCTTATTTTTTCTTATTCCACAAAATGTTGATCAAAGTTTTTAGCCAGTGTTTACTCTGTAGTACTAAACCTAAATTTTTTTTATTCATAGTCAGTTTTAAATTTGTGATAGTTTCATATTTAAATATCAGTCAGTTAAGTGCCATGCGCGATACACGCTTTGGGCGATCATGTCTCGAAAGAGACATGACTGACTGGGCAGAAGATTATCCCGCAGTAGGTTGCCATTGCTTTCTGCGGTAGACTGGTTGCCGACCAAGGCTATAGAACCCAATCCTTAAGAGACGGATTAATACCTTTCCCAAGGGTATTTGCGCATAAGTGAATGCAAGGAATTCAACTGGAATTCGAATTCGGTTCCCCGATTCCTCGTTCCAAGCCGATATCCACTGCGCCACAACGCACATTTAAATATATGTTTTATAAAACCCTGAAAAAAGAATCAATTGCAATTGACTTCAAAACCTCCACCTTACTACTGTATCCAAATTGTAAGTGAAAATTATTACAAATAGAAACTGTATTGTAATAATAAAAATTCTTTAAAAAAATCAAGGAAGACTTGATACGACTTGATTTTCTTATTTTTCACTGGTCACTGTTTCAAGTAAGAGGCCTTATTGATGCATTGTGTTGCTTTATTTTGGTATAATTAGAAGATAACACAAACTTGAATTAATGATGTTTATTTTTGGTATAAAACTTTAGGTTTTTACATCAAGTTACAACCTTTAAATTTTGTGTGGATACAGGAGCAGACTAGCTAAATTCTCTTCACTGTGGGATGATAGTAGTAAATGAGCCTATCCCTTCTGGACTCTAGTGGTTAACTGACTCGCGTCTTTCCTTTTTCAAATCTCCTACACGAAACTACTGTCCTTAACTCCTACTTCTTACTCCTACTTCTACTAAAAAAACGGTTCCTTATTTTGCTGCCCAATTTTGAATTCTTGGCGTCAGTGTGTCTATCTTTTTCTATGTTTAGAACACTCGCCATTTTATAAACTATAACAGATGTCTGTTAATAGTGAAGAGGTTCATCTTTGTAGCCTAAGATCAGATAAGGGACAAATTATCATCTTCAAAAAAGTAATAACTGTCGTGACACTGGAAAAGTCTTCATATAAATTTTCTATATAAAAGAGCATGAATTTGAACAAAAAAAATCATCAAAATAATGAGTCTGGCAGTTTTTGCCTAAAATTCTCTTGAGAAAAGTGAAATAAATCCAAATACTCATAGACAAAGAACTTTTTTATGTGATGTGTCCCTTCAGGACATAGCGACTGACGACTTGATCCTGTCTCTTGATATTTTTCCTCTTGGTATCTTTTTCAAACCCTGCTCTGTCATCCACTTGCTCAAGCCCATCAAGTATTTCTCATATTGCTTTCCCTTGTCTCTCTTTCCCTCTGTCCTGTAAGTTTTAGACTCTCCAAGCCCTCCTTTCTCATTACATGTCCCCAAAACCTCAGCTGTCTCTTCCTGATGCTAAGTATAAGTTTTCTTTTTATTTGTATCCTCTCCAAAAGAGGGTGTTCAGTCTATATCTAATGAGAATAAATTTCTTAAGAAAAGGTCTTCTGAGAAAACTTGTAATACTTGATGGACTGACATGTTAACACTAATGCAAATAATATCGATAATAATCTATACCAATTTAAGATTAAAATCATGCAAAAAACTATTAACTTAGAAATACTAATACAATTATATATATATATATATATATATATATATATATACTCCTTGAGTAGACACCACACCTGTTGCTTATCAAACCAAAGTGCCATAAAATAACATTTATTAACCCATAATTTACAAGAACCCTAAATAAAAATTCTGATTGAAAACACAAGAATTCTACATAAATCCCAATATCAAAAACATCTTGCTATTCGAGAGGCCCTATATATCAAACATTTCTCTCCTACCATTAACCTTACATTATTTAACAGTGGAAATGGAGTGTTGAAAGTATTTTAAAATAGAAAGATGCTCACACAAAACTCTTTTTTAAAACCTAAGCAAAAATCAATTACTACGTAACAGTCAAAACATGAAGAAAAATAACACCAGAGACAAAAACATATCTCTCTCTCTTTCTCTCTCTCTCTCTCTCTCTATATATATATATATATATATATATATATAGTGTATTGAGGCAGCAGATAATTTTCTAAACATATAAATTCACACTTAATAAAATCACATTTCAATCTGGTCACAACATATAACATTTAGACATGTGGTTTTGTTAATATTTTGGTCTCTCACATGGAGTGATGTCATAGAACCACATTACAAATTTCTGAACTGTGTCTGCTATTCGGTGACTATTATCGATGTATAGCAATGTTTTATGTCAACACAAGATAAAATCATCTTTGATGGTGGATGTCTTTATGTTAACGCCTCTGTAACCTCTCTGAAGATGGTTCATGTGAGCCAAAAACTTAGAACCAGCATAATAAAAAAATATCCAAATGTTAGACAATTTTTGTTTTTATTTTCACCTGAAATTAAAGCCAAAATACAATGTTTAGGACAGCTCATGATTAACCATAATAGACATTCATTGTCTGTTATATTTAACTATATATATATATATATATATTATCATATATTTGTGCAGTAACCTTTCTTTCAAACATCTTTCATTAAATACAACCAACAAGGAAGATTTAATTAATTTTTTACTCATTTTTTCTAACATCCTAACATTTTCCCATTTTGTAGGAATTAAGGAATATAAAAATTGTCTATTATTTTTATTGTTCCTAGTGCTTCCAGCCAGTGTTGTTATCCTTCCTCATATTTTATGTAGTAATTTATTATATGTGTGTGTGTGTGTGTGTATGTTTGTGTGTGAAAGGTGGAACATTTGTGGTACCTACTAACAAGAGTTTAGTTTATTTATAAATGAGATGTTGTATGACAATAACCTTGACTTTTTGTAGAAAGAAAAATCATCATCATGTCAATGTTGGTTAGTTATTGAGTTTCCTATACAAGACTGAACACAGCCACTTCTTTCTTCCCCAAGTTAAACAATGGATTTTGAACAACTGGCTTGTGTGAAATTCTCTTTCAAATTTGGAAAAAAACATTTACAGAAACTTTTCAAAGGTTGCAACCAGCCTCTGAGGAGGAATGGAAACACAATTGCACTTTCAACAAAATCTGAAGAAATACATCAAATGTTAAACTTAAATGTTTTTGGATTGGTACAAGATTGTTCATAATAGCTCTTTGTAATGAACTTTGCCTCTGTCTCCATATTAGATGAAAGGTCCATCCCCTACTTGATTTCTCACACTCACAGAACACAAACAAAATTATACATCTATCATGACAGAGAACATTTCTGGACTCATCAAAAGCCTGATCTCTACTGATTATTTTAATTAGACCAGATAGTCAATAAAGAACTTTACTTAGAAGTCCTCAGATATTTGAAAAATACAATGTGAAGAGGCCCTAGGCATGAACCAGTAAAACCTGAATGCTGCATCCTAACAGTGAACCTGTTCATATGTCTTTATATATCTGTGAAATTTTGGTTAAGGGTAAGAGAATTGTCTTCTCCCAGATATCCTCTCTTCAAAATTTGACACATGCTGACAGTTTATTTTTCCCAAAGTTAAAATCCTATTCGGATTCAAACAATAGAAGACATCAAAGAAAATACACTACATTACCTCTGTTCTGTCTTTCAAAACAATTATCAAAACACAGTCTGGGAAAAATAATGGAAATGATGTATTAACAGTAGAGGGAACAGTTTTGAAACAAACAAGTTCTATTAAATTGTAGGTGAAACAATAAATTTGGTTTTGAAAAAGTATACAGCTCACACATATATATAATGTATGTATGTATGTATATAAACTGTCTAGAGATTATATGCAAAAGAGGTATTGTCAAATATTTTATGTAAAATTCATAGATATGTGTGATCCAATGAAATAATTTGTACTGTTATGTATAGTGAGTAAGCTTGAAAGCAATTAAGTCCCAATTTTTAATTTCAGATTGATATTTAGTATTTTTTCAGTAATTATAGAAATTTGCAGTGTCAAGAGATTATTTGCAAGAATTTGAATTTAGTATTATGGCTCGTAAAAAAGAACTAACAATGAATGAAAAGAACTATACAATCAAAAAAATTAGCAAAGGAAAGGCTTCGCTTCAAATTTCTAAGGATTTGAAAAGGGATCATCAAACAATCAAGAAAATATGTCAAATGGGAATTCAACCAAGGAAAAAAAAAGTCTCAGGCTGAATTCAGGAATTTAATAAAGCGAGATCTATCACATATCCGAAGAGAATTAATAAGAAACCCAAATGCGTCAAGTGCGTTCATATTTGAGGCCACTGGAGCTCTATGGTGTCAGGGGAAACAAGGTGTAAAGCATTAAGGAAGTTTACTGATGTAAAAAATCAAATAAAGAAACACATTTTAACAAAAAAACATGAAGAAAGAAGATTGCAGTGGGTAAAAAATACATGAAAACTGATTTCAGTAAAGTGCTTTTTACAGACGAATCAAGGATCACCCTCAATGGACCCAATGGATGGGCTTGAGAATGGGTTTGCAAGCAACATGACTCAAGGAAATTTTTTAAACACCAACAAGGTGGTGGTGCGATCTTGATAGAAGCTGGGATTATTGGTAATGAGCTTGTAGATCCTTTTAAAAAGAAAGACAGGGTTAAAATGAATTCCAAAAGTTACCGTGATTTTCTAGAGCAATATTTCTTTGAATGGCTTGATAAGCAGTCTTTAGCCAAGCTATGATTTTTATGCAAGATAATGCACCAATCATGCATCAAAGTTTACTAAATCCTGGTTGAAAGAAAAGGGATTTGTTGAAGATTCTCTTATGGACTGGCCTTCAAATAGCTGTAACTTGAATCCCATTGAAAACCTGTGGAGCATCCTCAAGAAAGATATTTATTCTAATGGAAAGCAATTCAACAGCAAGTGTGACATCTGGGAGGCAATTTAAGTTGCTGCAAACAACTTACCAGCTGCTAAAATTGCAAATCTAACATCAGATATTGACAATAGGCTGCTAAGAGTTATTGAAAAGAAAGGTGCATTCGTGCAATAAATATTAGGAGGTTCTTATTATTTTTTGTTAATATATCTTTTATTTTTAAAATAAAATGTTTTTCCTTTAAGAAATTGACAAATTTATTCTAAAATCTTTTCATATTATTTTTTACATTAGCTTTACAAGGTATAATAATGTAAAAGTATCAAAATAAATAGTTGCAAATAAACTACTGACAGTCAAATTAGTCTGTTTTGTTAACTTAGTAAAATTTTTCCCAACCAAAAACAATAGGTTTCTCTATCACTCTATATCTAAGTTAATAATATTGAGTAGAATCTAAATAACATCATAATAGGATTTTTAATATTAAAGGTGCAACTCTTTATACCAATTCATAACTTGCATATAATCTCTAGACGCAGTTTATATATATGTCTATAGCACAACTAAGAGTTTCATGTAGTATGCAATCATCAGGTATATATGATGGACTGATCGTTCTGGGGTTTTAATTTTTAGTTCGCACATTGTTCATGGTAATAAAACTTAAAAGTTGAATTAATTAAAATTTAAATTAATAGGTAGTGTTGGGATGTGTAAATCTCATATGGTTTCTCCTACCCATGATGCCTGAGGTTCACTCTATTTATACATGTATCTAATTTGCATACCACACGTCCCTGAACCTGAAAGGTTTGACACCCTTAATTGCCTATCACTTCTGTTGAATATTCTGGATGGTCTGCATTGTACATCTGTTTGTTTTTCTTGTGTCTTCTTTAATAGAGATTTTAGTCTAAATTCATCTTCCTCTTCTAGGTCTGTTATTTCCACTTTTCTCCATGTTCTGTTTGGTTTCAGTTCCCCTATCCTTTGTTTCCTCTTGTTCTCCATTTTGTATTTCTACATCTTCAGGATCGAACCTGGTTTTAAATTAATCAGCAGAAGCTAATATTGGTTGCCTCTTTTTTTCAAGACAGTTGTGTTCTGTCCTTTTTGTAAGATGAACCTTGCTCTTTCTGGCTTTACTTCATTTTACTTTTTTTTTTTGTACTAGACTTTATTCTCTGTGGTGAACAACACAGTTATTGGGGCTCTAATTACCCTGTCCATTGAATCTGATGGGCTTTGCTTTCTATCCACATGAAGAACCGTTTGATAGCTTAAAAGTAAATTCGGGGATATGCCTCTATAGTCTCATTAAAAGGTGAAAACATCTTTAATCATATTTTTACTATTTGGACCATCCTTTCTTCTTTGCCATTCGATTGTGATATGGTGGCATTTTATATGGTATACATATTTATTTTTTTTAACAGCTAAATTTTCATCACAGAATTCCAGTGCATTGTAAGTGACAATGGGCTTAGGTACACCATTTCTTGCAAATATTGTTCTCAATATTTGTTTCACAGTGGCAGCTTTCTTATCTCTTACCTTTATTACTTCTGGTCAGCTCGAGACTGAGTCTATTATAATTAAAAATAAATCAATATCTTTAATGTTGGCATGGTTCCTGTAGACAATTGTCCATGGCTCTCCCTCTTTAGGTCATGAGTGTAATTTGGTATGTTTAAATGTTTTAATTTCCATACATTGGGGGCATCTTATTATGTATTCTTCAACATCTTTAGAATATCCCAGCCACCAAGCTTGCAGTCTCATCCTTCTTTGTGTCATGACGCTAGAATGTATATTGTATACACTTTTAATTATTTCCTTCCTTAAATTTTTGGGGGGCACCATTGCATCTGCATTACATATAATGCCTTTGTTTACCATTAACCTATGTCTTGCTTCCTTGAAAGTCTTTCCACTATAGTGCTAGTTACTCCACACATTCTTATGTGCTTTAGTGTTTCACTTAGTATCATGTCATATTGGGTTTCTATACTGAGTGTTTTGCAGGATAATGTCTGTTTTCACCCATTGTATTATACTATCATCCAAATTTTCACGTTCCTGTCCATTTTCATTCTAAAATCTTATTCTTGATAATGCATCCACATGAGGAATGGTGCTTCCTTTAACATACACAATGTCAAAATCAACCACCATGATCTTAATAGCCCTCCTTAAAATCCTTGATGATGTTACTCTTGGTAACTCCTTTTGCAGATTGAATAAAAATTCTAAGAGACTGTGATCTGATTTTAAGAGGAATGTTTTACCAAACAAGAAATTCTGTGCTCTCTCCATACTCCAGACTAAGGCTAATGCTTCTTTTTCTATATTAGAATAATTACATTCTGCCAACAATTTCCTGGAAGGATACATGATTGGGTAACCCTCTTGTGATACAATAGCTGCTATAGCATGTTCACTTTAAAGTAACTTCTGTTTTGGGGCTGAAGTTTTTTTATTACCAGATTACTTGTCAAAGTCTTTTTAATGCTTTGAAAGCATTATTTTACTTCTGCATCCATATGAATTCTGCGTTTTTTTTTATGCATCTTTGCAAATGGTTCAATGAGTTTGCTATATCTAGGAAGATATCTGCTGTAGAAATTAATTAATCCTAAGAAAGATTCCAATTCTTTCTTGTTCGTAGGCTTTGCTACTTTCACAATGTTGTTTGTTAATCACTCATCAGGGGATATTTCTTCTAGATATTTGATATCCTAGATAAGATATTTTTTCAGTGTAGCTTGCATTTGTCTCTGTTTATCATCGTGCCTGCCTGATGTACTCTCTGTAGGACCTGTTCTACTTTATGCTTTAACCCTTTGTTACATATTGGTTACAATTGTAACCGATATGCAACAAAGGGTTAATTCATCATCCTTGGTGTAAGCTCCCCATGCACAAATCATCTTGATATATTATTATGTTCTTCACCTTTCTTATTAATATCTTCTAGATAGCTCTTCAAAAAATATGACTTGCCATTTTAATTCCAAATGGCAGGTGAGTCCATTTTAATAATCCCAACGATGTATTTATTGTAGTAACCTTCTTAAATTTGTCATCTATTTCAATTTGGTTAGATGCTGATTTTAAGTCAATCTTTGCAAAATGCATCATGTTTGATAATTCATGATTCACAGTTTCAATACTTGGTACAAGAAATAAATCTGAACATGTCTGATGGTTAAACCCAATTTTGTAATTACCACATATTCTAATGTCTCCGTTGGCCTCTTTAATGACAACTATTAATGAAGCCCAATTGCTCCCCACACCATGAGTAACCTTTCCAAAATGCCCTGCTAAATCATTCTTTTTAACTTTGCCACTACTACAGGTAAAATATGTATCGGCAATTCCCTTGATTCAATATATCTTAGATGATAATTCTTCTGCAAGTGAATGCTTGCTTTATAATCCTTTAGTAATCCTATTTTTTTGTTCTTCAGATTCTATCAAATTAATCAATTTTGACATATCGGCTCTTAACATGTCAACTCCTAGCAATCCATAGTCCATGCTACCATTGTTATGGGTATAATTTCGAAATTATTCTTTGTTTCAAATGTTTCTTCAAATGTGCCCAATGCTTTAATTGTGGTTCCATTGAATTGTTTTAATTGTGAAGTAGAATTTTTTTGCCTAAGCTTTCCCATGTACTGCCAAAAATTCATTGGAATTAGTGTAATATCACTGCTGATATTTACCTGCATCTGAAAATATTTCCCATTAATTTTACCCTATCCCTGGTTTTTGTCAGTTTATTTACTGCAAATATTTTCACCTTTTCTGTAGCAGTTTGTGAGTTTTCAATTTCTTTAACTTTCATTTTGTATTTATGTACCTTCTGAAAGTGATTTTTTTTTTTTTTTTTTTTTTTTCAGATTAGGTATGTTTTATCAATAATCTGGGCATTTACTTTTTCTCTTATATGTATTCACCACAATACTTGAATTGAACTTTGTATTTCTTTGTGCTATATGTCTCTCTCTCTCTCTTGTCCTACTGTGGGTTGAACTGCTTTATCAATTCTCGCTGCTGCATGAATTCTATACAGGTTTTTAAATTCAAATTAACACCTTGTAGCCTTTCCAATATCTTATGCTTACCTGAGGTGACATGCATGCCTTCTATCATGTGTAACTGGATCAGCTCATCTTCTGCAGTCATTTCACTACTGCCAAATGTGCTTGGCTTTTTCTTTTAATTGCTGCAAAAACTGTACGATAGACTCATTAATCTGTTATCTTGTCTCAAGAAACTTTGTTCTTTCAGCAATGACTAACATCCTCTTTAGTCCAATATTCTTTTTTATTATTTTGACAATTTCTTCAAAGGCTAGATCTTCTAGGTTTTTCAGGTATACCATCATCAAAACTTTTTTTTACCTTGGCCAGCACTGCATCTAATCCACATATCCACATTCTCTGGACCGTCAAGTGTGATCACACATCAGCGGTGCCATTGTTGTGATATTTAAATCTTGTAGGAAGCCACATGATTTCTCCAATCCATGGTGCCTGAGGTTTACTCTAATTATGTGTGTATTTCATTTGCATACCATGCTACAGGTAGAATATTTTTAAGGCAAAGAGTATATGTTCTGTGCCTATGTGTCAAGGGGGATTACTTGTTGTTTTTTTAGTTTGGGAGAAAACAAAAAAGTCAATTATAATAATAATGTAAAAAGGTCTACACACAAGAATCTATGTTAATCTGGGTCAGTGTATTTGAGCAAATATTTATTTCTATGTTTGCATGTAATCATCTATTCACTTCTTTTGTTTAGTAAATTAGTGTTATTTCAGTGTTTTAGGATAACAAGTTTTTCTAAAAAGCCTTCATCAAGCCTTCTTTTCAGCTTATTTGACTTTGTGTACTTTGTTACGTTATCAATTTACACAGAAATTTGTCAAGCAGGTTACTTATAGTCTTTCCCTACTTTTCTTGCCTTCAAAACTCCCTGTGAGTGTAAAATTTATCAAGCCTTCTTTCCATCCTATTTGTTTTGTGTACTTTGTTAGGCTATCCATGTACACAAAAATCTTCATCTCAGTGTTCTCGACAGGCTCTAAAATAGAATCTGTAATGTAATTGGTCCCATCCTGGCAGCTTGACTCCAGCCACTTTCTCACCAGCGGGATGTAGCTTTCCTCTATCTCTTCTACAAATATTTTCATTGCTTCTGCTCCGATGAACTTAGGTCACTGGTGCCCTCTTCACAAGAATTAATCATGCAACCAGACTGGCAACTAAATCCTACCCTTTTACAGTTAAATTGCAGCTGACAATTCTACTCCATCAGCTTCTTTTCTTGCACTTTCTGCCTGTGAAACTCTCTTTTGTATACTTGCTTTCCTGACGGTTACAACCTCCAGTCAAATCTATTTCCTTTTCCATTATAAGATTTAGTTTTTGTAACTATTAATAATTGTTTTTTATTACTTACACCGTTTTCCTTTTTATTTAATCGTAATTTCTAATATGCATCACTTATGGCTACTTTGGCTATTTTTCTTGTTCTATGTGCCATGTTTCTTTAGGATGTTGACAATCACAGCTCTCCACAATTTCTTGTCCTTTGTAGTTCCTGATAAATTTTTTCCATTTTGTTATCTCTCCTAGACCCTGTTCCACCATTTATTTATTCAAGCTCACTGGGTAAGTTATACATTGTTTTCCTCTGTCCCCTTTGCCTGTGTGTCCCTCTTGTTAATGCCAAATTTTACAAACCCTCTTTCCTCATTATGGGCATTAGAAATTTTGACTGTTAAATATAAGTGGTTTTTATTTCCATTCTCTTTAAAACTTCCTTGTTGCTCATATGTTTAGTCAATGGTATTCTCATCATCCTTCTGTTGAACCATATTTCAATCACCTCAATTTTTTTCATTATCTGTGCAGGAAGACTGATATTATATAACAATCCAGTACTATTTTCTTTTGTTTCTATCAAACTTTTTCTGTTTCTTAATACTTTGCTTAGATTTAAAAGATATTTTTACTATCTCAATACACTTTGGATTTCGGTGTCACATTTTCTGTTCTCTGTTAAAACACTTCACAGATATTTAAGTTAAAGTATTTGTTTAATTTCGGTATCTCCAATTTGTAGTTTGCATGTTGAGCTGTTTCATTTGCTCACAACCATGCATTTTATCTTTTTGCAATTTACATTTAAAGTTTCCTTTTTGCTTTCTTTCACTATCTTTAAGAGCTTTTGTAGTTTCCTTTCTATGTCTGCTATCAACACTGTGTCATTTGCATATCTTATGCTGTTAAGATTGTGGTTGCCAATAATGAACCCTAGTAAGACTTCTAATTCTCTCAGAATCGCCTCACTCTATAAGAATGAATAAATCCAGTGAGAAGACACATCCTTGCTATACCCGCCTTTCTGTTTTTGTATATTTACTGAATTCATTTTCTATCTGCATGCAGATGATTTGCTCCCAGGATAGGTTCTGGATTATTCTAATATCCTTCCTAAACAAGAAAGTCTCAGAGAGCAATATCCAGTGAATAGAGTGGGGGTTCTAATATGGTAATACCATTCTTGGTCAGGAACTGTCAGATGCTCAGGGTAAGTGTGGTGAAGCAGCCATGAGTTGTCTTGCACATGAAAAAAAAATGCAATGGTTGCAGAAAGCTAAGACTACAGTTATTTTTTTTTTAATTGTTTTTATAATTGTATCACCCCAAGCAAGTCATTATACTGCCACTGTTGTGCAGAGGGTTACATAGGAGGAAAGTTATGAGGAGTGACAGAATACAGGGGATGTCAGGAAGCAGGTAGAAGAGGGATGAGAATACTGCAGAAATGAGATGAGAGCATGAGAGAGAGAATGCAAGTTAGTGAGATAGGAGATGACTATTGACTTTACATTTAAATTCTTGGAGATTGTAGCTGTCAGGGAAGCAAGTAAATGAAAGGGAATTCCACAGGTGGGAGGTGCAAGAAAAGAAGCTGCTGGAGTAGAATGCCAAATATATCATATTAGATGATAGCAATCAACTTATCCCTCTTTTGCCATGAGATCATACAGCACATTGAAATAGTGAATGATGACTTCCAAAAGTTAAACAAAGTATTAAGAAACAGCAAAATCTTGTTACAAACAAAACAAAAATTATTATTTGATATCAATTCTTCTATATGGCAGGGAATGCCAGATAATTTTCTCACAGATGAAGAGGAAACAAAGCAACAGAGACGTGGCTCTATAAAAGGATGCTGAGAAGATCATGGATGGAGTGCATAAATAATAAGGAAGCTTCAAGAAAATAGAAGTTAAATTGACACTTAGAATCGAAAAGTGACAGATGAAATTTCTAGAACTTATAATGAGGAAAGGGAGCTGGGAAAATCTGACACTCACAGGACATATTGAAAGCAAAGTGAGCAGAGGGAAGCTAATAACCTACTTAATGAGCTTGTGTAAATGAAACAGCAAAAGAGGGAATGGAAAGGTAGTAAGAAAACAAACACTGCGAGTAGCTACAAAAAATAAGAAGTTGTGGAGATCTATAATTGCATATGATTTGAAAAAAATGGCACATAAAAAAAGAAAGAAGCACATTTTCAATTTAACTTTATATTTAAAATTCAGCATCACTTCTTTTTTTTTTTTTAATCTTTTCCATATAGTAAGTTGATTAATTTTGTTTTGAGATAATGATTTACTTATACATGTCAGACTAATTAACCCATAGCTAGGAGATGGTTTCCTACCTTTCCAAAGGCTATTTGAATATAACAAATGTGGCTGGAATTAGAACCCAGCTTTCTGATATCCAGTTCCATGTTATTATTACACCACCCACACATCCAAGTTAACATCAGCTGGAAGAACCAGTGTTTCAGTGTGATATGGTCATAAGCTCTCCATTTGGTACATCATTAATTTGGGTGAGAACTGACAATGTTAATTATTTCTTTATTTTTTACTTTCTTTCACTATTGTTTGGGGTGATTTTTTTTCTTTCCTAATTTTTACTTTATTCGTAGAGAAAGTATATCTTTCAAATATATATTAAGAATGACCATCTTAGTGCTTCATTACATTTTTTCCCTTCTTAGTGCATACAATTTCTGTATTGTGAAAATGAAATTCATAGCCATACCTTCTTCCCAGAATAGGTTTTATGCCAATAGTGATTTCATCAAGTAACAAGGAATCATCAAGTTTAGAGTTGCTTAAGGATAGACACTTTTGTTTCAATTGTTCTCTCTCTCTCTCTCATGCGCAAATAAAAAAAAATAAAAAAAACAACATTAACAATAAATGTTCAGCCTGGTCTGCAGTATTTCAATTTTTGGAAAACTTCTTTCAAATAAAAGCCATGAAGCATGCCATTTCAGATTATGGTTTCTCCAACAAATTTTTGGATGCAGGTTAAAACCTAGTCACAGAAAACATTTTCTTTATTAAGTTCTCTCAAATGGGCAGGGTGAAGGTCTACAGGGACTAAACTTCTCCAAGTATCTGAAGTGGAACTCATCTATACAATCCACTGCTAAAGATGCTACTAAAATGGTCCCCATTCTTATACTGTTCCTGAGTCTTCATACTATGCTATATTTTTAGAAGAGTTTGATCAGACCAAAAATAGAGTATTACTTCCATATCTGGAGCTACACAGTCCTCTCTTTCTAGCATTGACAGAGTTCAAATGCATCTATATAGCCTAGTGGATTATTATGAATGAATTATTTTCAACCCCATATCATTTTAGCCACAGATAAAACTTTACAAACCACTTACTATTCTATTGTTATTTCTATGGAAAATGTTCTGACAAGCTACATTATTTAACTCCACCAGTTCAGATCTTTACAGCTAATACCTGCCATGCTACATGCACAGAATTGAATCATTCTATCTTTTCATATTCCATTGGTAAGATGAAAGTTCCATATGGATAGCTTTTTCTCAAGTTCTGCTGCTTTTTGGGAGTAAACTCCCAGGAGAACGCTTTCCCAGATTACCACAATCTTAATCTTTTCAAGTCTATATTGTTGTAGCCTAAAAAGTTACTGCATGAGTAATCACCAAAAGAGAGGTTGGGAATAATAGTATACCAACAAGTACAAGACTCTCATGCTGGGCATAGTAGATACACTGCTAATGAACTGCTACTCAGTATAATCCCTCTTCTCTACTACAATTTACTCTAATAATGTCTATATATTTAAGAAGATAGGAACATACCATTATGGAATATAGGTAAGTATGCAACATAGGTATATCAGTTTCTACATCACATAATCTGAACTTCTTTTCTTCTTCTCTTATGTCCATAACAGCTACTTTTTGTGTCCACTACCTTGAATGGTCCTGGGTATGATGGTAAACTGCATCCAGCAGCAAGGCCTTTGATTGGGAGGTTGTGAGGAGCATGGAACCACCTCTTAATTGTTGTTGTTCCCAGGTTTACCCTGACGCGAAGTGGTAGCACCTGTTAAGGTCCCAGTCATGGGCAAATAGTTAACCCCAAACTAGGGTCAAAACACTATGAAAGTATAAAAATAGACTTTTATAGAAAAATATACATTTTTGAAGGAAAAAAAAAGTTATTACCAGCAATACATTTTTGAATACAAAGCTAGAAGACATCTTCAGTTTTCTAAAATTAAAAAAATTAAAAAGAATTTTCATCAAAATCTGACTAAATCAACCTTTTCACTATAACCGAACATTAAAAAAAATCCCTTAAAACCCCACCTTTTTGGCATTAAATAACCCACAGAGGTTGATATGCCATTAATCAAAACTCAAACTACCTGGAATGAACTGAAGTGTAAAAAAAAAAGAGTCATACGTTTTTTTCCCCAAACACAAATTATCAACACCTGAACTCGCCAAAATTAGCACCGTCCTTTGTTTTTAAAAATAGAACTCTTTTATTTTCACCTTTTATCTTTTCCAAATGAACAAGTTGTCATGAAATAATTTTGTTTTGCAA
Organism: Ascarosepion bandense; assembly: GCA_037127315.1. NCBI lineage: Eukaryota > Metazoa > Mollusca > Cephalopoda > Sepiida > Sepiidae > Ascarosepion > Ascarosepion bandense. Next base: position 6,565,560 of record JBBBDQ010000883.1, on the reverse strand, counting down.
TTCTTCTGAAAATTTGATATGCCGTTTTGAGTTTTGTCATTGACTTGCATTACCAAATAAAAATAAAGTTAAAAATCAAAAAATAAATGCTAACACACCCACTCACTATTCTGCATCGAACAATACAAAAATCTGAAAGCATGTCTTTTAAAAAAAAATTTTTTTTTCTTCTAGTTCAACATCAACCAATAATGTGGGGGTGGAGGTTAATACAAATGTGTTTTTTCATTTGAACATTCATTTCCCTTTTCCTCTTTTCTTTTTTCTTCTTTTCCTTCCTCTAAATTTCCTTTTCTGTCTCTACCATATTCAATTCTTTCTTCCCCACCCCTATATACTGTCATTTCATTCAAACTCTTTCTGAGTCTTTCTTTATTCCACTTGTCAAAACATTTCCCAAAGTTAGAATTATTTAAAACCATAAATGACTCTTACATACATGGATGAACAGGGTGCAATGCATAAATTGTCGTCTGAATGATGTACAAGGGAAAATAACACTGACATCTGATTTTGATAGATATATTTACCAAAGTTACACTTTTAAAAGTATCTTGAAATACTAAACACTAAAATCACCATTGCTTCAATCACAGTCTCCAGATGATTTGGGAATCTTCTGCAACTCTTCTGGATGGTCTCCTTATTTAAGTTGGTGAATGTTGCCATAATCCTTGCCTTTAATTCATTTTTGGTGTTACAAGGAGTTTTGTTGGTTTTTTTCACTCACTGTGTTCCATGCATAATAAAGGGGGGTTGCAGTCTGGGGAGATAGGTGGCCAAATGTAAGGGATCATATGGTTGCAGTAATTGTCTGACAACCATAACTGGGTTCACTTGCTTGTGTGGCATGGTACAAAGTCCTCTTGTCAGACATAGGGTCTTCCAGAATGAAAATGAGATAACATATGTTATTTTCATTTTTGCATAATTTACAGACAATTTACCCATCGCAGCCTGTCTATGGGGAATAAGGTTAAGTTTACATAAGTTTTGTTTTGTTTGTTTTCAGGGTGATTTTCTGTGGTTGAGAAGTGGCATGATCTCAATGTCATATTAAAGAGTTTGGACTATATATAGTGTTAATTGCATTAATGTTTAACGCCAAGTTTGTTGTTTTTACAGTGGTTCTAATGATAAAATGTATTTTGGCAAGCAAGTCTTTTATTGTAAAGTGCTTGATTTCAGGGTAGAGAGAGTGTCAATAAGCACAAAGAATTTGTCTCTTTAACTGAGTAGATCCAAGATCTCATAGCCTCCTGCCTGTTCTCTGTCAGATAGTATGGCTTCCACTTTGCCAGGTCCCTCATTGACATGCTAACAACCATCACTGAGTATATATATCAGACTCTTGATAAGAAAAGCAAAGCTCAAGCTGTTGCCCTAGATATCTCCAGGGCATTTGACAGAGTTTGGCATGCTGGCTTTATGTGTAAGCTACAGGGCTGTGGTATATCTGGATGCTTGTTTGATTTAATCAAATCATTCCTATCAAATCACATAATGAAGGTTGTATTGAACAGGCAGGCTTCCAGATCTTATCATATAAATGTGGGTGTCACTCAAGGCTCTATCCTAGGTCCTAGGCCTTTTCTGATCTTCATCAACAATCTCCCTGATGTCATCAGATCCCAAGTAGACATCTACACTGATGACACCACTATTTACTCCCACCTTTGCTAAGAAATCTGCCAATGCAAACAAAACAGACTTTGCTTCTGCTCTCAAAAAGGACCTCCAGTCAATGGTAGACTGAAGTAAGAAAAAGCTTGTAAACTTTAATACTTTCAAAACTAAGCTTCTATCCTTTAACCACCATAGACAATCTTTCCTACATACCATCAGCATAGATCACGCTAAACTCCCTGAGAGCAATACACTACACCTCCTCAGTCTTACTCTCTCAGCTGACCTTAAGTGAAACAACTACATTGAATTAATAGCTAAATCTACTGCTAAGAAGGTCAGGTCCCTGTGTTGGGCCAAAAGTTCTTCTCTTCTGAATTTGTCATGCACATTTACAAATCTACCATCAACCCATGCATTGAATACTGCTGTCATATCTGGTCAGAACCCCTGCTGTTCACCTTGGGATTTTCAAAAAGTTCCAAAAAAGAATTTTAACCAGGAGTAGAAGTTTATCCCTTGTTTCTTGTTTAGGATTGGGTTTCCAGATCTTTCTAAAATTTACTTCAATTTTCTTGCATCTCTACTTAAACACTGAAATTTTATTTACTATTTTTCTTTTTCAATGGGAGTAGATAGGTTTGTCTATTATCCTGTTCACACTTCTCCCCAATATTTTGAGCAAGAGTAGAGGTTTGTCTCTTGTTTCCTGATTAGGATTGTGTTTCCAGTACTTAAAGTCTTTTCATTCTCTTTCACTGCCAGTAGCCCCTTTGTATCTTAGTGGTGGCATTATTGCCTTAGTTGGGGTGAACTGATTAAGAAGATGATAATGAGTTCAAAAATATTCACTAAATCAATAAATGTTCATTGGGTGTATCTCATTAACTGACTCTAGACTTTCACATAAAGCTGTTCTTCAGGATCAGAGGGTTTGTTAAATCAATTGAATTATTACCAGATCTCTTATACTCCACAGAAACAAATACTAATCATGGACTTTTATGCAAAACTCTAAAGTTGATCAATGGAGATAGGTATTATTATTATTATTAGAAAGTTCCCACATGTTAAGCATTTTTCACCCAAGTATCATTATTATACTTTGATCTTTCCTGGAGTTAGTATTTTCATTTACTGGCTTCATAAGCATCTTGCTACTGATACTATATAACCCAGTACTTCCTGCTGTATGGTTGGATTGTCAGCAACTAAACAAGTTCCCATATCAATCTTTTCTGGTAAGAAGGATAACTAGACATTCAGTAGGATTAAAAACAAGGCCTTTCAATGGGTAGATGAACCTTTTTGTTGGAGTCAAATGTCATCTTGGAAAATAATCTGGGTTGGGCTGCATATAACCAGTGTGAAGAAAAAAACAAGGACAAGGCACACATCTCATTTTAATGTGATTTGCCACTTAACAGTAACAAGGAAAAAAAAACTTAGTTCATCACCACTGGTACTGAATTGTGGTAATAGTTCCAAGGAGCAAGAAGTTCAACAGAGAGATAGTAACTACAGCGAGTTTCAACTAATTACAAGCTAAATTAGTACAAGGAAATGAACTACTAGCAGTACACTTAGAGTGGTAATGACATGCTAGATGGAGAGCATCCCTGACTGAAATCAACAACCAAGGCAGAGGCTTTTCCTAATTGAACTATTGAGCAGGTGTCCATGACTAAGTGGGCCTTCAAATTGGAGGATATCAACTGTGTTTTGATTTGGAGAGAGATAGACTCCATCAAGTTACTGGGCCCAGAGGGGGATGACTTCCACCATACCCAAGACTTTTCTGTCTATGTATGTGGAGGGATATGCTCTGGTACTCAGAGACCCTATGACCCCAGCCAGACACAGAACTGATTATAAAACTTCTTGGAACAGTTTGCCATCATTATAACCAAAACTGCCATTAACAATTATACAATCCAAGCTTACAGCACCTGGTATTCCAAAGCAGATACCCATCTAGATACTGACCTGACTCACTGTTACTTAACTTCAGCAGTCATATGGGAACCAATGTTCATTGGTTATAATTTTCTATTGGTGGGCGTGTGGCCAGGTGATTAAAACATTCACTTTCAGAATCTCACCATGGTTGATTTGTCTGGAAGATGACTCTTTGATGTTATTGGTTTGGATGAGGCATGTGGCATTTTTGGAAAGTGCCTGCAAACTATACTACAGGTTGACCCAAGCCTTCTGAGTGAAATTAAGTAGACAGGACTCTTTGAGAGCTGCTGATGGTTGTGAAGTCACAAGTCATCATGATTGAGGGTTTGAGCATCTTGGCCTTGTTCAGACTGTTGTTCACACTAGAAAATGTGCTCTCTTCCAGAAACTCTCAGGTCCACTCAGCATAGTTTCAGTATAAACCATAGGTGGGCTCTGTGGGTGTTGAACACTAATGTGCCTGAGCAGGTGTCTGCAATGGGGATTAGCTAGCCACCCGAATAGACAGGTATCCTTGGATACAAGTGGCCAGCGATACATAGTTCTCAAACATCAGGTTTTTAAATTAAAATTAAAACTTTATTTAACTTTAAACATGTACTAATATGTACTAATTCGATATAATTATATACTAAATCTATTTAAATCTTTGTTAAAGAAAAGATATAGTCTGGAGTTTTTAATTAAGAATTATAATTACTATAGATTTGCTTGAACTAGTTTCCTTATCTCGGTTGTTGTTATCACAACAATACAGTTAATAATATTATCTTAATAACAACTGATAATAATATGGATCTTAATTTTTCATACATAAAATAATCGTTTATTCACTTCTGGACTCTGTTAAATTAATATCAGATGAATCAAAGGGATGTGGTTTTAAGTTTTTTTCAGTCATTTGATCTTGCAGGAATCTGAGGGATACTGAGTCTCCCCTCATAAGTCAGGCATTTATATAAATTCTTGTTATCAGATTATCTTCTGAGTTTACTTAATTCACCATCTTCATTTGAGGTTCAATTCTGCTCTTGGTGACTTTGAGGCTACCATCTAGGTTAACATATATGGCCTTAGTTATTTAGAGCTTCTAAAGTGACATTGAATACATAATGTACTTTGCTAACTCTTACTGTAAACCCAGTACGTATCAGGATGACTACAGATTAATTCTTTTTAGATCAAAGTTCTTGATGGGAATTAAATTCAGTTCAGAACTGTGGTATTTCCTGGTATGAATTTCAGTCTCATCCCAACTGTTTTTAATTCTCTGTTGTAACTGGTAACCTTCCTCTGCTATGAATAATGAAATGAGAACATGAATTCAATGAAGGGTTTGATTCAAAATTCCCAGGTCACCAACTATAACAGATATCTGAATAGCCAAAATGTAACGAAAGCAACCAAAAGACACAAGGCTGAGCAAATTCTTGTAAAAAGAAAAATCATTTTCTTCTTTTGGTGGGATCATTATCTTTCCATTCCCATATCATAATATGAATCAAATTTTTTCTTCTTCTATGTACCAGGTCCCTTCAGGACGTGGGTGATCATAATTCATCACAACTTCCTGTTCCTTGTCACTCTAAATAAGGTTTGTGTTTTTGATATCTTTCCTAATCCCTGTTTTGCTAACCATTTTACCATTTACACAAGCTTGTTATGTAGGTTATTGACTGCTTTTCTCTGCCCCTCTTGCCTTCAACATATCATGTGAGTGCCAGATTATCCAAGCTCTCTTTCCTCATTGTATATCCTAGAAATTTAAACTGTCTCTTTCTGAGTCTAAATATAAGGATCCTTTTTGTTTCTATTTTCCTTAAAATTTCTTTTTTTACTCACATGTTCAGTTCATGGTATTCTCAGCATCTTTCTGTAGAACAACATTTCTTTTTCATTATTTGGACTATTTTCTTCATCTTCATTGCCATTTTCATGACATGTCAGCCGTTGTACACTCTAACCTTCTTCAGGTGGTAGGAATTTCAAACAGAACCCTTTATTACGATCACTGGGGTATATCATTCTGATTCCTTGTGTGAAGCTACTTCTGGTAGTCATGAGTTATCTCCCTATCTTTACACAAGAAATGAGAATGATATACCCCAGTGATTGTAATAAAGGGTTCGATTTGAAATTCCTAGCACTTGAAGAAGGCTGAAGCATACAATGGCTGAAATGTCAGAAAAATGGCAACAAAGATGAGGACAATAGTCTAAATCATGTAAATAATACCTCATCTTAGAAATATATTATAGACAAACATTTCTCATGCCTCAAGTTTCTTTTTCATGTGAGGAAATTGTCCTGTATTCACGGCCATATTGAATACATAAGTTTCACATCTTTTCTTTGTTTCTAATAAAATTTTCTTGTTTTTTAATATTTTGCTTAGCTTTTGAAAGACATATTTTGCTATTCCAATGCACCTTCAGATTTCATTGTCACATTTTCCCTCCTCTGTTAAAATTTAAAATGCTTCTCAGATATTGTTTCATTTTCGTATCTCCAATTCAGTTCAGATCTTGGGTAGTTCCTCTTGCTGACAACCATAAATTGTCTTCTTATAATTGATGGTTAGTCCTTTCTTCTCACCTTCCTATTTATCACCAAAATATTTATGAAGAGGTAAAGTTCAAAAATGTTTTCAGACAATTGAACATTTGTTTTTTTTTTTAAATTATTTTTGTTTTTCTAGCCTTTTTCACGGAAAAAAAACCTTTAGTTTGAACAGTTCTTTGAATAAGGATAACTCTTCACAAAATTATAGAGAACATTTTTTTTTCAGTTAAATTATTAGGAATAATCAAAAAATACTAAAAAAATGTGTAGATTAATTTTTAAATAAACTTTAAAAAAATGTTTACGCAAAAATATTGAAGAGTGAATAATGTTTTTTTTTTATTTTAAGAAAGAAAGGAAGAAAGAAGCAAATGACTCCAACAATAAATAACCAATAATCCGTCATTTGTTGTTGTTCTTTCACTCACATCGTACACGTTTATTCGTTCATTCCAAACAATGGCAATTCTACAGACGCTTTGCATGTGCGTACGATGTCTGTATTGAGTGGCGCGATGAATTTGAAACCTTCTTCTCCTACGTTTGTACTTCCCTACTTCTTCAAAAGAACAACTCTTCCAAGAATATCAAAATTAAGTAAGTGTTTTGCCTAAAAAATAACAAGCGATTTTTTTTCCGTTTTTGCCACACAACACAAAACAGCCAGCTTCTCTTAAAAAAAAACAAAACAACTACAGCCATAAGTTTTCAAGGGTGATATAGTAATAAGTAGATAAACTAAAAGCTTAAACATGAAAAAAATGTCATTAGAGCAACAACAAAAAATCGAGATAACCAACGATGGTCAAGACGCTGATTATGTTTTATTGAAGGCGAAAAAGAAAACTGATTACCCTCGCAAAGTGAGAAAAGACAAGGGATATAGTCACGTGACAAGTTTATCGTAAATGGTGCAGCTTGGAAGTCGGAGAGTTGTAGCCATTTTTCAGACTTTTATTCTTAAATTTTGACCGTAGTGGCTACTAGATTTTTGGTGTGTGGGTTACGGCGAGAAAACTGGACGAGTTGTGACTCAGGGTTGGCGGTGGTGGGGAATGGCTTCAAGACAGTCACGTGACTAAATTCGCACCTTTACATGGAAATTTATGTCGAAAAAATAAGGAAATAAACATGGTCCGTATTATTGTGACTGTGGCTAACCTATGCCGTCTTTTTGTCTTCAATTTTATCTAAAAAAAATTGTTTATTTGTTTCGAACTAAAAAAAACTAGTAAAACGTATGGCAGGATTTGACTTAAAAACTTAATTGTAGCTTCCGTTTTTGTAGAGACAGACAGTGTTTAAAAAAAAACTACGGTCATTTTTTAAAAATTCTCTCGTTTATTTTTCTATTTTATGTTTTAGGCCTTCAAAACTTACTTGTAATTCCACTTAAATTCGTAAAAAAATTGGGTAAATCACTTTACGACACTACCATATGGAGTGGTAAGCATTTTTAGAAGGACAATATTTGGTCATGTGACCGTCTGTGTTCTGTTCGTCATGCCCACAAGACAGGCAACGCAAATTGCTGTTTCGCGTGTACCTTTTTTTTTTTCCTTTTTTAAATTATATCTGTCTTTTTAGTGCTTATGACATTCTTTATGTACGCTTTTCCATAGAAATTGTTAAATTTTTTTATATGTCTTTTCTAATACCGCGTAAAATGTAGCTTCCGTATCGATCAGTTCTTCTTTTAACATTTTTTTAGTTAGTTTATTTTTATTTTTATTTATTTATTTTAGTTTAGTTTCCACTGGAGAAATGGATAATAATAAATATTTATCTATTTAAGAATTAGCATGTGTTTTCGTGTATTTTGAAATTATATCTACTTCTAATATTGGAACGGTCGGGTGTTTTACTGTTGTTTTTTATTATTATTATTATTATTATTTAAATTATTTTTAATATTAAAATTATTTAAATAAATTAACCCCAATTAAAAAAAAAAATAAAGAAATCTTTTAAAGCAAAACTGAATTGTAAATTATCTACAAACAATTAAAACGTGACTTAATAATATCTCTTATTTTTTACGCTGTCTGGCGTGGGAGAGAGAACGCACTTTGGTGAATTAACACGCGTGTATTGTATACAATGCATGACATGACATGTGCATACGGTTGTTCATCATTCTACCTAGGTCCTACACAGTAGTACACTGTCGGTGTCGGGTATCGATATATGAGTGAATGTGTAAACGCGTCGTCATTCTCGCTTTCGGGGGGGGGGACGTTGCTTTCTTTGTAATAATAATCAATATTACGAACGCGTGCCCGTGTGTAAGGAAAATAAGAGGTGGCGGGGGCGGGAGGAATAAGCCAGCCAACCCGCTGTTCTCATTACGCGACTCTCTTTTCTTTCATTCATTCATCTTGCAGAATTGAGATTTCATTGTGTTCACCTCCTCTCCACAATTCTGTAGTAGTAGTGGTTTTGTTGGTGAACCTTCTTTCTCTTTCGTTCTTCCTCCCTTTTTTTTCTTTCTTTTTTCTCTATTCAATTTACTTCAACAACATGTATGCGTGGGCAGATGTTTCAATTACTCATTCATTAAAATTAGGTTTGTCCCCCTTTTTTAAAAAACAAAACTTTTTTTTATCTCTGTCGGTAAATGTTTTAAATGTCTGTGTATTTTATTTCTACAATATTTAAAATTGTTAATGATTGTAATTTTTTTCTAACGTCTCTTGTGTTGTAAGGATGCATTTCTTTTTTAATGTAAAGCGTGCGTTGTATTTTTCTGATTTTCTTTTCATTGAAAAAATGATTACCACTGTTGTTAGTGTTACTGTTAGTGTTGTCTATTTCAAACTTTCGTTTTAACTTTTATGTTCTCTTTTACTTTATTCTTTCTTTATCTTCCAATATTTTTATCTATATTATCTTTTTGTGTGTCAGTACTATAACAGTAACATTCCATTTTTTTTTTATTTAAATGAACGTGATTGATTTATTTTATTTGTAAGTGTTTTTTTTTATTAATCAGCCTCCACATTCTGTTAGCCGAATTTCCTGGGAATATGTGTTACTGTTGTCTCGAGCGGCCTTGAGTGTTTGTAATATTTTCTGTGTAAATTAATATTCATTCATTCATCAAAATGACTCACCGATTCATAACCTTTTGTGAACATACACAAACAAAAATCATGAGCTTGTTCACGTATAAAAATGTAAAGAAAATATGTGGCGTATGTAAGTAATTTCTCTCGGAATTATTTAAAATTTTAAAAGTAGACTCTAAACTACCCAATATAAAAGTAAATGCTACCATATTTTACAGTCGTATTTTTCCTTTATCTTTTTTTAGTAACTTCATTTGTATTTGTTTTGTATGTTAAATGAAGATACGCAAACCAAACAAAAATTTAAAATTAGAGAAAGATTTTTTTTCCTTTGTGTGCATTATGATTCCCCCCCCCCCACACACACACACAAACTAAACAAAAAATATTGTCCAAAATTTGTTCTTGGGATGTTGAACTCTGTAGACTCATTTAAGGCAGTTGCTCTCCTGTTTATTTTTAAAATTTAAATAGTTTGTGAAATGAACCAATCTGAATTCATTTTTAAAGTAGATACCTCCATAAAAATCTATTCTAAAATTATCTTTCTGTGTATATGTTCATTTTAGTTTTTCAAAATTTTATTTTAAAAAAATGTTTTGTTTTAACCAGGAAGGAGTTCGCCTCCCACACAGATTTTTATTTCTTTCCAAGCTGTTTCCGTGTTAGTGACCCCCAACATCATTCATATATTTTTCTACCACAATTCCCCCATTTCCATTACCACATTAAGCATACTATTGGTGCATTCAAATGCGTGTATCTGTGTTTGTGCATGCATACAAACATCTGTATTAATATGTGTGTGTTGGAGGTGGGTGTTGTAGTTGTAGCAGTAACTGGGCAAAATTAAGCCCTAGTTGTTAGAAGATGAGCCTGCTTCTGTTGTCATTCATACTTTCTTTCATTCATTCACTTGTGTCTGGCCATTTTGTTGTAACTATTCATTTGAGTTATCTATGCACTTTTAGAGTTTTTCTTCTTCTTTACCCAACGACTCTCCCCCCCTGCTGCTTGCCACGAAGTACGTGTCTGAAAATGTGTCAGTGGATTGCATACAATTGCTCTTTCACTTGTACAATGTATAGAGGGAGACTTGCTTGATTATATAGCATTCACTCCATTCTCATGTGGTTAGACCCAGATTATTATTATTTAAGCAAATAATCTAACATTTCAAAAGAAAAGTAAATTTAATTTTTTATCTTGAGTTCTAAAATCTGTTCATTGGTGTACAATTCCAATATATTTTTTTGTTGTTGTTTTTCTGAATTTTTTCTTATTCTGGTTGAGATTGTTTTATTTTTTCATGCCATGAATGGAACAAGGAATTTAGATATTATTCAAAATTATTTTACTCTTTCTATCCTAAGAAAAAGTTTTTTGAAAACTAATCCCTTTTTGTCAGCTCTGTGTCATTTTTAAGCTTATATTTCAGTTTTTAAGGTTGAAAAATAATTGAATTTAATGTGCTTGATTAAAAGTTTTTTTTTTGTGTGTGTGGTTCAGTTGATTTTTTAGTCTAAAAAGGAAATAAACTTAGTTCAACCAATGTTCTTAGTTTAGCTATTAAAAGAAATAAAACGAAACTTTAACTACAATGTTGTAGAAAATTGCAAAGTTCTGATTTGGCAAGATTAGGTAATTTATACAAAACATTAAATGGTTCTTTAAAAGACTAGTTTAAGTGTGTGTGTGTATGTATGTATGTATATGTGTGTGTGTGTGTGTATATATATATATATATATATATATATATATATATATATATGGTGCGATGGATAAATTGTCGTCTAAATTACACAAAGATGAAAATTATTGACATCTCATTTTCATTGATATTTTGTGTAATTTTAGTAAATATATCTGGAAATGCTAAAGAGTTAATTTATTCAATAAAATTACCATTGGCAACTTCAGAATCTTCTACTTTTCTGGGTAATCACCTTATTTAATTTGGTGACTACTGCCACAATACTTGCCATCAGTTCATCTTTCGTGTTACAAAGAGTTTTGTTGGTCTCTCACTCAGCTGCACCCCACACGTAATAATCAAGGCAGTTACAGTTTGGACTCTGGAGAGTTGTATGGCTGGATGTAAGGGGTGATGAGGGTCACAGAAATTGTCTGATAGCCATGACTGGATTCTCCTGTTTGTTTGGCATGGTAATCCTGTTGTCAGACATATGGTCTTTCAGCAGCCACCCTCTTAACCCAGGGCAGCATTACCTCCCTGGCTATGGACCTGCTTGACTTTGGGGCTCGTTTTCAATCATCATTAACAAATTCAAGAGTTCTTTTATTATCAGAGTGTGTTTTTTAAGCTGCCGTAACTTTGTAATCACCATTAGACTCATTCAACTATTTCCGAATCGTCTTCACTGTTCTATGATCAACACCCAAACACTTTGAAATGTTTGTATTGGAGCTTCTGGTGCAAATGCCAAGTAGTACAGCATGCTGTTTTCAAATTTCTGGCAGAGTGAATTACATGATGGTGCTCTTTTTCTTACAAATGGAGCCAAACTAACCCTACTCTATTGTGTAGTTAACAAAAACATGCATGTGTGAAATTAAAAAATATAAAATGTGTGTGTATGGCCTGAAGATTGCATGAAACCTATTGTCATTATTCAGTGTTAACCTTAGTGTCTACTTTTAGGTTTACATACACTCAATCTTTGATACTGAGGACTTTTATCCATAAATATAGCATCTTAAAGCTATATTTTTATCTATCTGTCTTTCATATATATATATATATATATATATATATATATAAGGATGATTAAGAATTGTTTTTCTGCTCACTCTTGAAATTGCACTTATTTCTAGAGAAGACAAAATGGATCTCTCTAGATGGAGGGAGGAGATACGAAAATGTTCCAGTGTGTTTTGCCAGATTTGACAACTAAATATTAAAAAATCAATTGAAATTTTCAACAAAAGCTTAATTCTTTTCTGTGTAGTTTGGATAATCATGCAATATGAAAATTGTTAACAATTTTACATTTCAGGTAATTCTTAGAGTAAATAAGCCTTTTCAGATTCATTTTAAAGTAAACAGATTATTTCAAATATTTTCCTTCAGGTAGTAAGTGACTGTCTATCCTCAATTTCCTTATTCTTTGATATCTGTAAACTATGCATTGCCATGTTTGTTATGGGGAAAGATAGTGGAATGGTTTCCTACTGTCCATCTTCTAGACTAGTCATCAACCAAAACTAGAGATCCCAGCTTACCTTACTATTTTAAAAAAAGGTTCGGAGGGAGAAAAGAGACAAATTTGTGACAATTTTTAACAGCATTAGTATGAAGTGAAAACAAAAAACCTCATCTAGAATTTGAACTTTGTTTGCCAATTTCATTCTTTCTGTTGTTAACTGTTCTCATTAGTCCATTTGTTCTCAAAGTTTTTTATATTGATAACATATTTTTTTATTGAAAATATCAAAGCAGGCATGTAAAAGATACAAGGGAAAATGAGCAAATTGATTTGAAAGACTAAACATTTATTTATTACTTTGATAATATAAACATATTCAGTAATTAAAAATTGTTAAAAAAAAAAAAGTCACATCTTCATTATTTACTTCTATGGTTGAGCATGACTTTCCACAGCTTCCTATCTTTCATATTCCTTAGCAATGTTTGTTTTTTATCCCTCTCCCCATTCTGTCATTTGTTTACACAAACAGATTACTTACTGCTTTCCTCTGCGCTTCCTGATTTCAATACTTTGTGAGTGTCAAATTTTCTAAGCCTTCTTGAAATTTCCTCTGTGTATTTATGATTTTATTTATAAAAAGATATTTTATCTCATTGTTCAATGCTTAAGGGCTAAAAAAAAAAACAAATTTTAGAAAAAACTTCTTTAATGGAAGGTGAAATCATCTATTATGAATGAAATGAAAAAATAAGTACAGAAAATAAAAATAGTTTTTTTTTCCCCATTTAAGATTTTGAAGTCAATGAAAACTGGTGAAGAGATGAAAGTTTAAGGTTAGAAATAACTTTTCTTTTTTTTTTTTTTTTTTTTTATAATTGTTTCACCCAAAGCAAGGCAGGATCACCACTGGTGCACAAGGTTTACAGAGAGAGAAAAACAGGGTACAGGCGGATACTGAAAGAAGTATGGGATTTAAGTGGGTAAAAGATGGCAAGTGACATTCTATTTAAAACTTTGGAGATTGCAGCTATCAGAGAAGCAGGTATACAGAAAGGAATTCTACAGACAGGATGTGTGGGAAAGGGAACTGATAATGTAGAGGTAGCAGTTACATTTGACTATTTTGGCAGTAAAAGAGTGAGACCTTGATGCCAATCTTGTAGCCTGAATAAATTTATGTCATCTGTGTTCCAGGGAAATAAGGTTGTCAAAGCAGAAACTGTGAAAATATTTGTAGAAAAGATAGAGGGAAGCCACATCCCAGCTGTGAGAAAGTGACTGAAGAATAGCTGCCAAGTCAGGACTGATTATGTTGCAGACCTTTCTTTGGATTTTGTTGAGAACCTTGAGATGAATAGAAGGAGCACCCGACCAGATATGGCAACAGTATTTAATGCACTGATGAAAGATAGATTTATAAAGATGCAAGATGGATTCTAGCAAGAAAAATTTTCTGACCAAACAGTGATTCAACTTTCCTAGCAGTAGATGCAGCTATAGATTTTACATAGTCTTTCTACTTGAGGTCAGTTGAGAGAGTGAGGCCAAGGAGGTGCAGTGTGTTGCTTTCTAGTAGAATAGTGCTATCTATACTGATAGAAGGTAGGAAATTTTCTCTATGATGGTTAAGAGAACAGCTTCATTTTGGAAGCATTAACATTTGTGAGCCATTTCTTAGTCCCATTTCATCTTTCAAGAGAACTCCTGTATTTTTTCTCTTTCAACTCTTGTGGAGTAGATTTTTTTAAAAGCAAAATCCACTAAAAAACAATTCTCTTCACTTAGTTTTTTTAGGGAGACACAACTTTGCAAATTTCTTTTTTTAGCAGTTTATTTATTAAGGGTAGTTAATAAGTTGAAAAAAAACTTTTCTCTGCAAAATTTATAAATGAAATCTCATTTTGGCTTTTATCATAATAACCATAAAGTAATTAATTTCAAGTGGACATTGTAAATTTCCAGACTGGGATCTGGCAGACTGCATAATCAATTTCAATTCTATTAGAGAGCTGACAGAATGTTTGTCAAAAATCTTTATGGATGAGTTCATGATTTCACCCCCCCCCCCCCCGACCACACACACACACACACACACACACACACTTTTTATCATTTTACTGGTTGACTGGTTGACCTGAAAACTCATTGTCTTGAACCAATACTCTTAAAAATATGTTCAACCTAAAGAATATTTACCATAGTTTTTGTCACATATTTACTGAGCGTTGGGCAACATTTAATGCAAGAACATTGCTTTGTCAGTTATTGTAAAGGTTGCAGAGCCATTTGGCCTCATCTTCACAAAATGTTATATAATAATTGAACACAAATACATATTGTGAAGCCTGGTACCAATGAGTGTTAACTGCATATGTATTGTTACTGAATTGTTCAAATTTGGAACTTTTTAATATCCCCTCAGATTTTGTTTAAAATTTTCAGTTTATCATATTTCACTCATTTATTGATGATTATAAATCATGCTATTATAAGTTATGGGAGAATGACTTGAGTGTTTAGTATTGCAGCAATGGGATCCAGATTTGAAACACACCAGGGTTGATTTGTCATAGAGGTGACCTTGGTAATATCAACCTGGGAAGATGATCCCAACATACAAAATGATTGAGAAATGCCAGAAAACCATACTCCAGGTTGACCCAAGCCATGTGAGGGAAATTGGGTAGATAAAACTGCTTGGGATCCATTGATAGCTATGCTAGCACAAAATCACAAGTCATTGTGACTGAAGGATTCAGTCTATTGGTTTTATTTAGCTCTTGATCATATTATGTTGGGCACTCTGTCTCAGGAACTATAACTAAGGTTTGCTCAGCATAGTTGCAGTATAAATCACCCATTGGCTCTGAGGATGTTGGAAGAACAATATATGCTTGAGCAGGTGTCTGCAATAGGGATTAGCTAGCTACCCAAGTAGATGGATGAAATTTGAAATAATGTTTATTTGTATGTTTCAGTTTATGTATAAAGTGGACATGTTATAAGTACAATTTGGGGGATTTTTTTTTTACAATGGATTTAATTCCAAAACCTTTGTTGCAAGGTTGAAATTTGCTCTGTATTGGCTTTAAACCTTAAATTGACAAAAGATATCTTGCCACCATTCATCCCTGTTGTATTATCGAGGTGGTACTACAATACCAGATGATGTGTGCTGAAATATCGATAGCATAATATCTGTGCTAATAGATATTTAATACAAACAAGACAAACACAGATAAAACAGAACAGCAATACTTAGAGAGAAGTCACAGAGAGCACAATCCGATAATAATCATCGATGACACTCTGAATTCCTGATTGCTATTAATCTTTATTTATATCACTATTCTGGTCCACAGGCCATTCCATCTTTGAGAGTGCTAGAGGGGTGTCAGCTGCTCTACAACAATCATCCAATTATTAATGGAAATTATTTGGACATATACTGTGATTAGATGTCCAATCTCCTTCTTATAAAGTAATGCTGTTTTATTTCGAGTAGTGCAGTAGAGCACACTTTTGCTAAGTTCATGAACATCCATACTGAACATTACAAGAACTGTCAATAAAATACCATTATTCCCTGTAAAAACCTTGAAGAGCTTGGAAGAACTGCAGCACTTTCATGAGTTTCTGCAGGAGAGAGAGGTTTGGATAGAAATGTTGAGAGATTTTTAGAAAATTACAACAGACAAATATTTGTTGTGTGTCTATTATTTAGTTGATTTTGTCACTCTTAGAGTAAGTCTAGCTGCAGATTACTACTGTTTTTTTTCTCATACAACCGTTAAATATGATTTTGATATCTCTATTAGTCCAATGTTCCATTCTCACATTTATATAAGTGCAGGTGAGTCCACTATTTCCCACTGTTAAAAAAAAAAAAAAAACTTGTTTTAACAACTGGCATGGGAAAAAATTACATAGTTGCTCCAATAAAAATGTTTGACCTCTTTCTTTATATTCTCTGGGTCTTAATTGATTTATATGCTTCTTACATAGACCTTTTTTTTTTTCCTGAATTAAATACACCACCTTAGCAATACATTTCTAGGTCTTTCCTGGTTCCGGTTTTCTTTCCTTATTTGGTAAACCTGAAATAATACTGATTCACATTTTTGAAAAAAGGTTGTAATTTTATTTATCAGCGTACTCATCAGTAACAGTTTATCAAAAGCTGATGTTATTTCCCAACTAGCAGTATAGCCTGGCGTTGCTCGGGTATAATGAAAGCTTTAAAACTAATCCATGGTCCTGGAGCTCAGACTCTTTGGACGTTGGCACAAAAGCAATAGTTGTTTCCAGTTAAAGTGAAACTGTAGACTGAAAGAAAAATAAATGGATGTAAGTCAAATTTTGATTTCCTGGTATCGATATCAAATTTCCTGCACTATTGTAAGAACTGCAACCTTGAAACTTCTGAATATCGTTTCTTATTCTTTGTCTATGAGTGTATCAAATTTGATTAAAATTGGACCACTCCTTCTATAACCCAATTTTTTATTTTTATCGGGGGTACCTCGACACAAAACCTAGCTAAGAACACTCGCAGACGCTTATAGTACAACTGTGTAAATTTTCAATAAAATCGGTTCAGCCGTTCCAGAGTCTATAGGTAATGGATACACACACACACATACAAAGTTCCATTTATAAATAAGTTTAGCTAAAACATTTGTTCTGCCAGCAAAGTACCATCAAATGTGATTGGGTTTACCTATAAGTGGCCAAAAATTGTTAAAGTGACTTTTCCATCTTTTCTTAATTTTTTCAAGGCTTTTTTAAAAGTATCTACAAATTTTTCTGTGCATCCATTTGATCTCAGGTGGTATAGTGGCATTTTTACATGTTCAATGGTCTGTTCTCGGCAAAATTCCTTGAATTCAGCTGCTATTGTATTCCAAATCTGGCAAACAATTCTTGTAATATTTTAATAGTACCCCTGGTTGTCACTGTTACATCTTACCATCGCTGATCACTTAGAAAAACTATTATTACTAAATAGTACCAGCCATTTATTGGTTCTGCATAATCCATAGGTAACTTAGACCATGGTCATTTTGTTTTTAGCCAAGGTTGAATTTTTTTTGGTGGAGATTTAGCTGTCAACACACAGTCTTGATCTTTAAAATTCTGATCCATGTTCTTCCAGTATATGTAACTTCTGTTACAAACACTGGACCAGCCCCCAATTTTGTTACAATTCTCAGATAAGCTCAGAATTTTGTTTTGTACCTGCAAAAGGGCAAATCCCGATTTTATAAGGATCCTGGACAAGGTTCTGGTATGTAATGTTTAAAATAAAACTTGTATTGTTGACCTGATTGGCTTGGGTTCTATTAATTGTATTTTGATGTTGATGACTGGTAGAGGAATGTATGAGGAGAAAGATTAAAGATCAGTAACAACGAAATGAATGAACAACTAATAGTTTAAACAACAGATATGATTAATATCGTCAAAAGTCCAACAAGCAATATTTGATAGCAGGGAGGGAAAATATTGTGTGTGTATGCGATATGTGCTATATATACAAAAAGTTCATACGTGTGTTTGAGAAGGAGGTATAAACTGTTCGAAGGTATTAAAGATTTTTGTCCTAGTTGACAAAAGAATGTTCATATATATATATATATATATATATATATATATATATATATATATATATATATATTTCACAAAGAAAACAATATTCTTACTTGTGTTGAATTGTCATTGAGCTTTAGGTAAGAAACATTGATATTTTCCAGGTGAGATGATTACCTTAAGCAGAATTTGATATTCTTGCTTAAAGTCAGTGAAGCTGAGAATTCAAAACCTTATCTTTTTAGCAAGGCTTAATGTGAACGTCCATCCTGTTCGACTCTGTTTTCATCTCTAGCCTTTTGCACCTTTTTTCTCATCGTGTGGGTTGTCTTCCAAGAAAAAGGGTCTTTGTTTTCTCACCCACTGGCGAATGCATCTTTCATTTCCTTCACCTACTGATGATCAGTTAACAATTACTTCTATTATTACTTAATTTAGGATGGAAAGGGGGTATTTTCTCCTGTCTATACATGTCTTTGTAACACTTCACATCAATGATTTTATGCAAGATATCCCAGGGTGTCCACCATGGCATTGTTTCAACATTTATTTTTGCAAAGTCTCTGGTATTACTTCTCATAATTTACCGTTCATTTTCTTCATTTTTTTTATTTTTTTATTTGACAATTACAAAAGGCACTGCCTATTGTAATTATCAACAAAACTTTTACTGTGCTTTTAAAATGTATGTCATTTGTTTTTGTTTTTTTTTTGTTTTTTGTAATATAAAATTTCATGTTTTTATGTTCCTAGCCCTCTCATTAGTAGCTGCACATTCTTTTTCAAAGAAAACATTGAAAATATACCTCAAACTTGAGGTTATCCTCCAGGGTGTAATTAAATTCTGAAATTAAATTTGAAATGGAATCTGTTAGACTTAGAATGTTTTTTCTTTCGCATAAGAATGCTTTTAAAAATTCATGTCTGACATTTGAAAAGTAGTTGTAACTCCTTCATTTTGATGGAAGAAAGAAAAAAGTTTGTTTTTTCTAATTTCCCCAGTCTTATCACCACCGTTGTAATGTGACTATTACTTAGTTCAGTCACTCTTAGAATAAGTCCAGCTGCAGATTACTACTGTATTTTCTCAGATGTCTGCTAAATACAGCTTTGCTGTCTTCCCTAGCGCCATGTTCTGTTCTCACATCTATACATGTGTGGGTGAGCCCACCTCATCACTTGGATAAAAAGCATTGGTTGGATTCAGTGAATTGACCCAAAGAGTTCAATAACTGGCTACAGTAGAGATGAACAAAACTTCTAGTGTTGAGTTAAAAGGAGATAACTGATACAGACACATCCAGAAGAGGTATGACTCTTGGAACTAGAACAATCCACCCCAGTGAACAAAATAAAGAGTCAAGTTCAATTTCCAATCACTTAAAGAGGGTCAGAGGAAACAATGGCAAAAACATTGTGAATATGACAACAATGTAAATAATTACAATATCTCATCTCAGAAATATAGACAATTACCATACAAGTTAATCCATAAGCAGTTTGGAGCATTTCATAATTTTCTGTCATGTCTTTATCCAGTTTGATACAAAATTTTATTGCATAGTGAGCAAATTGTTTTCACATCCCAACTGCATTCTCCAAGCTCATCAGCTGTAACAAGCAGTGTTTAGTAAGGTCCACCTCATTGCTTGGTGCATAACAATAAGAAATTGCACTGATTTGCAGTGTACCTTCAAGTCAAAACAGCTCTCATGATGGGCAACTTAGTAAAAATAAAAAGAAAGACATTGGTTCAACATACCTTCTCTTAATTCCAGTGTTGTATCCATTGATACTTTGTTGTTCTCTTGTTGAGAAACATAAAGAAAAATATAGAAAAACTTGATGGATTTTGAATTGTTTTTGCCAAGCCAATTGTTTCAAGTAATATCTCTTTGATCTGATCTTTAGAAACATTTATATATGAATGTTGCTTAATATAAAGACATCTATCAAGTCTTGGACTTATTTTATTTTTAAAAGGAAGTGCAAAATTAACTCTTTTATATAATTCCAAGAGTTCTGCAGACTATTGAACTTATTCTTTAGGTTTCTTTTGCATGGCCAATCTAGAAAAATCCTCAATGAAAGAGTGATAGGGTGGGGGCTCTTCTTTTTGCTACATTTTTTTCTCTAATCTCCATCAGTTGTACACCAGGCTGTAGAATGTATTGGCTGGAATATTTTGGTAACAAGAGCAGTATAAAAAACAAAAAACAAAAAAAAATAATCTAAATAATCCAAGCAACTCTGGCAAAAGAACAGTCTTGAAATAAATATGCTCGATATAAGATAGTATTCAGTTATGCTTACAAACATATATAATGCACATAATAAAAGAAGGCTTGGAAAAACTGACACTCACAGGACATTGGAGGCATGAAGAACAGAGGGAAGCAGTGAGTAACCTACCTAGCATATAACACATCAAAACTATTTTTTCTATATAGTTGAAGTGTTGGCTGAGAGTTATCTCCCTTGCACTGGTGATATTAAGTGGGTGTGTCCTTTTTATGGCAATCACAGACTGTTCAGATTTTTTTTTTTTACAAAGTTGGTAATGAAAAATCTGACTCCATGAAAGAGTAGATTGTAACAGTAATAATTAGAATACATATATATATATATATATATATATATATATATATATAAGGTTTCACATGTGAAGGCATTTTAATAATTGTAAGGACTGAAAAATTCCAGAAGAGTGACTCATTTAACCTTCTTGTGATAACATTTTTTATTGGCAAGAAGTGGAAAAATTATATTAAATCAGTTAATAAGTCAGCTGCTAAGAAAGTTAGTTAATTGTGAGACAATTTTTTTTTGCTAGAATCTATCTTACACTTAAGTCTACCATTCGTCCATGCATTGTTGTCATATCTGGTTTAGTGCTTCTGTTCTCTATTTAGAGATTCTTGATAAAATCTAAAGAATCTGCAATGCTATCAGTCTTGACCTGGAATCTCTGCTTCAGACATTTTCCAACCACTGTAACGGAACTTCCATGTACCTTTACTATAAATACTTTCATGATAATTGACCTGATGACCTTTCCTTTTTACTGCATAAACTTTACAAGTTTTTGAACAGTTTTATATTGGCAGCTAGGTCTCATTTTTCTGTTGAAAGGGCTAGATATAACCATAAGTTCCATGCTAACAGTTTCTTCTCTCACACTTGCTTGTGAAACTTTCTTTCAGCTTCTTGCTCTCTAGTCAACTTTGATTTTCAAAAATTAAAATGCAATATCAAGCATTATCTTTGTCTCAATTCATGTTCTTTCATTATTCTTTATCCATAATATTATCATTTTCTCTTATTCTTTTACACCCAATAACTTCTTGAGTCATAGTGGTTTTATTACCTTGCATGGGGTGAAATCATAAAAAAAGAATATGCTGTCATATGTATATGATTGATTCATTTTCTATGGCTTATCAACCCTTTACAGGTTATTTAAATCAAGAAAATATTTTTAAATTGTCAGAATTTGGGGAGTTCTGGAATTGAAACCTGGTTCTCTGATTAACAATTTTGCATCATTATCCATTACTCTCCCTGCACATTCAAGCTTACATCACCTAGTATTCACTAGGAGTCACCCATCTAGGTATAACCAGACTTGACGTTGCTTAACTTTGTTAATTGTATGGGAACCAATGTGTCAACAGAGTGTGGTCTGAAGCCTATGAGTATAAATATAAGATTCTACTGGACATAAAGTGGGGGGTTAGTTTTCTATTCGTAATAAGTAATGAACTGATCCTCCCACAGGTTTACTATATATGACTGTTATAATTAAACTATTTTGAAGACTCTCATGTAAAAACGTTTTTTCATGAGAATAAGGATTTAACAAAAAAAACTTTTTTTATGGCTTTACTAAACAGGAGTTAACCCATTGTATATTAAGTGGAAGATTGATTTTTTATTGTTATTAAGTAATAAATTTATCCCCTTCCTGAATTATTATATATTAAAAAATATATATAAAGACATGAAAACCTTTTAATAAATAGTAAGAAGTTAAAATATATCCTCATTGATGACAGTATTGGTAAACTAGTTGAAAATAATATTGGTTACTCTTAAGATTTTAATGTGTAAATATTTTTCTTTTTTTGTACCGACTTCCATATACCAATGAATAATCTAAATATGAGGTACATTTCATAATATTTGATACTTTTTCAAGAGAAAAATTTATTAATGCCAAAGTACAAACTAATCTCTTCCAGAGTAGGATTCTCTGACTTTGATGCACTTGTTGAACTGCTCCAGTTGCTTTGTGATTTTCCCCATGTTGAGTCTGGTCAGATGACTGCTCCCATGGAAGTAATCAAGAGTGAAGATGTTCAAGACCTTTGTTACAGCATCAGTCCGCTGTGACAAGCAGTGTTTAGTAGGATGAGTTCAAAAAGCTGTTACAGCCCTCTCTTTTAATTAGAAACAACAAAAGTTAGTTGGTCAGATTGACAAGAAGATTAACATTGCCCCTTTCAGACCACAGCTCAATCCGATCTCATTTAAACACTCAAAAAGATCTACCAGGCCCTATTCATGACATACTTGTTGTGCACACATAATAGCATCATCTAAATGCAAAAAAAATATATATATAAAAAATAATGGAAGCATTATTAATAAAAACGAAAAACCCTGCACTTAATAATATCAATTATGAACATGGCAACAGTGTGTTTACCATGTTCAGGATATAACAAACACAACCCTACATACATAAACTCTACACATATTCAATTACAATTACATTTGAAATAAAATTCATCCTTGATAATGGCTAAAAGTATAGTCAAAAACGATTGGAAAAACAAAACATTTGGACAATTTCTATGTAATTTGAGTTCTGAAAAGAAAAAAATCATAAGAACACATGAAAAATTATATAACACCTTGGCTGTCATTTTCAATGAACCCTGCATAAAAGAGATTGCTGCCCATATCAATATGTTTATCATCAGACAATCTGTTTCTATCTAAGTCTATTCATATCTATTTCGCTATTTATCTTTCTTTCTGTGCGTACATGTATACATGTGTGGTTAAACTTGAATGAGCATCTGAAGGAAAGGTAAATATGTAAGACAGTTTCAAAAATTACTTTGACATTTTTTGTTGATGAAGAGACGTCATCAGAAATTCTTTTATATTTCTTCATGTGAAATACATTCTTTGTGTCATATAACGGTTCATCGGCAAAACAGATTCAAGTAGAAGTTTTCAAAATCATCTTGTGTGTGTGTATATATATATATATATATATATATATATATATTTGAAAATATTTTTGCAAGTACAGAATCTAATTATAGAAATAAAATTGTGTAGCTTGATGTTACACATTGTGAAATGATATTAAAAAAGCAAAGCAACCAGTTTTGCTCCCGCTTTTCAGGCCTCTACAGGAGATTTTAATCAGAATTAAAATAAAAAAATAAATTCTGATTAAAATGTCCCATAAAGGTCTGAAGAGCGGAAGTGAAGAAACCGGTAGCTTCGTATTTTAATATAATTTCAAAATGTGTAACATCAAGCTACACACTTTTATATATATATATAAATGTGTGTGTATGTGAAACAAATGCTATAGATGAACGGTAAATAGTCATTATAGTATACAAGTGGCATTCCAGAAGATTTGAGACTTTTTCAAGAGAAACATGTCAAATAAGTACAAAACTCTAAATCTCCTTCAAAGTAGGACTCACAAGACTTCAATGCATTTTGAACCACCCCCATGGAAGTCATCTTAAGTGAAGGTGTCCAAGACCCTTGTCACAGCATCCTTCATTTTCTTAATTTCTCCAAAATGACTACCTCTGTTGTTCTCTTTTAGTTCAGGGAATAACCAAAAGCCACACAGAGTAAGTTCTGGACTGTAGAGACAGTTTTGATGCCTGTTTCTGTCAACACAAAACTTTATTGCATAGCGAGCTTCAAAATTGATTGCATCCTGCAAACTAGTCAAAGTATCCAACCAATGCTTTTATCCACTGATCTTGTATCCTGAAGGACAGGCCCAGTGGTTGAAAGCATTGGTTGGATCCAGTAACTTGACCCAAAAAACTTTGAATTCAATATTTGGATACAGCAGAGGTGAACAAAAAATATATCTGTTAAAATGAGTTGTCAGTGTTGTGTTGAGTTAAAGGGAGATAACTGATGAGATTTGGAAGAGATATGGCTCATAGAACTAGAACAATGTACCCCAGTAAATGAAATAAAGAGTTCAGTTCAAAATTACAATCAACTGAATAAGGTCAGAGCATATAATGGCAGAAATATTATGAATATGGCAACAAAGATGAGGACACCAGTTCGAAAAATGTAAATATGGTAAATAATTATAATATCTTATCTGAGAAGTATAGAAAAATATAATACAGGTTAATCTATAAGCAGTCTGTAACATTTTATAAGTTTCTGTCATGTATTTGTCTTGTTTGATGCAAAAGTTTATTGCATATTAAGCATCCAAATTGTCTTCATGTCCCAACTGAATTTTTACAAGCTCATCAGCTGTGACAAGCAGTGTTTAGTAGGGTGTGTTCAAATTATATCCATCTCCTTCAACCTGGACTAACAAGTTGGCAGATTAGCTTATTAGATGCATAATAATGATAGACTAAAATTATAATTATCTGAGACACTTATAGTGCTTCTAAAAAGGTCTCAAAACTTTTGGAATGTGCCTTGTACAAAGATACTGTTAAAAAAAAAAAAGATCTTTGCAATATTGCTTGTAAAGAAAAATGTTTTACAAGATGGTTTTGAGACATTTTCAGGAGTGATATTTATAAATTCTAAAGAGATACTATACTCTAATTCCCCTTCAAGCTAGGAACCTCTGATTTCAGGGCATATGTTGTAGTACTCCAGCTGCTTTGTGATTTCCCCCATGGAAGTCATTCCAAAGTGTAGGTTGTCACAGCCTCCTTCATTTTCTCAATGTCTTCAAAACAACTGCTCCTGAGATTCTCCTTCAACTTTAAGAACAACCAAGGACCAAGGTCTGGACTGTAGGGAGATGAGGGAATGTTTTTGGTGCCCATCTCTGTCAACACAAAAGTTTATTGCATAGTGAGCATCCAAATTGTCTTTGCATCCCAACTGCATTTTTACAAGCTGTGACAAGCAGTAATGTGTGTATCAAAGAGCTGTTACATCCATCTCCTTCAACCTGGACTAACAAAAGTTGGCAGATTAGCTTATTAGATGCATAGTAATAATAGACTAAAATTATAATTATCTGAGACATTTATAGTGCTTTTTCTAAAAAACGTCTCAGAACTTCTGGAATGCACTTTGCAGTTCAATATATTGCTTCAAATTAATAGTTCTAATTTCTAGAAGTTTCATTTTATGTTGTTATCTGTTGTTTTGTGTAACTATATAAATTTTTTTTTCTAATTTTTTTGAGAAGAAAATCATTAACCTAATGTTTGAATCTTTTTCTTTTTTAGAAACTTGGTGTCCCAGTTGCAGAATTAAATCAGTCTTCACTGCTAGCTTTGAGGGTAGCCTTTTCTCAGGCCTTGAAACGCCCTCTCTCTAACATTGGAATTGACAAAATTAGGGTAAGTAAAATAAATAAATATATATATATATATATATATATATACTACTTTACATATACTGTCAACAAATGACTGTGATATTTAAATAAATTTACTATTGCACTGTACTAACATGAAAAAAAAGCCTTTTCTTATTTATATTCAATTCTTCCTGTATATTAAAAATAAAACATTCTCTTCACCATTAAATATTTACGGTGTTTTATTTATTAAGTTTCTCATAACCTAAAATAAACCATCAAAAAAAAAAAATGGCAGCCATATTGAAGTAATTTTGCAATTGTATTGTCTTCATAAAATATCAAAATATTTGCTTGCTTTTTTTTCTTTATATTCAGTGCTTTATGAATATTAAAAATGAAACATTTTCTTCCCCTGTGAATGATTATAACTTATGCATCACAAAAATAATAATGACAAGAGTTGATGTGATCTTATTACTATAATTTTTATATTCTGTATAATAGTTTCTTGTATAAAGTATGTCTTGAGTATAATACAACCCCGTGTTTCTGAAGATATAAACGGAATTAATTACATCCTTGAGTATAATACAAACATGTGTTTTTGAAACTAAAAATAGGGAATAAATAATGCCATTGAGTATAATACAACCTGTTGTTTCTGAAGCTAAAAACAGGAAGTAAATTGTGTCATTGAGTAAATACGACCCTCATAGCACAGCTATCCCTATGTAAATTTTCTTTTTGAAAATTTTCTTTTACTATATCCATGAAAATCGCGATGTTTTTCTGCATAAATTACATCATTTTGTGATTTAAAATGGCATGTACTAGTGTATACCATTTATATTTTGATATAATTATGGCATCGTTGTTTACATACCTATTTGGTATTTGTTTGAAGTTTACCGAATTAATTCTTTGTATCAATAAATGGATTAAAAGGATATCATGGCCTCGGAGCATTTTTTAAACGGAAAAAACTAAAAATCATGCATAATTTGTACAATAGTAAGGTATTTTCTACAACATTAATGTCATCAAACCTTATTCATTTTCTTAATCAATTTCAGTGAATTTTCTGTCCTTGAGACAGATATTTGATTACACTGGTTCCCAAAGAACAAATATTTTCAAAATATCAAATACATTTTCTCAACAATTGTTATCAACATCTTTCTACATTATGTTTTATTATTTGTTGTGCTAATTGAGTGTATTTGCAATCTTGCCATTTCAAATAAGAGGAGGTTTTAAGCTGAGTAAAAATGTATGAAAATGTGAACTTGTGTATAATGTGACCACACTTTTTTCATCTTTTCTGTTCCAAATTTTTTATTTTATACACCAAAAACTACAGGAGGTACATGTGTTTCACCCCAAGCAAAGCAACAAAAGCCTCTAAGATGCAAGGGGTTACAGAGGGGGATAATAAAAGGATGAACAAGAAATTGCATAGAACTATGATTGTTACATCCTAAGAGGACAAAGCACATAAAAAAAAAGAAACTTAATAACATTAGTTTCTGCTACCTGTTGCATTAATACAGAGGGTGATGGATAAATTGTTGTTTAAATGACACAAAAATGAAAATAACACTGATATCTCATTTTAACAAATGTATTTACCAAAATTACACAAAAATATCTTCAAATTCTAAAGAGTAAATTTATTCAATAAAATCGCCATTGGGTTCAACTATGACACCCAGATGACTTCAGAATCTCCTGCAACTCTTCTGAACAATCTTCTTGTTGCAGTGGGTGAATGCTGCTGTCATAATTCTTACCTTTGGTCTTACAAGAAGTTTTGTTGGTCTTTTGCTCAACTGTTGCACTATGCTTAATAATCAAGGGGGTTGCAGTCTGGGGAGTTAGATGGCCAGATGTAAGAGGTGATGTGGTTGCAGAAATTGTCTGAGAGCCATGATTGGGTTCTCCTGCTTGTGTGGCAGGGTTCAAAATTCTGTTACCAAACATAAAGCCTTCCAGCAGCCATCCTCTTTAAGGCACTTTATGTAGGCTTCCATGTTGAGTTGTGGGAAGATGAATGGATGCATAACATTGTCATCACTAGTGATCACTCTAAACACCATGATTTTGACTAGATATGTCATCCAACACTTTCTAAATCCTCTGAACTGTCCTCAGATTGACACCCAAAACATTCTGAAATGTTTGTATTGGAGCTTCTGGTATGAATGTCAAGCAGTACAGCATGCCATTTCCAAATTTCTGGCAGTGTGAATTGTGTCATGGTGCCCAACTAACCCTACTATACTGTGCAGCCAACAAAATCAAGAACAAACAATATACATGCATGACATTAAAAATATAAAATTGCAACAATTTACCAATCCCACCCTGGATATCTTGAGAGTAAAAAAGAAATCAAGTCACCATACAATACATGTGTTGGAATTCTTTTTCATTAAGATTTAATGAATTTCTTCTGTTCCTCTTTTAATACCATTTTATTTCTGTTTTCAGTTTTGTTTTATATTAAAAGAAAAACAAATGCATAAATGACATTAAAAACTGCCATCTATATTTTTAAGAATCATAGGAAGTTTTGTTTAGAAGACTGAACTTGATCTTTGTGTTGTTCTTGATTTTGCAAAATTTAGGTTGACCCATTCTACAGCCTTCTTTAGGTTTACCATATATAATGACAGAAAAAGTCCTTTTATTTTCAAATTAATTAACAATGAAAGAAACTTCATGAATGATTCTTGCAAGTAATGAGTTGCCCAGAAAGTTCATGCTAATTTTTAGGCATTCACGTTAGACCACGTCAAATGTTTTGACAAATACAATGTTTTTATTTCTAATTATCTAATGAAAAAAAAAGTTTAAAATTTCTTAATTTGTGTTAATTTTGCACCCCTATGAAAATGGAAGATTATAAGGTTCATGTTAAATACTTGAGGCTTTTTTATTACCGTGAAGGAAAAAAATGCCTCATAAGCAACAAAAAAAATAATTACTAGGTATTTACTCAAGCCCTCTCCATAGAAGATGGAATGTGACACAAGGTGGTTGCTTTTTTTTTTTTTTATGGGGGCATTCTAAGCACATACGCTTAGACAAATTTTCCTGTAGACCCAGCATAAGTTGGATCAAGTCTTGTCTACTTTTCTCCAAACAAAACTCTGCCTTTTAGCAAAGCCTCATCTGAGTTCATCTTCACTTGGATGTAGAGAGTTTGACAAGTCTGAGTGTGTGTGGAAAAAGATATGTACAGTGACAGTGCTTTAGCTGACTGAGCTGTACAAAAGTGATTTGCTGAGTTTGGAGTTGATGATTGTAGCTTTATTGATGAAGAACACTCAGGCATAACCCCCCCCCCCCACAGATGATGACCAGATGAAGACATTGAGAATAATCTGCATTACACAATGCAATAATTAGTAGAATTACTAAATTTATCAAAACCCACCATCCATGAGCACTTTGTGAAAATTGAGTACTCAAATCGCTATGTTGTTTGTATACCACTTGATCTGAGTGAAAAGAATCTTTTAAATCACATTTCTAACTGTATAAATGCAATGAAAATGCACCCTTTTTTAATCAAATTGTGACAGGTGATGAGAAATTTTTTTTTTTTTTTTGTTTTTTTAATCATTTCACCCCAAGCAAGGCAGAACTGCCACTGGTGTGCAGGGGTTACAGAAGAGGTGAGTGATAAGGAAGAGGAACAAATTACAGGGGAGTTAGAGAATGAGTAAGAACAGGATGAGAATACAGGTGTGAAGAGGGCTGCATGAGAGTGTAGTGGAAAGGAAGAACATGATACAAGGGTTGTCTTGGAAAAGATGTGAGTCAAAAAGATAAGAGATGGCAATTGACTTTGCATTTAAATTCTTGGAGATTGTAGCTTTCAGGGAAGCAAGTATATGAAAGGGAATTTTACAAGTGGAAAGTGCGAGCAAAGAAGCTGATAGAGTAGAAGTTGCTGTTACATTTGATTGGTTTCACTGTAAAAGGGCAGGACCTAGACACTAGTTTAGTTGCTCGAGTAAATTCATGTAGTGGAGCACCAGAGAGCTAAGCTCAGCAGAGCAGAAGCTGTGAAAATATTTGTAGAAGAGACAGAGGGAAGCCACATTATGTCGGTGAGAAAGTGATTGGAGTTGAGCTACCAAGTTGGGATCAATTACATTACAGATTCTTTGTTTGATTTTGTTAATAATCCCAAAATGAATACCAGGGACACCCGACCAGATGTGACAGCAGTATTCAACGCATGGGCGGATGGTAAATTTATATATGTGTAAGATGGATTTAGATGAGAAATACTTCCTAGCCCTACAAAGGAAACCTTCCAAGCAGTAGATTTAGCTATGGATTCAATGTAGTCATTCCACTTGAGGTCAGTTGATAGATTTAGGCCTAGGAGGTGCAGTGTTTTGCTTTTGGGGAGACTAGCCTGATCCATTTTGATGGGGATAGATGCAGTTGTCTATGGTGGTTAAATGACAGCAGCTTTGTTTTGGAAGCATTAAAATTTACAAGCCATTTCTTTCCCCAGTCCACCACCAATTGGAAGTCCTTTTCAAGATCAGTGAAGTTTGCTTTGTTAGCCTCATAAGATTTCTTATCAAGGTGGGAGTAAATTATGTTGTCAGCATAAATGCCTACTTGGAATCTGATTACATCAGATCATTGAAAATCAGAAAAAGCGTAGGACCTAGAATAGAGCCTTGAACACCCGTATTCATATATTATCTGGAAGCATTCCCATTCAATGCTATCTTCATTACGTGATTTGAAAGGAAAGACTGGATTAGGTCAAACAATCATCCAGTTACATCATAGTCATGTATCTTGTGTAAAAGGCCAGCATGCTGGACTCTGTCAAATGCTTTGGAGAAATCTAGAGCAATAGCTCGAGTTTTGCCATTCTTATCAAGAGCCTGGTATATATACTCTGTGATGGTCGTTAATATATCAGCAGTAGACCTGGTGAAGCAGAAACCATACTATTTATTGGAGAAGAGGCCATAGGCTGTAGGATGTTGAACCACTTCAGCATTAATAATAGCCTCGAGCACTTTGCCAAAAATCAGTAGGAGGCTGACAAGGTGATAATTGGAGGGGTCTGAGGGTTCTCTAGCATTCTTAAATACAGGAACCACAGAGGACTTCCAGCAAAGAAGTAAGAAGCAGAAAGGCAATGGATTGTTTATAACAATATTCAGCAAAAAAAGATCCTGGGGTAAGCAACATGAGTCAACTTTAGCCATCCCAAAAGCAGGTCTTCAGCCTAAGAAAGTCATCTGGTGGAATTGGAAAGGAATATGAGCTTCTGCCAAGTAGCCAGTCAATTGATTCTGAAAAATACTGCTTGCAACTGGACAAATTAAAATTAAAGGCAGCAATTCAAGAAATGCCCAGAACTGGTGAACAAAAAGTGTTATTTTCTATCAGGATAATACTAGACTTCACATTTCTTTGGCAACCTGGCAAAAATTGTTGCAGCTTGACTGGGATATATTCTCCCCCCCCCCCCCCAACCACACACACCCACATCTGCCATATTCACCAGACATTGCTCCTTCAGATTTTTATTTATTCAGCTTCTTGCAAAATAATTGGAAATAAGATTTTAAATTTTTGGATGACATAAAAAAACACCTTAATTAGTTCTTTGCCAAGAAACCACCAATTTCTGAAAATACGGAATCACTAAGTTGAAGGAAACCTGGAGAAAGGTTGTGCAACAAAATGGTTCATATTTAGTTGAATAAATATTTAATGGCATAATTGTGTTTAGTGTTTTAATTTCCCTCAAAATTCGGCATGAATTTTCTGGGCAACCCAATAAAACTGAAACATTTATTCCCTACAATTTTAGGTCATATGTTTGCTGCAGTTTGTTTTTAATTTTTTAGCTATGGAGGAAAATGAATTACAAAGTACTTTTTATTTATTAGGTTTTCTCTTATCGCATTCTGGGAATTTATATTGCATTTTAGGTGTCTAACTTCTAAATAGAATGGTTTGCAGTCATTCTGTAAGCAACATTTATTTATCTTTGAAATTCTCAAGACAGTTGGCATAAATTCTGAAGAATTAAGATTTCTCTTTATTCACTTGAAAGACATGGAATCAACCTTTCTACTGTGTTCTTAGTGAAGCTCACCTATTTGGTTTTGAAGTCTGCAAACCATTTCAAAACCCAAATTGGATTTGTGACAGATTTTTTTTCCTTCTGAATTTTGGCTAATCTAACAGACTCTAGTAAGTTTAAACCTCACCAGCCATGTCACGTTTGTAATCTTGTTCCACATTGAACTTAGCTGAGTCAATATATTACTTTTACAAATGTCTTTAGATGCCACAGTCACGTTGCTCTACTACAGTCAAAATCATAGCAGAAAATGTACCTAAGATATGATCAAGTGGTTTCAGTAGATACGCACATAGAAACATTTTTTTATGTCATTGTTGTCTAAATTCAAAAACATATATAAAAACTACTTATTTATTCATTTGTAATTATAAACAAAAAAAATGGTAGAATCTTTTGATTAACTTTAGGAATAACAAATCTGTAAATTTTATTTTTCTCTTCAATTTCATGTTTGTAGTCAAATCAAAGTAGTAAGATTGTGTTGCTCTAATCTTTCAAAGAGGGAGAGTAATGTTCTTGCATAAAAAATCAGTATCAAAAACCTAGTTTTTATCTGAACTCGAGTGCCTCTCTTTAGCACTAATTAAAAATGCATAACTACCTCATCCACAAATTATGCCTTGTTAATTTCTTTCTGTAGCATTGTGAAAAAAATTGTTAACTCTGGCGTCTTCTTCCCCGGAATTGTTACTATGAAGAACTTCTCTAATCACTACAATCTTAACTTCTTCAAGTCTAGAATCAACCTTTATCTATCCTATGTATCCTTGTGATATATACTCCTTTTTGCTAATTAATCTTGCAGCACCTTTTTCTGTTCGTCTGTTTTCAACTCTGACATTTTTCTCTCATTTATAGCATCTTCATATCACAGACAATAACTTCACTCACTCTAACAGTTTTATGTGCTTAAAATAGCCCTATTCACCAAATCTCTACCTTGAGTGGCTCTTAGGTTTTGCATTGAGTGAACAATTAAAAAAAAAGAAGAATTTTGGACTCTCCCTATGTTTGTGAGAGTTTCAGGTTTTGATCTGTTCATTCTTTAATTGTCAGAAAATTGTAAAACAAAAAAAAAATAAATAAATAAACACACACACACATGGCTGGGATGCCCCCACTCCATTGATTTATTCTTTAATATTTTGTAGTTCTTTTTGGCCTGATTTCTAAGACACAATAAGAAAATATGAAACGATTCCACTGATAAGATATGTCATGCATGCAAAAAGTGTCTTTTTACAAGTTTGAAGAAACATCTGATCTGATCTGATCTGGTAGGCAGAAGTCAAAGGTCAAATATAGACGAAACTTTGCAAAACTGTTAATTACTGTTTCAAAGGATATGTACTGAGTTCAGTGTGAGTGTTCACTGTAGATAAATAAACATTCATTTTCTATATGCCTTTTCTTTCTTATTGGCCTTCCACAACAACTATTTTGCCCTTCATGGAGATGTGCTCAGCTTTTTAATGCCTTCAGAGAGTAAGCATTTAATTTCTTCTGCAATGAAGTTCTGGTATGCACAATGAAATTTCCTTGACTTTTTTTTTTTCATCATTTCACCCTAAGTAAGACAGGACTGCCACTAGCATGCAGGGGGTTACAGTGAGAGAAAAGATCAGGTACTGAGGGTTATAAAGAAAGGATAAAAGATGAATAGAATTCAAGAAAATAGAAGATGGCAATTGTCATTGCAATTGAATTTTTGGAGATTGTAGCTATCAGGAAAACAAGTAAATGGAAGAGATTTCCATAGCTGGAAAATGCTAGAAGAGAAACTGTTGGAATAGAAGTGGCAGTTACAATTTAACTTAGTAGAAATAGGCTTAATATGGGTTTTTCATGTTTGCAATTAGTAAAAGTTCACTTACATTTGCTAAACTATACAAAAAATTATTGCCTGTATAAGAAATTTAAAGTATCGAATTATGTCTTCCATGGTGGTAAGAGTTCCAGAGGTCAAAAGTTGAAAATATGTAAGACTTAACTAGGCTGTTAACCATCATTTCCTTGACTTAGTAGAAACAGGTTTAACATTTTTCTCTATGTTTACAAAAAGTAAAAATTCAGATTGATATCCACACAGAATTATAGCAAAAAAAATAAATCTTAAATTTTGGATTATGTCCACCATAGTAAATGAAAAGTACTGTCACTAAAAATCCAAACCTAATATAACAAAATCTATTTGCAAAAAACAAAATATATTAAAAGAAAATATTACTTACATTATTTGGACGGTTGTCATTATCTGTGTTGCCATATTCACAAGGTTTCAGTTGTTTTACACTCCAACCTTCTTCAGATGATTGGAATTTTGAACTAATTTATTTCTTCTATGTTCCATGTCACTTCAGGATGTAGGTGATCATGTCCTTCCCCATCTCCCTATCCCTTGTAGCTCTTAACACCCTTTCTTCTCTTATTCCACTCAACCCCCATTCTGCCATCCATCTGCTGAAGTCCATCAAGTATGTCATGCATTGCTTTCCCTTGTATCTCCTTTCCTCTGTCACATGATTCTCCAAACTCTCTTTCCTCATTACATGTCCCAGAAACTTCAGCTGTCTTTTCTGATGTTAAGTATGATCAAGAGAAAAAAATATTCAAATAAAAAAAACCATGTTTATATTTCTGACCAGTGATATTTACATTTTCTATTTCTCCAGAAATTGTCAGTTGTTTGAATATGATTTAAAAACAAACTGAATCCACTTTACAGAAAACAACTTTAACTATCACTTACCTTTTGATTTATAAACATTTTCTATTTCTAAATAAAAAAAAAATCTTGCAGATATAGTATAGAATTTGTTCTTTCTTCTACTAGACCTGTATCAACTTATGACTATCAATATATTCTAAATATATGTGGGTCAGACATAGGTGAAATCACTTCATTGTTTAACATGAAAAATACATCAGGCTGTCACTTTCAGAAAGAAAAAAAAATAAACAGGTTTATAGGATCTAAAACAACCAGTGAATATGATCGCTAGAAATACTTCATATTTTCAATTTACTAAGAACTGATTTAAAAAAAAAAATCTGAGACATTTTTATTCTCATAAATTGGGCTCTAGGTAACTCAATAAAATCTTGGTTTGTCCCAATTTCTCCAAGTTATAAATTCATCCTATTAGTTTATACTAAATTATTATAATTTATATAATAATGAACCAACTTCTATTTGTGTTATCATAACACCACAAAAATGTCACATCATAGCATAAATGTTATTAGTCCAAAATGCTCTCACTAAGTCATTAGTTTCTGAATAATTTTTAATCAAATACAAACTGACAAAATGTTTGTCCAAGAATGATAATTCTCTTATTTAATGAATAAAAATACAATCTTAAAAGTATACTTAAAGGACTGGTTCATTTTTTTTTTTTTTTTTTGTATTTCATTTATTAAAATCTTTTTTTAAAATAAACGAAAAACACTTTTTACATTGTTCAAACTGTTGTCTTCATCTCTATTGCCATATTCATATTTCAGTTATTGTACACTTTGACCTCCAGGTCAGAGTGTAAAGCAGGCAAAACATCATATGGGAATAAAGATGAGAACAACAGTCTAAACAATGTAGATACTTAGAATATCTCATTTCAGAAATATTGACAGAAATCACTTTGTAGTAATCTGTAATTTTTTTTTTGTCAGTTCCAAATAATAATAAGGTATTTGCCCAGGTTTTAGATTCTTTTCTTTCCACTCTTATTAAAGTAGTTTTTAATATTCTATGTTAACTGTAATTAAAGTGACATCAGTTCTGAAATGTAAATTTCTCTTCTTTTTTTTTCTTTTTTTTTTCTTTAAACTTATATAAATGTTTAAGGTGTGTCCATGATGTTCTTTATTTAAGGGCATGTCATAGTGCATCTCTTGCCTAGAACTGGAGCCATAACTCAAATCTTGTCCCATTGAGAGTGAAAAATTTAAGTTTTGATTTGCAGTGCTTCTCTGCTGTAGTCAGATTAAGTAATTCAAAGAAAAAGAGATCAAAAGAACAATTAATTTAACTCGGAAAATAATCTTCTTTTATTTGATATATTTGTATTTGCTATGATCATATTAAAAATAATATGTAATTTGGCAGAGATTTGGATCCATCAATCCCTGCTCTGTTCACAAGGGTATATGGAATGTTATATGTCGTTTTATCTTTGAATTAATTCTCAACATTAAAACAGTTTTAATGAAACAAAAACTATATTGGAATTATGAACTTCATAGCAAATATTCAGGTCATATTTGCTATGAAGTTCATAATTCCAATATAGTTTTTGTTTCATTAAAACTGTTTTAATGTTGAGAATTAATTCAAAGATAAAACGACATATAACATTCCATATACCCTTGTGAACAGAGCAGGGATTGATGGATCCAAATCTCTGCCAAATTACATATTATTTTTAATATGATCATAGCAAATACAAATATATCAAATAAAAGAAGATTATTTTCCGAGTTAAATTAATTGTTCTTTTGATCTCTTTTTCTTTGAATTACTTAATCTGACTACAGCAGAGAAGCACTGCAAATCAAAACTTAAAAAAAGAAAACAGGGAAGTAGCTTTATTTTATTGTTTAGAAATAAAGTAACTATTGTTATGTTGACTTATTTTGTCATAAATA
The DNA here is from genome assembly GCA_037127315.1 of Ascarosepion bandense. NCBI lineage: Eukaryota > Metazoa > Mollusca > Cephalopoda > Sepiida > Sepiidae > Ascarosepion > Ascarosepion bandense. The sequence continues at coordinate 6,529,233 of JBBBDQ010000883.1, read as the reverse complement.
TATATTTTTATGATTATAGAAGTACCTAGAAAAATATTGACTCTTTAAAGCGTATAGTTTAGTAGCAAGATTAGGGTTAATGTTTTGCGTACCTTGTTTACAATATCTAAAAATATCTTATCAAGTTTAATGAATTTCATTATATCATGGACTTTATATTGCAACATTCTTAATAAATTTATTTTTCATTAATTTTGTAGTAGAAACTGTTTGCTCCTATTTTGTTTTTAACAATAAACTAAAATTGAACAAGATTTTTAAAAAAATACCTTTCGAAAGAAAAACACAAATTACTCATGAAAATAAATTTTATCATCAACATATTTCTTGTTATGAATAACAATATCATAGATAAAAAATATTAAATTAGCTTTATATAACAAACAATAGTATTTTTAAATAAATTTTAATGTGTAAAATCAGAATTGAAGAAAACAGTTTTTGTCAGAAAAACCTGTTAAAAATGAAATATTAATTTATTTTCTTATACATACACTTACATTTAAAATAAGCATCTATTGCTTTTATTACACATGGCATACACAGACATATAAACAGTCATAATTTTTTTTTATACATTTAAAATTGATCATCTATTACTTTATTACACATGAAATGTATCTGAACATTGAAATCAAACCTCAATCAACATACTGTCTCTTTGGATTTTCTTAAAAATTTTAAAACATTTGTCTTAACAAATCTCTGAAGAAGCTTATTAGAGTGAAACATGTTAGATTAAAAACAATTTTTCATACATGTTCTTTACTTATTCTATCATCTTATTGGATTTCAATCCATAATTTCAACTCATAAAACATTAAAATTAACTTTCTTGGGAGAGACTTTGTAGAAAAAAAAATTAAGAAAAAAATCTGATTAGTAAATTATTTCTCTAAATTAAGTAGAATTAAAATGTTACATTTAAACATAAGAACATGATATAAATTCAACATACTTTTTTTTTATTTTTTAGAAATTGAAATTCAAATTCCACAAAAATAAAGTTGATCATTAGTGGATTTGCTTTTAGAAATAAAAGTTTCATATAGAAGAACATTAAATTAACTTTAATTGAAAAGATGTTAAATTAACTTTCAAGTTACAAGAACAAGCTTCCTAAATTACATTTTTTTTTTATTTATTTATTTATTTATTTTGTGAATTTTGCATGGAAAAACCTTTGTTTTTGCAATGAAAAAATAATATCACGTCTGAAGGAAATAAATAAATGTTATACATTAATTAAATAAGCTCCAGTTTTGAGTAGGAGATGCACTATAACTTGGCCTTTAATAAAGAAATTTGTAGTAATTTATTTACAAATGGACAATCCCTGTTTTAGAAAATTGCTTCACTAATGTTATATCACCTTTTTTGTCAATAAACATATATTTCTGGAGTCTATTATTTCTTCATTTATTTCTTATTTCTTATTTACTATTTATTTCTTATCTATAATAATTTATACTTGAGCTTATATAAGAAATATTTCTATTTAGGAAAAGAAGAAATGTGTGTATGACCATAAAAAAGATTTTAACTCTTTCTGGACAAAGTGGCTACATCTCAAACAAACAGCAAGCAGGATGCCACAAAATAAAAAAAGATCAGAGGGTAGCATAATCAGATATTTAGTTTTAAAGATTCCTGAGTTTATATTTTTTTATCAGATCCTCTCAAAAAACGGACATTTTTTTTTTATTTGTTCTTTTCTTATGCTTGACAGGCATTTCGTGCATATGAGACAAAAAGGTTTTAAAAGCTAACATTTTGTGAAAATAAATGAAGTTTTTTATCTCTTTTGAAATTTAATGGCCGTAATGATTTTTGATAAACAATACAGCCAGCAGCAATTCTATGAAGGGAAGTAGAAGCCCCCCCCTCAAGCCAGTTCTTCGGTACCCCCCCCCCCACACACACACACGCTTTCATAAGCTTCAAAAATTTATAAAACTGTTCAGTCTCTGATTTTGATGAGATTTGATCTTCAGCACTTTCCCCTCTGCGTTTTCTTTTTCATTTAGCTTTTTAAGGTTACATACACAACCCAGTCTGAAAGAAAAACAAACAAAACAAGAGTCTACTGACCTCATGTTTGGAAATCTGTTCACAAGGTCTGCATATCTCTGGTTGGGATGTTGATGCCCCCACTCATATCCTAGTAATGTTCCAGTGGAACATCTCCCTTAGAATGAAATGGCCTTTTTGCCTCCTTAAACTTGAGACACTAATCTATTGTCTAAAGTTCTTTTTTGTAATTATGCTAAGTCCAGTTGAATTTTCTACATAGATCTGAAAATGAGAGAAAATTTTTAATAATTTGCTAATATTTGTATTAATAAAAGAAAATTAATTCAGCAAACTTAGAATTTTTTCACTTGTTTAAGTAATTTGGTACAGTTTTAAAGAAGTTTAATTAAATGGATTATTTTGACCTAAATAATTGTGTAGAGATTTTTTTTCAGTTCTACTGTAATTAATTTGCAGTAATGTGAAATGTCAGACAAAAACAATGCTTATTGTGAATGCTGAGGAAAATAACATTGTTAGCTTAATCCAGGCTTAAAATTATAGAATTCTATACAAAATTATAATATTTTTTTATAATTATTTACTTAGTCAGCTTCTACAAAAAATTATTTTAGAAGCTAAGATTACATTTATTTTATATCTTATTTAAATGTTCTTGTTGAGTATATAAGACACCCCTCGTAACATAAATGAGTGTTCGTTAGAGTACTGTTGAATCAGTCAAGACATAATAAACATTAGTAACAAGTTATAACGATGACTATAGGAATCAAAACTTATATGAAGTAAGAAAAAATACCTTTTTTGCTGTGGTGCACATAACAGTGATGACAAGAAATTAGAACCATGTTGGTTTATTTTTTTCTTTGCTGTACCTGAAGAAAAAGATATTCTTTAATATGGAAAAATTTTAATATAAGTGGTAAAAATACCATAGCACTTTCAGGAACTTCAGAAACAAAAACAAAAGATAATTGAAATAATTTAGAAGAAAATTGAAAATTCTCTAATTTTTTTCACTCTTGACACAGTGGCAAATGCCATAGCTGAGTTCACATAAAATTTAGATGATGGAATTACCTTTTCTGCTTATTTTAAAAGATACAAGCAAATTTACAGAGAAGAATGCAATAACTGAGAAGACGAGAGAAAAAAAAACAAGACTTTTGTTGAGAAAGTTAGCACCAGTAGAACATGAAAAATAATGCAATTTCGTACTACTGAGAAAACCAGAAGAAATTTGCTTTGAAGAAACTGACTAAAATTTTTAGCAAGTGAAGTTTGTTAATCAATACTCATTGGAAGTGTATGAATCTGATGAATAAAAATGATAAAGATTACATTACATATGTTGGAATCGTTAACAAGGAGTGTGAAAGATTCAAATTAGACAAGTTGACTTTGGATGTATTTAAACAATTAATTTTCATTTGAGGATTAACAGTGAAAAAAGATACAGAAATACATGTGAGAATCTTAATGAAACTAGAACAGAATAAAAAAAGTAACAGTATAAGAAATATCAAATGAATGTCAGAGAATCCTAAATCTGAGACACTATCACACATATATACAAACCAAAGAAATGTTTGCTCTTAGCCCAAATGTACATGTACTGGCACCCTACATTAAAAAGATCATGTGTTATATCCTGCCACTGTGAGAGAGTAGGAGTAAATATATACTCATGTAAGGGTGGGGGACATACAGATAAGGTTTTCTTTACACAGAGACAACAAGATTGTTAAAGTCAAATTTTGATCAAGTTTCTTATTTGGGTTGATTAACTGTTATATTATGAAATGCTTTTGCTAAAGTTCTGAATATTGTAACTTAACTTTCAGAAAAATTATCAATAAAAATTCCATCAATTGTGTTGTGGAAATTAAATATATTTTATGCAGCCACAAATTTGGTAAATTATGAATTCTTTAATCTTGCTCCTGACCAGTTCTTCACACCCACATTGTTTAGGTGTATTGGTTCCCACTGTTCAATTTTGAATTATTTTTTTCTCTTTGCATAACAAGTTCAAGACTTGTTTATTATTTTGGAGCCAAATGTTTCCTTCCAGTTTTGTTAAAATTTTTCCCTCTTTTCTCTGATTTTTTTTCTGCTTGTTCTTTTGAAGAGGAGGCATTGTTTGTTGGCCGGGAAGTATCATTGCTATTTATTTATTTTTTTCAAAGTAATCAAAGGTAGGTGAACAATGGGAGGAATCGTCCAAGAAATGTAGATATTGATTTTCTGATTAAACATCACAAGTGCACAGACAAGCTCCAATTCGATGCTAAACTGATTTAGACCTGGAAAATATGATTAAATCTTACTATCAACTTTATCCAATAAAAGCCATTAATGGACTCTTTTCTTTCTTTCTTTTCTTCATTCATTCATTTTTATTTACTTCTCAACTCATTCAACCAATCTTCTTCCTATTTCTTCATTCACTTTTTTCTTCTTTCTCATTTGATTCATCTTTTCTTCCTAAGAATTCATACACTTCTTGTCTACTTTTCTTTTATTCCTCCTCCAATTAATTCAGCTCTTCTTTCTCTCATTTACACACCAACTTTGTCTCACTCATTCATTCAACTTGCTTCTCACACTCATGCTACCATTACCTTCTTTTTTCTTTCTCCTTATTTATTCAAACCTCTTTCTCTTATTCAGTCTTCTAAATCTGCCACACATATCACCCCCAGATCTTTTTTCTCTCCATTTCCTCATTCACTGCTTTCATTCTCATTTTCTTTGCATATTTCTCATAATTTCCTTTCATTTGTATTCATTCTTTTTCTCTTTCCACACTTACACATTCACTTCTCACTTCAAATATATGAAATTTTATCAGTCTTTTTTTTTTTAAAATAAAAGAAAAGTCTTGTTTGCTAAATAATTTTTATGAGCAAATAATCCTTCACGATAGAAAAAAACTTATAAATTTACTGTTAAAAGTCATGTTGTTCATTACACCACTTGCACATCCAACCTGACATCACCTGGCATCTCCAAATGATTATATCTAGGCACATCATTGTAAGTTGATTGATAAAAATAAATTAATGCTTCTACAAGAATGGTTTGGATCCATCGCATTTGTCATTTCTTAAACAAGTTTTAAACTTTTTCTTTGGCACAGATTGTTATCAGAAATGCTTATTAACACAAACAAAACATTGCAAGCCTCTCGCTACTCTATCGCTGTTTTCATACAATCAATGACATTAAGCAACATCTATCTTGATTAGTATCTAGATGGGTAACAATTTGGAAATACCAAGTGCTGTAAGCTTAGAATTGTGGGGGATGTATGTCACAAAATGACTAATTGGAAAACTAAGTTCCAATTCCAATTAGGTTCATCATATTTACTTATATACAAATACCCTTGGAAAAGGTATGAATCCAACACTTCTCTCTCCAGTCATGGGGTAATTGTAACAAAAATCATTATTACACCCACCACAAATTCTGGCTTAAATAACTCACAAAGGGCTGATAAACCATAAAAAACAAAATCAGTCAATCAACAATGATATGATACACTAAATTAGTTTTTTCTGTCAAAAGGAGCTGAGTTGGAAGAATATTTTCTGGATTTAAATAACCTGAAAAGGGTTGATAGGCTGGAGAAAATGAATAAATCAATCAGTCATTCTTTCAATATACCCTGTGAGTGTCAAATTCTCCAAGCTCTCTTTCCTCATTATAAGTCCCAGAAATTTAATCTGTCTTTTTCTTATTCTAAGTGTCACTTCAATTTATATTTTTCTTAAACCTTCATTGTTGCTTACATGCTTAATCCATGGCATTCTCAGCATCCTTCTGAGCCATATTGCTATTGCTTTGTCTCCTCTTTATCTGTGATAAAATTATCCAGCATTACCTGCCATGGTAAATTTTAGGAGATAGATAATAAAATATTTTCTTCTTAATTCTGAGCCCAGCTTGCTCTAGGAAGAGGATGTAACAGGCTGACACATCAAAGCATTTTTCAAATGTCATTTTACTTCATATCTAAACTTATTTATAAATGGAACTTTGTCTGTGTGTGTGTGTGTCCGTTACCTATAGACTCTAAAATGGCTGAACCGATTTTCTTGAAAATTTACACAGTTGTACTATAAGCATCTGCGAGTGTTCTTAACCAGGTTTTGTGTCAAAGTACCCTCGATAAATATCGAAAATCGAGTTATAAAAGGAGTTGTCTGATTTTAAGCAAATTTGATACACTCATAGACAAAGAATAAGAAACTATATTCAGAAGTTTCAAGGTTGCAGTTCTTACAATAGTGCAGAAAATCGATTATATATGTATAAAAGGCAAGATGTTTGTGTGTGTGTCTGTTTATCTACCTGTATGTTTGTATCTTTTATTTTAGCTTTTGTTTCGAGTTTGGCTCTAAGTAGGTATAATTGTAGTTCTTAGTCTCAGCCATGATACCATTTACTCAGAGGACTTATTTAGCCTTCAAAATTCAGTTTACGACGAAAAAAACTTGTTTGATATCAATACCAGGAAATCAAAATTTGACTTACATCCATTCATTTTTCTTTCAGTCTATGGTTTTGCTTTAACTGGAAACAACTATTGCTTTTTAGTCTTTTTTGCCAACATCCAAAGAGTCTGAGCTCCAGGACCATGGATTAGTTTTAAAGCTTTCATTACACCCGAGCAACACTGGGCTATACTGTTAGTCTCATACAAAAGGAAATATTTGCTATTATGTGACCCATGTTAATGTATTGTGAAAGTTGTAGGTTTATCCTTATATTCATTCTGCTTTTCCTACCATCATCTTTCTTACTTTCCAATCAGCCTTATTGTTGAAATCAATAACATGGACCGATAAATCCATTTGTAGTATCAAGATAAGTCTTAATGTTATCTAGCATCTATCATTGGTTCAATTATATATATGGAATTATCTGTAAATGCATTACTGCCTACACAATTGTCTTCATTATCTACACACCTTTTCGACCAACTTATCATCCTCAATATGGCAGTGTTTATTCCTTAAACAATTTTTCTTTTTCAATTCAACTTCTTCTCTCACTCTCTCAGCTCCAATCAACTCAAGATTAAGACTTAAGTAGTGTTGCCTTAAAATATTGTCTTATTGCTTTTCATTATTGATTTCGTTAAATTACTTGATAAGTAACAGCTTCTCTTTTCTCCTTTTAAACAAAAGAGGTGCTGAAATGTTTCTCAGCCTAGCCCACTTTCCTAAATCAGTATTTCAATAATAAACATCAGAATACTGATTATGGGGAAGTAGTTTAAATCAAAAACTTTTGAGCACCCCCTCCTATGTGTGTTTGTATGTATACTGCAACAGGGATTAGCTAGCCACCCAAATAGATGGGCATCCTCTGATTATGAGTGGCCAGCCATTATATATATATATATATATATATGATGTCTATAGCACAATTTGGAGTTTCATGTGCTATGCAATCCTCAGGTGCTTATTATGAGCACCTGAGGATTGCATAGCACATGAAACTCTAAATTGGGCTATAGATGTAGGATAATATGCATATTTATTAATATATACATCATGGCTCAGTTATATTACATTGAGCACCATTTTATTAACACCAGAAAAATATTTATATATGTGCATGTACTTGGGTGTATATCCATATATATATATATATATATATATATATATATATTTATTTGTTTAAACAAATAAACTAAAAACATGATAGTTAATCCATTTCATAATGGACTTTGTCAATAAATTGTCTTTGTTTAAATTAGGATATGAAAACAGAGCAAATGTGAATTTGAAAAATCAGGAAAATATGTGTTTAAATGCATTATTTTGAACTTTGACTGTAAGTCATTCACTGTTGATTAGTCTAAGACACATCAGATCTGATGGTTTCTCCTAGGGGATGCAGGTTTGAATCCTTTCGTAAGATGCATATTTTCCTAAAAAGATTTCTTGATTATTCAGGCTAATAGATATAAATAAATATACTGTTTAATTATATAAATATAATATATGTTGATGCGTATCAATTAAAAATAATGTCTAAACAAATAAATGAAAAATATTTTGGAGTTAATCTATTTTGTAACAGATTTCGGAAATAAACTGCTCTTCCTCAAAATTCCTAATTTCTTCGATCATCATGTCTCTTTTTTCCCTTTGGACCGTGTTTGGAGAAAAACTGTTTGTTTGTACTACCCAGGTCAGCTTGCTTCGTTCTAGTTACCCCCATAATCTGCTTGGTTTGCAGGGTGGATTCTGATTTTTGAGTGGTTTCTACTGTCAACCTTTTGGTTCCAGTTTTGATATTTGGTTGTAACATGTGGCCAAGTCCCTCATCATCATGTGAAAATATACCTTCCTAACCTTGAACTGCTCCACCAATAAGGAGATGAGAGTTTGCAAATTTCCAGCATTAATATAGATTCTCACTGTGGAGAAGCAGGAGAGAACTTTAAGCCACTTGTGTGGGTATATATTTATATAAATACTGAATGTGGGACATAGACCTGTAAAAGCCACAGAAGTCAGGGCAGCAAATCATGTTGGTAGCATCAAGCCTTCAGTTTACCAGGAAGATAGGTTTTGTCAGTGGATTCAAGTTCATCTAGTATCACTTTCTGCACCTCTTTACCTTGGTGCCAATCATCAGTGGAATTTCATACAGTCGTCTGAGGCTCTTCACTGACTTCTCTTCTGGGATCATATCACCGCCAATGCAGAAGTGAATCTTCTTGACAGAGCTTCTGAGTAATGATGACTTTTGGATTTTCTTGTGTTTAGCTTTCATTCTCACTATTTACATTATTCAGACTATTGTCCTCATTTTGGTTGCCATTTGTATGACATTTTGACTGTTGTACACTCTGGCCTTCTTCAGATGCTATGAATTTTAAACTGACTCCTTGGTTACAATCACTGGGGTATATCATTCTCATTCCTTGTATGAAGCCTCTTTTGGTAGTCATGAGTTATCTCCCTCTAACCCGACTCTAACTTACTTGTTCACGACTGCTGTAGCCTGGTATTGAACTCACAACTCTTAAGGACACATGACCCAGTTGATATAGACGTGGGTTAGATCCAGTGACTTGACCTAAAGAGTTGTGACTTCAATACCAGGCTACTGCAGTGGTAAACAAGTAACTTAGAGTTGGGTTAGAGGGAGATAACTCATGACTACCAAAAGAGGCTTCACACAAGGAATGAGAATGTTAAACCCCAGTGATCGTAATAATGTGTTCGGTTTGAAATTTCTAGTACCTGAAGAAGGCCAGAGTGTACAACGGTCAAAACGTCATACAAATGGCAACCAAAATGAGGACAATAGTCTGAATAATGTAAATAGTGAGATTGAAAGCTAAACACAAGAAAATCCAAAACATCATACAAATGACAACCAAGATGAGAAGAATAGTTCGAATAGTGTAAATACTACCTCATTTCAGAAATATGGACAAATAGTTTTCATTCTCTTATATATACATACATATACATCACTCATTCAGTAATGGATTAGAGAACTCTGGCTATTGGGCGGGTATAATGACAATATACACGCTAAAAAGTCTGCCTTCTTCTACCGAACACCCATAGGCCAGAGGTAGAATCGCCGACTGATGCCAATTCGGTCGAGTTTCAATCCTGGGTTAAAAGCAATTGGAGTCTAACCATATTGATGAGCTGTGATACAGCAAAACAGATCTGTCTGTGGATGACATACATATATATATATATATATATATATATATATATATATATATATATATGTGTGTGTGTGTGTGTTTGATTGTGATTAATGTTCAGTATCAAGGATGTTGTTTTTTTTTCAGTGGTTTTATTGATGATATGTATTTTGCAAAGCAGGTCCTTAATCATAAAGTGCTTGAATCAGTGTAAAGATAGAGCATTGATAAATACAAAGTTTGTCTCTTTGACTGAACAGATTCATGCTATCTTTGAACTTTTGTAAGGACACTAATATGATATTCTCACTTGTCAGGGCTGATGAGTGAGAACATCATAGGCGGCATGAATCTGCTCAATTAAAGAGACAAACTCTTTGTACTTATATGAGAGAGAGAGAGATCAGTTGATTTTTCTATTCCAACATTATTTTTTACTACTAAATGTTATGTTTTGTGGACGTGTGTGAGTAAATACCCTATATTTTTTAAACAATGAATTCAGTGTCTATCAACCTAGGAATCAAAAGTCTTAGTAAGGAAAATATAACACTCGACATTTTCGTTAATGAGACTTTAATCTGTAAACCAGTAGATATTGATTTAAATAAACAAACCATGGAGTTTATTCAAACACGTGTCCCAAGTAAACATAACATAATAAGAAATAATGTTGCATTAAAAAGTCAATTAATTTATTGAACATGAATTTGTTTTTATTTTAGGTATGAAAATCAAGTTAGCTGATAAAGAACTTCAAAAGATGTGCATTTCTGAAATTGAGTCTTGCTTTGCTGTGGTGGCTTCCTGTTGCTTAATGGTAAAGCATATCTTTGTTGAAGATGATTTCTTTGATTAAAGAGAGATTATTGGCTCATTTTGTTAGAACTGCTACTGTTGTTGCTATGGTAGTTGAATAAATTTATTTATTTCATATCATGTTCCATTTTTATAGTGAATAATACTGAAGAAGATGAGTTCCAGTCAATCTCATAAGATTTATGTATACAGTCTGAAAACAATATGCCATATAAAAATAAAAACCTTCATCTATAATAACCATAGCTATGAAAAATTTTTTTTTTTTGTTTTTTTTTTCCATCCAATCAAGAGATTTACAGAGTGATTCAAAAGTCACACACTAAAGGGGATTAATGGACATGTTGAAGAGGTCCTTCTGATTGGTGGAAGTCACACCCTTTCTTTGTTTTTTTTGTTTTCTTTTTGTGAAGCCATTTGAAATCAGTTGTTTATTAAAGAAAGGATTAAATATGAATATCATAAAACGACAGTCGAAACTCTCCAACACATTAATGAATTATGCAGTCACATAATTTAGATGTATTCTGCAAAAAAAGTATATTTTGAAACACATAACAAATAACTAGTAAAAATATTTTCATGTGTAATTATACTTTTAATAAATTATTCCTATGGTGTGCAACTTTCACCTCACCTTATTTGTACATAAAAGAAAGTTCTTCAGCTGTAGTAATCAGAAAGTAATGTTTGTCTCTTTAAAAAAGCTTTAATAATTAAGATTATAATCTTTCACTAATATTGATGGTATGCATGCACACATATGCATATATCTGTCAGTGTCTGTGATTTCTTCTTCCTTATGAGTTGTCTGATTTAATTACTATAATAAATTGTGGATAAACAGTACAGTACTTTGTTGCTTCAGGATGATTTGATTCAATTTGAAGGAGAAAGAAATAAAACAGTTAAAAATTGAAAAGTTTTAAATGTAAAAACAATAAAAAAAGAAAAAATGTTATCTTTTGTTCAATTTGAGGATTATTCTTTAAAACTGATTCTTATATTTTTATTCTTTAACTAAGTCCCTTTGAAACACTTGTTTTCATACAATCATTAAATTTAAGCGACACCAAGCTTGGTCAGTACCTAGATGGGTGACCATTTTTAAGACATCAAAATCTTATTTTGGCTAAAGTTTTATTGTCTCAAAACACTATTTTTATTGTATCTTTTCAACCAATGTTGAACAACATGTTCCATGAAAAGAATACCAACAAATTTGCCAAATTTATCTCAGAACAAACAAATGAAATATACAATTAATAAATTAGATGAATGACTTTGATGCCAGTTTCTAGAGAATGGGTTTTTTTCTGCTTTACTCTCCAAAAAATGTCAAGATTAGAATAAGTCAAGCAAAACATTTCTTTTTGTCTTTATTTTTTAAATATCTTTTCTCATTCTTTGTTCAATTACCTCTTGAAGATAAACTTCTATCAACTTAATATTCCAGTTTATAAAAGTATAATTTCTTAAATTATTAAAAAAAATGCTTCATGTCTTATACAAAAAAGTTTTAGTCAAAGATTTCTTTATATATATATATATATATATATATATATATATAATGTATTACTTTGTAATATAATATTTAATAATTTTATATATTTTGGCTGTTGTGCCTTTTGGCCTTTCTCAGGTGTAATATTGATCTAGTTAACCTATAGGGAATTCTGAATTATTTATTTAATGTATGCAATAAACTGTTCTCATTCTACTATGTCTAGGGATATGGTCTTGTTCTAATTTTTTTGTACTGCTCAGTTATTGCTCAACATTTCTATTGAATTCAAGTACACACTGCCCAATCCAGTGATTGAAATCACGAATCAACACTTTAATTAATTGATACAAGATATTCTCTAACATGAATAGTGGAATGAGAACAATCTACCCTGTGACATGAATAAAGAGTTTTGTTCAAAATTCTCAAATGGTGACCAACAATGACAAATACCTGAAGAAAGATAGAGTTTACCACATCTGAAACTTTGTGACTCTAACAATCCTGATGAGGATACTAGTCCAAGTATATCAGATTATAGTATTGTAATTTATAGACTGTAATTTAAGCTGCTCTAAACAAAATTGTTAACACAAGAAAAATATTGTTTAGTAAATTAATCTTGTGCTAGTCTAGAAAATAAACCAGGATTTGTATTCATATTAAGCTTTCAGAAGAAGTTCATATTTTGAAGTCTTAGGAAAGTGTTTGTTTTATCTGTGTGTGTGTGTATATATATATATTCTTTTCAGAAATGCAAACACCAAATAGATTGTCTTGAGAGCAGATGTTTTCTAAATAGAAGATACAAGAGCAGGTGTTAACGTAGGTGTATAAGATGTTGTGTTGGTGAAAACAAGGTTCAAACAAAAGATTGTTTTTCTCACCTAAAAATATTACATTTTCTCCCCAAAATGATGAAACAAGACAAGCAGTGCCATGAAAGATTTTATTACCAAGAACACTGAATTTCTTCTCTCCAAAATCGTTTTCCTGATCAGATGCAATGACTGCTCTTTACTCTCATCAAAGATTTTATCTAGAGTTGTTTTTTTTTTATATTAATGAAAAATAGCCTGCCTAGGGCAGCAGTACTTTAGTCTTCTTCAAATCACTCCCTTTCATATTTCACACCCTTATCCCAACATTTTTTCCATTTTTCAAAACTCTTTAGGAATGTTATGTTCTTCTTAATTTCATTGACAGCATTTCAACAGTGATTCTAGCTTTTAGGAAAGTTGGAAGTCATAAGAAGCTAAATCTGGACAACAGAGATGGGGGGGCGGGATGATGTCAAGGTAATGTGATGTTTTGCCAACACTCTTTACAGGACATGAATTATCTATTTGAGTGGTCAGTGTGAATGAATGCAATACTAACACTTTAGGCAAATCTTCCATTTTCATAGAGATGCAAAATTGACATGAATTAAGTCATTTTAAATTTTCTTTCTCAAGAGATAGTTTGAAGTGTGCTTTAATCAGAAATGTAAGCATATTATATCTGTCAATAAACCTGATGTGTTCTAACCTGTTGGAACATAAATGACTAAAAATTAGCATGAACTTTCTGGACAACCCTATATAAACTTTTATCGTCTGAAGAATGTCAATAATACCTCATTTAAGAAGTATAGACAAATCACAATTGTGTTTTGGTCTTTACAATTTGCCATACTGTCGCGCTTTTGTGATTAATGCATATCTACTTAGCTTCTTGCCTTAGAATAAACCAGAAAGTCTTGTCATTACAAGTGAATTTAATCCTCACTGAGTTCTTTACTTTTTTGACCTGTTGCTGTTCTGAAAAGGATTAACTTGGATATATCACAAGTTTTCTTTTTTGTCATATTTTCTTCTTATAAATACTAATTTTTCATTGGTTTGTTTTGATTAGCAACATTCCAGACTCTCGTTGATAAAGCATTTATCTTCAGTTTGCACCAGGATCTATTGTTTTGGAAGCTTTTATTATAAGTTTATATTTGGAATTTCAGGATGGGATATGTTTTTTATTTGTCGCTTCATTTCAAAAGGTTGGAGAAATATCAATATCTTTGGTAATAGACATTCTTTCATATTTTTTTTTCATGAAAGAACTTGAAGTTTTTGCAGAGTTTTATTTGATTGCTAAAGGCGTATAAAATTTGGAACCCTGTCAGGAGCTGACTTTTTTTCTTTTTGAGGATTATTTCTTTTTCTTATTAATCTGTGTAGTCTAATGCAACCATCATTGATTGTGTGGAATATTATTGCTGGTATGTACTTAGATGACCCAGGGGCAAATACAGAACAAGATTAAAGTACGATAAGAGAAAGTACAAGGAGAATCAATATTAGCTTTATTATTTGCAAATACTTTTGCTTTTGACAGCATGCATTTACAATATCATAGTATATTTTCAAATTTGTAAAATAAAGTGCATTTAAAGGAACACTGTTCACCATATTATATTGCCACTGTCTCAGCTGTACAGTTCCAAACTTTCCAAGCTCTGATTTGATATCTAATCCCAGGTAATATATAAATACTTCTTTTTCTTTTTTTTAAGAAAGGCATGTATATACTTTGTGTGTGTGTGTGTAAATGCATCTTATATATATAATATAAAATATTTGAAACACCAACCTTTGTGCTACCATAGTAAGTAACTGTGGTAGCATAATGGTTGGTGTTTCAAATATTGGGCTGTCCTTGAAAGTTCATGATAATTTTTGAGGGAAATTGAAACACAAAACAAAATTGTGCCATAAAATATTTATTCAAATATGAACCATTTTGTTGCACAACCTTTTTTCATTTTTCCTTCAATTAAAGATTCCACCTTCTCAGAATGTCACTGGTTTCTCAACAAAGAACTCAAAAAAGGTGGGGTTTTTTATGTCATCCAAAGAATTTAAATTTTTATAATTGCGATTATATAGCAAGGACCTGAATAAATGAAAATGTAAAGTAGCAATGTTTGGTGAATATGGTCAGTGGGGGTAATACATCTCATCCAAGCTGCAAAAATTTTTGCTGGGTCGCTAAAGAAATGTGAGGTCTGATATTATCCTGATGGAAAACAACACCTTTCCTGTTTACAAATTCTTGGGTATTTTTCTTAAATTGTTTGCCTCTAATTCATCTAGTTGTGAGCAGTACATTTCAAAATCAGTTGACTGATTACTTGGCAGATGCTCATATCATCATCATCAAACATCCATTTCCATGCTTGGGTTGGACAGGGTTTTCTTGATAACTCCAATTGAAACATCATGAAAATATTAGAGCAAGTTTTACAGCTGTATGCACTTACTAACACCAGCCAGTTTAAGAGACTGGAAACTTGGTGTTTTTATCAAGACACTATCTCTAGGAAGATTACCTACCAAGGTTAGAGAGTTCAGCCTACCCTATTCTATACAGAGTAGGTGTAGAGGTTTTTATATCAGAGATTTCCTTCTTTTAGACAAGTTGCTATCCAAAGCTAAAGACTCTTAACCAGCTTAACTTTTTCTTTTTCTCTTAAATAACCCCATTTTGGGGGTTAACTATTTGCTCATAGCTGGTCAGGGTAAAGTTGGGAACAACAGCAATTAAGAGGTGGTTCTACACTCCTCTCAACAATCAGAGGCCTTGCTGCCAGATGTAGTTTATTTTCATATGTAGGAATGAATTTATAAAGTGTGTATATATATAATGTGTGTGTGTGTATTCTGATAGGCCTCCGGAAATTATTTTAATTTTTGAAAAAGTAAATTGACATATAAAAAATAATTCAATAAAGCACAGACTTGTTTAAATAATTTTTGAAAAAAATTAAATCGAAAAATGCTAAACAAACAGAGGCAGTTTTTTTAAAATTATTTCTAATAAAATAAATTGTAAAGAAGTTTAAGTTTTAAATCAATATTCTAAAATATTTTTAGAAAAGAGTAACTTAATAATTTACAATTTACTTTATTTAGAACAAAAACTAGTTTATATTTTACATAATACCTTTTCAAATGTCTTATTTGAAGAAAAATAAACTAATTAAGGTTTTAATCCTTCATAAATTACTTTTATTCGATTATAAAAAAAAAAAATGTTTTTCTTGTGTTGAGAGTTCCAGACCTGAGTTGTTCTGATATTGAGTTGTCCCTTCCAGGCTTAAATATTCTTGTTCTGGTCAAACAGGGATTTTAAAAAGAATTTGGTGTTAAATCATTTGATCAGATTTGAACAAATGCTTTAAGTGACAGCATTTCAGCTCCCCATCCCTCAATGAACAAATGAAATGTAACTTTCTTTTAAAAAGTTGAAATTTTCAAATAAAATTAAGAATGTTTATCTTGAAATTAATCTTCTCAATTTTTTTTTGTCTTTATAGAATGTGAAATTTAGATTTTAAAAAAATTTAATTTGTAATTTCTTTAATTTTTTTTTAAAATTCTGACAGCCAAATTTGTCTTTAAAACCTGAAAAATAATATCTCTCAAATAAAAATTTGTATGTACTCCCATATATATGCCTATATACATCAGCACATGTATGTAAAAATTCAAGTACACATTTATAAATAGATGGATGTGAACATGTGTCTTATATCAGCAATGGTTGGGGAAACAGACAAAATATCCAAATCAATTTTCAGACATGAATATCAATAAAGAAATTTGTATTATTAGTACTTTCATCTTTGCTTTTATCTTTCACATTTTATATTAGGTTCCATTTTCTATACTTGACATTCAGTATTAAGAGTACAGAAATAACATCGGTATTGAATTTCTTTCTAAATATAAATATAATTATTAAATAATTATTGGTCTAAGTAAAATTAGACCAGTAAACAGTTGTATTAAAAAGTGCTTAATACACATTAAAGAAAAATTAAAAGATGAAGATTTTATATGCACAGCTTTTAAATCTTAAAATTAGGAAGATCAGCTGATTCATGGTTTCAACCTTTTAGTGTGTGTGTGTATCAAAAAAGTGAAAGAATACATAGATTAAAACCCACTGTTCAAGTATTTACTTTTATAAAGAGTGCTTGATACAGAGTAAAGCTTAATATTGTAATTTTATTACAATGGTTTATAAAAGCATAATATCACTGCACAAAAATTTTCATATTTCAGAACAATACTTTTCTTCTTCAGGTGATACAAACATATCGCCTGAAGAAGAACAGTATTGTTCTGAAATATGAAAATTTTTGTGCAGTGATATTATGCTTTTATAAACCATTGTAATAGCAAAATCATATATATATATCCCTTTTGTACTTTTTAGAACCAATCAGTTTTTCCCAGTTCATTTGTTTTCCTAAAGTTGTATATTTAAAGCCAGCTGTTATTCTCTTGACTCATCATTTTGCAAGAATTACTTGTATTCTTAACCATTGAAACAATCCCTGTTTACAAAGTGCTCACAGCTTTCACCACTCTTACAAATAAACCTCATTCCACCCATATTAAAACAGTATCTGATCAGTAAACTCACAATCTTTTAATACCAATACCCACCACCTTGAATTAGATTTTTTATCACTTTACTATTTGTTTGGTTTGCTTCATGCACTGGAATAGATAAAATAATTTAAACCAGCCTCTCACCAGATTCAAATTAACTGTTAAAAATTTTGACCACTAAACCCTTTAGATGTATAGTGTAGTTTTAATAGAGTTTAACAAATATAAAAAAAAATTCTCATATAAATAACTAATTTACCCTTACAATCAACAATGACCGTATTTGAATGATATATTTTTTCAGTTGTTGTCATTTTTAGTTTAAAATGCAAATAAGTCAGATTTTGGTAAGCATATATTTTTTGTTTTGTACGGAAAAAAAATTCTTTCTTTTAACGATTCTCTTGCTGAGAATACCATGGGATGAGGGTGTATACAATGAAGAAGTCTTAAAGAAAATGAAAACAAAAAGGGTAAGCATACTGAGAATCAGAAAAGTGACTGAAATTTCTTAGACATAATGAGAAAAGAAGGTTTGGAGAATTTGATATTGACAGGATATATCAAAACCAAAAGAGGCAGAGGAAGTTAGAGGCTCATATATCTGAGCTTATGTGGGTGGATGGCTGAAAAAGGGATGAAAGGCTTAGCAGAGGATCAAAGCTTGCTAAGAGCTATAAGGGATTGGAGATTGCAGAAAACCATGATTACCCACGTCCTGAAGAGACGTTTACTTAGTGCCATTGGAGACATTGCAAACAAACATGGTTTATTTCAGTAAATTCCATTTAAAATGAACTGTTTCTTAACTTAAACTATACCTCTCCAGTAAGTACCTGACTTCTTCTGCTATCATCTACCTTTTACAAGAGCCAAATCAGGCTGAAAATAGAATACTGGTGCCATATATGGTCAGCAACTGCCCAGTCTTTGCTTTCCTGTCACAATAGTCTAAAACATGTCCATATCCTTGTGGGTGATGAAATCTTTTCCACACTACAATGCCTTTCCTACAGCCAAATAAAAAATGTACTATAAAGCCTCTTGCTGCTCTGTTGATATTTTTATGGAAAAAGTTCTGAAAAACCACATTCCTCAATTCCACCAGTTCTAACCTTCACGGCTAAGATGCACCATATCAAGCATATTGCAGCAGACCACCCTCATTCCATTCCTATTCCATCAGTGAGATGTAACTTTCACTCTAGCATCTTTTTCCCATGAACCACTGCTTTGTGGGACCAACTCGCAAAAGGACACTTTTCTGATCACTACAATGTTAACTTGTTCAAATATTCCCCATATATTCCATTAATCTGTACCTTGAGTGACCCACTATTTTAAGTGACTCTTGGGCTTTGTTCAGGTTGAACATCATTGAAAAAATATGAGCTACTGTATTATAAATAATGGGAGAATATGATATATAAATTTCTATTTGTCAAAAACAATGTTAACCAATTGATTGGCAAAGTGGAAAAATTCTTTGTGACACATTTCATTCTCTAGGACATCATCAAACTAAAGTAATGATTTTATTGATAAAATTATAAATGTGCATGGGATAGAAAAAAAATGAACATCAGTTATAATTAAGTGGAAATGCTGAAAATGTCGAAATGCTGAATTTAATTTTTTTAGTTTTAATTTTGTTTTTATCAGACATCTGTACACACACACACCCTAGCCAATCTCATTCTACTTAAGTGTACTTGTGTAAAAGAGGCATCTCTAACTGCAGACAGCTTCTCAGTTAATGGGTAATCATTTTCTTTTGTTAGATACTATGTCTTTTTAGAATATGTGATAATGGCTCTCCATAACTTGAAGCTATGAATATGAACCTAACCTAAAAATCTTGTCGACATTAAATAACCCATTGAAGTGTTGCTGTGCCATAAAACAAAATAAATGAATCTCTCCACTTCTTTTGACTTCTGTATGTGATGTGAGTGTTAAATCCTTCATACCTTCTTATGTGTCTAAGAAATTTCATTTGTATCTTTCTGATTGTAACTATAAATTTTCTTGTTGCTCCTATGTACTATAAAACTTCCTATTTACTCACATGTTCTGTCTATGGTATTCTAAGAATTCATTCGTTGAACCACATTTGTGTCACTTCTTTGTCTTTGAAGAGATTGTCCAGCATTCATTGCTATAAAGAAGGACTGATATTACATCGCATTTCATCACTATTTTTTTGTTTCTTACCAAAATTTTCTGCTTAATACTTAACTAAGTTTCTTCTTTTATATACCATCTCACTTCAGAATATAACCATTCATAGCTCTCCATCATTTCCTATCTTTTAAAGCTCTTAGCAATATTTTTCTTTTTATCATTTCCACTCTGTTTTCCCATTCATTTACCAAATGTCTTATTTAATGTTTCTCTCTTGCCTTCAATATGTTTTGTAAGTGTCATTTTTTCCAAGCCTTCTTTTCTCATATCTTTCTGATAAATGGTTTTTTTGGTTTCTATTATTCTTTAAAACTCTCTCATTGCTTACATGCTCTGTCCATGACATTTTCAGCACCCTTATGTGGCACTACATCTCTGCTGCTTCAAGTCTTTTCTTCATCTGTGAGTAAATTGTCTAGCTTTCACTGCCATACATAGCAATTGAGCACTCACATTTTTTCTAAATTTTCCTGTTTCTTAATACTGTGTTTATTTTTTGAAAGGCATCTTTTCACTATTCCAGTACACCTTTAAATTTCAATGACACATTTTAAATTTTCTGTTAAAAAAAACTTCCCAGATATTTAAACTTCTGTATTTGTTTGATTTTGACTTCTCCAATCTTGCATCTTGGGTTATTTCTCTTGCTGACAACTATATATTCTTTCTTCTTACAATTGATAGTTAGTCCTTTCTTCTTGCTTTCCTTTACTACATCTCTGGGCTTTTGCAGTTTTCTTTCTCTGTCTGCCATCAACACAGGGTCATCTGCATATTGTATATTTAGATTGTATTAACCGATAATAAATCTTTTTATTGTCTCCAGCTTCATTAGGGTAGTGTCATTGTGAAGGTTGAATAAGTCCTGTGAGAAGAGACATTCTTGTCTTATGTCTCCTTTATGCTTATTTTCCTACATTTACTCTTTAATAGCCAAACATTTAAAAACATTTATTTTGAGTGGAATTCTTTTTGGGGTTTTTTGATACCAGCAATTGTAGAGTTTGATTTTTACTCAGTCTGAATATTGATGATATAGATAAAACATTATACTGTAAACATTTCAGATCATGATTCAACTAATAACTACTTTGTTAGGGCACACACTTACTGATCTCTTTTCATATAGAAATGTCCTAGATTTATCTCTCTCTATTTACAATTGATAAAAGATTTTTTAAATATCACAGAAATTCTTTGAAAAATTAAAATATTAATTTTTGCTTTTTCAGTTACTTCAGTTACTGGACATAAAAAACATTTTTTTTTTTTATCAGCACAAATAATAAAAACTTATTTTGCATTGAACTCATTAAGATCAATTATTTTCATTGATGTAAAAAGATTTTTTTTTAGTTGTACAAATGAAAAATCAAAAAATACTTCAACTACTAAAATTTTATTTATTAAATGATGGGGAAAAATTAATTTTGTTGATCATATTTTGAACCTTAATTAAAACTGAATTTGGTAAAACTCATTTTATAAAATTTTATTTCTTGTTCTGATTTTGAAAAAAAAAAAACAACTGAAGAATTATTCCTTCTTTTGGTTATACATTTGAGATTTTTAAAAGTATCACCCTATTTTCTTTTGACTCAGATCTTTTGTTCTAGTTGGCAACCAGTTTAGAAAAAGGAAGACTGAATTCAAACCTGAAAAGGGCAATTTTGAGTTTTCATTGCATTCTGTGCACAGTTTCTCTATTATCAGTCTCTGTCTCTAATGTGAAAAACTACAAACTACTACAAAATTGTACATTTTGTTTCAGTATTGAAAGAACAATGACTCATCCGGTTGTTAACAATGATGGTAATAAACATTTGTAATTTTTCACATGTTCTAATGTAATAATAAGAATAATAATACTTATTGCTCTGTTTTTATATTGAGCACTGTTTTAAAATAATATTTTGAACTTTGCAATTTTATTCTTAATTCTTATTCATTTGGAAATATATATATATATATATATATATATAAGTACACATGTGTACACACTGATATATAAATATTCATCAGGTGTTAATAGAACAGTGATCAGTGTAATATAACAGACTATAAAGTATATATTAATATCCATCCATATTCTACGTTATATATATTTATTAATATATATATGTATGTACAGTATTGATTTATATATACACATCTACTCTGCAAATACTCTCATTTTATATGTATGTATAAAAATGTATATCAGGATAGCAACATTTCCTTTCATCTTCTGTAATATACTATAAATTTTACATGTTTTTTGTTGTGGTGCAGTGGATATTGACTTGAAACGACAAATCAGGGTGTCAAGTTCAAATTCCAGTTGAATTCCTTGCATTCACTTATGCATAAATACCTTTGGGAAAGGTATTAATCCATCTCTTCCCTCCATTTATGGGTTAAATAATAGGGCAGATTGGTTTCTATAGCCTTGGCTGGCAACCAGTATATCCCAGAAAGCAATAGCAACCTACTACAGGATAATCTTGATAATCTTCTGCCCAGTCAGTCATGTCTCTTTCGAGACATGATCGCCCAAGTGTGTATCATGTATGGCACTTAAATGACTGACTGAGCAGAAAAATGATGTTTGAAGATTCTTTGTATAGTGAATTCATTCTGCTTATAATTATGATGCATATATATATATATATATATGTGTGTGTGTGAGAGAGAAACAATAATGTATAAATATAGATAGATGCTCAGGCATGTGTTATAAGAATAAATTCCTTTTACTTTGTGAATGTACGTGCATTCAGAAAGTAAAAGAAGGAATTTATTCTTATAACACATGCATGAGCATCTATCTATATATATATATATATATATATATAGAGAGAGAGAGAGCATCTATATATATATATATATATATACATATATATATAGATAGATAGATAGATGCTCAGGCATGTGTTATAAGAATAAATTCCTTCTTTTACTTTCTGAATGCACGTACATTCACAAAGTAAAAGGAATTTATTCTTATAATATATATAACTTATATATATATATATATATATATATAGATAGATAGATAGACGCAATTGTCTTTTTGTTTCTTTTAATCTTTAATTTCATGCTGCATTTATTTTGAAGTGAAGCCCTTGCCTCGACCTATTCACTGTAGACAATAGACAATCACTTCTTCTTTTTAGACTGATATGCTTTATACATCAGTCTCATGGAGAAGTGTAATCATGTTGTGTATATTCACCTTTATTCATACAGATTTGTTATCTATATACACTGAAGCCAATGAGTTTTTGTCATCATTCCCCACTTTGGTATTCTTTCCTTGTGCATCATGTGCTGTGTTTTCCAGTCGGCTAGAAAACAGATCACTGCTCATAAGGAACTTGCCTCAGATGCTGGTCACACTAACAATGCTTACCTATTAACCATGCATTTTCAGCTTGGCCACCAAGAACCTATTAGGAGTACATATAAGCTTTTTTTGTTTTACATTTTTACTTTAAGTTGCATTTGTGGACTTTGACCTATGAATTTTAATTGGGTTATGTAACGTCAAGTTACAATGAATTCAACTAGAATTCAAACTCGAAATCAGGAAGCCAAGTTCGAATTCCAGTTAAATTCCTTGCATTCACTTATGTGCAAATACCCTTGTGAAAGGTATTAATCCATCTCTTAACCTCCAGTTATGGGTTAAATAACAAGACAGATTGGGTTCTATAGTTTCGGCTGGCAACTAGTCTACCACAGAAAATAATGGCAACCTACTGCGTGGTAATCCTCTGCCCAGTCAGTCATGTTTCTTTCGAGACATGATCACCCAAAGTGTGTATTACATATGGCACTTGACTGACTGAATGTCAATTTCTATAGGTAAATATTGATCATGTTTGCACTTAAGTCTATATGGTTGTGTGTATACTTGTGTCTATAGGTAGACAATGGTCAGGTTAGTACTTGTGTTTATTTGGGGTGAAAATTAAGTCTATAGCTAAAAATTGGCAGAGTTTATACTTGAGTCTATAAGTAAACATGGGTCACATTTATACTTGAATTTATAGGTAAAAATTGGTTATGCTATACTTGAGCTTATAGGTAAACAATGGCCAGGTTTCTGCTTGAGCCTGCAAGCATCCACCTAGAAAGTGACCCCTTATTGGATGTTCTCACCCTTCTGCAGGGGATGCAGTCAGTATTATCCAAACACTGCTGACAGGACAACATCCAAGAGAACGTATTGTCCATCATACATTCGGCCCAAATTCTTTTATAATCTGGCTATTTTAACCCCTTTTTTAAGGAATGTTTTCTTTATATATATTTGAAAGGCATTTAATAAAAGAAAGTTTGCTATGGTTTTGTATGAACGGTCAGTGTTCCTTTGAAGTAAAATGGTCTTTGTTATTCTCTACAATCTAAAACAGTTTTCCGTAGGCAAGATCTTATTTTTTTCTAATGAGCTTGTGTACTGGATAGCAGAACAGGGTCTGGAAGAGATAAGAGAACAAGCATTGCTTACTACTATAAATGAGAGGATGTTGTGGAGAACTATGATTTGTCTAGCAAATAAAAGAAAACAAAGAACCCAATTGTCTATCATATTGGAGGTTTTTTTCTCAAATATAGATTTGTCCAGTACCATGGTAGCATTTTCTTTATCTGCTACCCTTATCATTCTTTCATCAATTCATAGAGATCTAAGTGACACTTTGTCTTTGAGGTTCGTATAAAAGAAAACTGTCCATTTTATCTTGATGAGAAATTTCAACTGATTTTTCCAACAATTTAACCCATTCTACCCAATTAACAAATTAATTTGAATAACTAATTTTTTTCATAGTAGTTATTAAGTATGTAACAAGGAAGTCTTAAAGAAAATGACAAGAGAAAGAACAGTTCTACTCAAAATCAGGAGAAGATAGCTGAAATACCTTGGATACATAATGAGGAAGGAGTGCTTGGAAAACTTAACCCTCACAGGACATATTGAGGGCAAGAGAGATAGGGAAAGGCAGTAAGATCCACTTATTTAATGAGCTTCTGTGAATGGATGGGGAAATAAGAGATGGAGGAAAGGGAGAAAATCTAACAAGAGACACACAAGATGGGAAATTGTGATGAACCATGATGACCCATGGTCTGGAGGGACATCATGGTACATAGAAGAAGAATGAAATTTCAAGTAATTTACCCATTGCGTATCTATTTCTTGGCTTTGAGTCATTTTAATCTGATTAATCTAAATTATTTTTTAAATCTCTCATTCATTGTTATTTTTTATGTGATAATTTATGGTGGAATTGGGTTTGCAAATTGGTGAACATCGTTATCAGTGATTTGCGATTATCTCTCTTTAACCCTATTTTACCAACTGGTTTAACGTATTCTCATTAGAGCTTAGTAACCAATTTCTGTATCTATAAAACAAAGCTTAATGTTAATTAATGTGTGTGTATGCTTAGGGTAGTAGGATTGGTGAATAATTAACTGTAAAATTAATTGTCTTGAATTAGTTGAACTTTTTTTCATTTTCATTATGTTCTTTGTAATCTAATTTTGTAAATTAGATTTGCATATGTGTGGATGAGTCTTCCAATAAATTCACTTGAACTTTGCAAACCATTTCCTATTTCACAAAGAACAAAAAGTAGCACAATCAGCATAGCACAATATCCAATATATACCCCAAAATAGACACCTGAAGATTGTTAGAGGGTACTTGGCCAAAACATCATACCTATAACAACCAAAGGTGAAAAAATAGATCAAAGAAATTAGTTTGGCGGATTGTTTTTTTTACTAAAGTTCACTCCGGGTAGAGGGTTAGTTTTCAAATGATTGTGATGATATGCTGTGTGATATGAATAAAAGATGGAAGTGAAAATTTTGATGACAAGTAGAATTGATGATGATTAACTCTTAACTTACAGAATATATTTACACTTGCTTGTTTATTAAAATATATTGATGCTTCTTTGTTTAAGAATATATTTACCCCTCTTTGTTTATTAAAAATATATTGATGCTTCTTTGTTTAAGAATATATTTACCCCTCTTTGTTTATTAAAAATATTGATGCTTCTTTGTTTAAGAATATATTTACCCCTCTTTGTTTATTAAAAATATATTGATGCTTCTTTGTTTAAGAATATATTTACCCCTCTTTGTTTATTCAAGAATATATTGATGCTTCTTTGTTTAAGAATATATTTACCCCTCTTTGTTTATTCAAGAATATATTGATGCTTCTTTGTTTAAGAATATATTTACCCCTCTTTGTTTATTCAAGAATATATTGGTGCTTCTTTGTTTTAAGAATATATTTACCTCTTTGTTTATTCAAAAATTATATTGATGCTTCTTTGTTTAGGCATATTTACCCCTCTTTGTTTATTCAAGAATATATTGGTGCTTCTTTGTTTAAGAATATATTTACCCCTCTTTGTTTATTCAAGAATATATTGGTGCTTCTTTGTTTAAGAATATATTTACCCCTCTTTGTTTATTCAAGAATATATTGGTGCTTCTTTGTTTAAGAATATATTTACCCCTCTTTGTTTATTCAAGAATATATTGGTTGCATTTAAGAATATTATTTTATATTTTGTTTATTCAAGAATATATTGGTGCTTCTTTGTTTAAGAATATATTTACCCCTCTTTGTTTATTCAAGAATATATTGGTGCTTCTTTGTTTAAGAATATATTTACCCCTCTTTGTTTATTCAAGAATATATTGATGCTTCTTTGTTTAAGAATATATTTACCCCTCTTTGTTTATTCAAGAATATATTGGTGCTTCTTTGTTTAAGAATATATTTACCCCTCTTTGTTTATTCAAGAATATATTGGTGCTTCTTTGTTTAAGAATATATTTACCCCTCTTTTTGTTTTATTCAAGAATATATTGGTGCTTCTTTGTTTAAGAATATATTTACCCCTCTTTGTTTATTCAAGAATATATTGGTGCTTCTTTGTTTAAGAATATATTTTACCCCTCTTTGTTTGTTAAAGAATATATTGATGCTTCTTTGTTTAAGAATATATTTACCCTCTTTGTTTATTCAAGAATATATTGATGCTTCTTTGTTTAAGAATATATTTACCACTCTTTGTTTATTCAAAGAATATATTGATGCTTCTTTGTTTAAGAATATATTTACCCCTCTTTGTTTATTCAAGAATATATTGGTGCTTCTTTGTTTAAGAATATATTTACCCCTCTTTGTTTATTCAAGAATATATTGGTGCTTCTTTGTTTAAGAATATATTTACCCTCTTTGTTTATTCAAGAATATATTGGTGCTTCTTTGTTTAAGAATATATTTACCCCTCTTTGTTTATTCAAGAATATATTGATGCTTCTTTGTTTAAGAATATATTTACCCCTCTTTGTTTATTCAAGAATATATTGGTGCTTCTTTGTTTAAGAATATATTTACCCCTCTTTGTTTATTCAAGAATATATTGGTGCTTCTTTGTTTAAGAATATATTTACCCCTCTTTGTTTATTCAAGAATATATTGGTGCTTCTTTGTTTAAGAATATATTTACCCCTCTTTGTTTATTCAAGAATATATTGGTGCTTCTTTATTTAAGAATATATTGAGATTTCTTTTGTTTATTTAAGGATATATTGACACTTCTTTGTAAGCAATTAAAAGATTATTTTTGAGAAATGAAAATGAGCAACCACCATTCAAAAATAGGAGAAAAAGGTTTGAACAGTGAGATTATCCATTTCCTTATAAGGAAACCTTCAGCATTCAGTTCTGATTTATAAAATCTTTCTCAAAACAATTTTTAAAGAAAATAAGTTTTTTTAAGCACAGTAGCTGTTATTGCTCTTTTCATTATTGATGGCAGTTTCCTTCCTAAACTTTTTATCTTAAGTAATGTGGAATGTCATTGTTGTCATTATATCATTATTTTCTGTTCAAGTTATTTGTGCTATCCATTTTAGTTGTTGAAAGACTTCAAGTGATGTGGTTTCTGTTATTTGGTACAGTTCTTTGTGATTGTGTAACACCAGAACAAACTGTTCAAAGGATTGTCTTTACAAAGTCCCACAAGTTTCACTTATTCAATGCCATTTTTAACTATTGATCTTAGAAAATAGTTGTATACACTTGACAGTTGGTGCTATGTATGGCATGCATATGAAAGTCCAGATCTGATGAGGTTTTTTAAGAGTATGACTTGAGTTTTTAGGTTGTTTTGTTTAGTAGCATTTTGTGGTATTGTAGGAAACTATCCCTAGCTCAGCCTATTCTATGTTCAACTTGATCATCTAGCATAGTCTGAATAATGTAAATAGTTTTTTATCCTCTATAGAACCATTCTGTCAAATCAACAAGGATCTGACCATCAACAACGCAACATTCTTTTTCAAATTTGGTACACTTAAAGAGCTACATAATATAATTTTAATGGTGCCAATTTTACATTTCTAAGTCAATGGGTTGCTGAGATATGACCCTTTCCAAAATGGTGAATTTTAGAAAATAGTCACAAAGTTCAAATATCAATATTTCAGTAGTTTTTTCACTCACAAAAATCTAAGTTATATACCATTTTAAAGTATTTGGTATAGATCTAAAAGTGATCTATTTATTTTTTCTGTTTAAAGATCAGAGGTAACTTTACTGTAACCTTAAACTTAAATTTTTCAAAAAGCCTATCTTTAATGTTTTTTAAAATTTGGCAACAAATTTGTCTGCCTTAGGGCAATATATGTACAAAATTTTGTGGTAGAGTTTTTACTGTGACCTAAATTACAAGGGTTTTACTGGGTTGGGTTAAAGTAAAAATTGCAAATTTTGCTATTTGCCACTATATCCTAACATTTTCCTATTTCCTAATATGGCCAAGTTGTATTATCTTTAGAAAGCCCTTTGAATGCTGATTAATATTCACATAAGAACTATGATCATAAATCAACAGAAATTGTATTAATTGTGGTTAAATCTTGACCAATTCAGTAGAAAATAAACAACCTTATTTTTGGTTTTGTTTACATTTTTATAATATAACAAATGGAAAAAGTAACATAATGAAAATAATTATTTAAAAAAAGTGTTGTGAATTAATGTTAAGATAACATAAAATAATATGAAATATACAAATGATGTTAATAAATCTTTGTTGAAATTTGATATGATACAGAAAAATTTGACATGGCACACTAAAATCATTACCAGAGTTTTTTTAAAAGTACTTCAACATCAGTTGAAGACCAACGACAGCCTTCTAGCACTTTTGTAGATACTGAAGATGAATTGCAACTTTTTAATATCAATGATTGGTGAATCACCAACCAAGCATTAAAAACTCAAAGAAATTAAATTGATTTTGGCTAAAATTTCTCATCAAGAACCTACCATCGTAAAAGAGCACAAAAGATCTAACAAAAGTGAAATGATTATACAAAAGTAAACTTTGCTGCTAGTGACAAAAGGTCCCAAAAACTACAAATTTTGACAATATTCAAGTTAAAAAAAAGAAAAGACGTCTGTTTCAGTGATTGTCAAACCCTTATTGATTTTAAGTGGAATAATTCTATTTGTTATAATTGAGCCATACACCAAAGTGCCTCAGTGATCAGTATTTACTAACATCATGTCCTGAAAGGGATTCTATTAAGACACTTGTATCATTATTAAAGTGACTGTTTCACAGTTGGGAAAGGATAATTTTCTATGTGAAGCACACACAACAGATAATCTATGCACAAGGTTAATCTTGAGGCTACTTTAACTAAAGCAACACAGAGTAACCTTTGTCGGATGAACTAATTTTATTCCAAGACTTCCTCACACTGCCAACATAAATATCTGTGGCCAAGAATTGATAGGCATGGGGTCATTGGCTTCTCACTTGAAGCCCATTAAAGTGGCACGCAGAAAGAATAAATGAGGTTGGCTGTGTTGTTTTCTAGGTTAATTATATAACATATGGAAGTGGCACGGTTCTGAGTACTTCAGCCAGGTATTGATCAGGTCTGTTGTAATTCAATGGCCAATTGCAACTTAAAGCTTTGACATTTTGCTTGGCTCCATAAGCAATTGTTCCATCAACTTGAATCAGCCTCCATTGTTTTCTTATTAAACTTGTCTTTTTTTCTTTTTTTTTTCTTTTTAGCAATTAAAAACATTGACATGTACAGAAAGAACTTCACAAGGGTGGAACATAGAAACTATTATATAGGTACATGTAAATAAATAAATTTATCAGGATGGGTCAATAAATCTGTAGCCTGACTCATAGAAATTAGTTCCATTGTGGTGAAGTGGATATCAACTCAGAACAAGAAACTGGAGAGCCAAGTTCGAATTCCAGTTGAATTTGTTGCATTCACTTGTATGCAAATACTCTTAGGAAAGGTATTTGTTGCTTTTCCTTTCGGCTATGGATTAAATAGCAAGACAGATTGGGTTCTATAGCCTTGGTTGGTAACCAGTCTACCACAGAAAATAATGGCAACTTACTGCAGGAAAATCTTCTCTCCAGTCAGTTATGTCTCTTTTGAGACAATTATTGCCCAAGTGTGTATCAAATATGGCACTGAACTGACTGACTGAATGTTTACTGTATAATAATTAAATATGTGTATATGTATGTCTGTGCATGTAAAAAAAAAACCAAAAAAACTTAACCACATCACCTTGTCTGTCATTTTTAAAGAAACATGCATATATGTATAAAATTTCATTAAAATTGTACATAAATATTTACACACACACACACACACATATATATATATATATACATACACATGCACACACACTTGTCATTAGCCAAATTTTGATCTGAAATATTTACTGTATAATAATTGATTTTAGTTATTAATATTTGCTATTGAATTCAGTTCATTAATTTCTCATATTTCAGTTTGAAAGCAAGGAAATATTTCAATTAAAAATGAATCCTTTCAAACTTTAAATGAAAAGAAGATATTTTGTAAACAACATTTTTTTCCTTTTTATTTGTATGTCTTTGTCATCTGTGTTGATTCATTTTTTGTTTTTTTATCTTCGCTCATGCTCATTGAATAAAGCATTTTCATTAGCCACAAAAATATCGCAAAATGCCTAAGTGAAAATTTGGACAAATTATCTTTCAAGATTGATCTGTAGTTGAATCAATTAAAAGGATTTTATTATCATTCATCATTTTACAAGTATTTCAGATATTCTGTTATAACACCAGTAGCTGTCACAGTTTTCTCTCATCTATCTACTGTTGTCTATTAACATTTGCTTGCAGCAGGTGTATCAATATTTTTTCTTGTTGGCATTCAGCCAATTCAAATGTTCTATCTCAGAATGTGATGTCGATTATTATTTTCTTTCTTGAAGCATTTTTACTGTGTCTCTCTATGACTACTGCAAATTTTATATCTACAAACATCAAAAATTCATTGGTGCAGCATTATCATGTACAAGCAAGAGATAAAGATATCATTCTTGCTTCTTCAACATGATTATTTAGTTTTAGTTCAATATTAATTTCAATTGCCTTATTCACACACACGCACACACGTTGCATATAAAAAAATACAAATTTTCCAAGATCATATGGCCATTTCAACAAGTGAAACTTACACTTGCATCCTCAGCAATCATAATCATTATGGCAAAATACAATTATTTGTTTGAGTGTGTGTATGTGTAAAAAAAAAACGGAAGTAAGGATAGTGACTAAAAAAAGGAGAGGAAGAAAGGAGAAAGGAAGAAAAATGAGTGTCAGACTGGCCAACATAACAGAAGAGCTGTCAATTAGAGATGGGAGAAGTCAAGATAGATACATTTAAAAAAAATTTTAAATAAAAAAAAAAGTATATAGAAAGGAAGGTGTCTGGCTTCACTTGGCCTTTTCAAATTTTTTTTTTATCTCAATCCAAAATAGGGACCAAATAATGTTAATATCAAAATAAATTATGTTAAAATTTACCTAAAAAATAAAAGGAAATTAATTCATAATAAAAGAAAATTACAGGGCTAAAAAGAAGCAAAATAAATATTATAAGGAATATTAAAATTTAGATTAACTATAGGAAATTAAATAAGAAATAAATCCAAGATCCCTTCAATACTTAATACTTTAGATATAAATAAATTTAAAATTGGACATAATAATAAGAAATTATTTTTAAATATATCTAAATATATAAATGAATGAACTCATTTTATATTCCTGATAAGAGATAAAATCACTAAAGTAATTTAAATAATTAATATTATTAAATTAAAGACTATGACTGCATTAATACCAAACTAAATAGGCTAATTTTCCTTTAGTTCAAAATGGAAATACCTAGAACTAGAGTGCAAAAGGATATAAAGAATGGGACGTATTATTATAAATATGCTGCAGTGGAGGGCTAATGAGAGGAAATAAGCCAATTAGGGGAAATAAATTTTAGATTAATTAACTTTAAAATGTATGGTGCCAGCTAATATCAAGCGATTAGACTAGAAAAAATAAAATTTCACATATATTATTATTATAATTAATTATACTGTTATAAGAAGCGAGAAAAGGGAACAACTATTTAATGGAAATTTAAATTTGGATTTATATTTAGGAGGTTTATATCTAAATTAAAAATTTAGAAATTTGAATTTATGATGGCATTTGCTTATGAATTCTTTTTGTAAGTTTAAAAGCAAATTTTGCTTAAGATATTTTATGATCTTACTTTTTTCAACTAAACATAGATTGCATCTATTGTAAAGGTTATTGAGAGTGTGAGCCGAACTTATTAGTCTTCAACTCACTATTGGGTTGAGTCTCTCCACTTTAATTTCCCAAAATCCTTGGAAAGGGGAAGTTTGGAATTTTAGATTGGTGTTGGAAAAGGAGTGTTTATAGGCATAGTAACATTGTTTAAATTCTCTTACTGAAATTCCATTATAAACTTGATAATTATTTTTATTATTTATGGGTGAGATGTTGGCTTGGTAGATTACTTGGGTACATTTCACCGAACAATTGTTGATGGACCTACACTTGCAAGATGGTAAAATACCAGTTCTAACATTAGTTCTATCTAAATTCTTTAAAACTTGTCCATTGTGGAAATTAATGATATTATCCATATTATGTGTACAAGAATAACTCATTTTAATAGTATTTCTGTTAAAGAGGGTTATTAGTCTAGAAATGTTTACTTACCAATCTCAAAAAAAATTTCTCTATGCTGATGTTAGATTGTCTACAGAAAGTGGGGTTAAATCATATAACTTTCCTTTATCTATGTCTATTCCGCGTTCTAGATGGCTCAGACTTAACAACTGGTTTTACATATACTAATTTACACTTAAAGCCACGTTTCTGAAGGGCTTTATTATGTAATTTTTTATTTTCATTGGAAATTTTGAGGCTTGAAGATAATCAGTTAATTCTGGTGTTAATGCTGGGTATTTGTTTTGTAATAATAATAGGGTGGTAGGAATTAACATTAGTATAACTGGGGTTATCATCTTATTAATGTTAATTTCAACCACCCTAATACTATTATAAAACAAATACCCAACATTGTTAACACCAGAATTAACCGATTATCTTCAAACCTTAAAACCTGTCCTGACCGTAAAACCAGTTACCTCCTACAGAAGGTAGCTGAAGAAAGCAGAAAGAAGGGACTACAAATAAATTACAAGAAAACTGAATGCTAAAATCAAACTGTACAAAAATTTAAGTACCTGGGAAGTGTTCTAACAGAAGATGGAAAGTGTGACACTGAGATCCGAAAGTGAATTGACATAGCTAAAGATGCATTCCAGGAGCTGAGTAAAGTATTGAGAGAAAGGAAAATTTTGCTAGAAACAAAGAAAAGAGTACTGGATTGCTACATAATTTAATTAATTAATTAAAATGAAATCCATTTTGTTTTTCTTTATTTTAAGAAAGGTAAAAATTAAATTTTAGATGCCAAAATACAGAAAGATTTGTTGATGACTAAAGTGAATTCGAAAGTAATAAATTTCTTCTTGGGTGACCCAAATAGATTTTTTGCTTTTTTATTTTAAAATTAGAACATTTACTTTTGAGTAACTTTATTTGTATTGAATCAATGTATATTAAAAAATTAATTTTAAAATGTTAATTGTGTTAATGTATTAAAAAGTTGATTATTTGTATCAATGTATATTAATTATTTTAGTTTTACTTAGTGAAGTAGATATGTTTCTAATCTTTCAATACTTATCCTTATCAGTGTTTGCTAAATTCTCATTAAGTTCATCAAATGTGGCACCTAAATGTTTAAATCAAATTCTCATTATCTCGATTACACTTCATTCAAGTCTAAGTTGAGGAATTGAACAAATTTTGTTTACAGCTTCCAAAGGCTTAATTTGTAGCTGAAAGCCTGTTCTTAAAAAGCTTTCCTTGCCACCACCTCACAATAAACAGCTCTTAAAAGACAGTAATTGACATCTTCACAAGTCTTTTTTTTATTTAAGCTCAGCTATTTGTATTTTTATGATGATTATTTTATTGTTGAGTAATTTTAATGGCTGTCCTACAAGAACTGATTAACATCCTGCAACTTGTAACTCTTTCAAAGAGTTTGTAAAAAAACAGTTTCAACTAGGATCCAAAAGGATCAAATTCCATAGATGAATATCTCAGTTAAAATTTGAAAATTTCAGGAGCTGCTACACCCCTAACTCTCGAAATTGATGACAATAAAATGATCATAAAATTTCTAGTAAATTGCCTTCAATAAATTTCAATAGATTTGTCACTATTTGGTCCCTTCCAGTGTGAAATATTTTTGCAAATGAAGCATTTAACGTTTACAGCAAAGTGATCCTAAGAGAACTAGATGTCCTACCAAGATTTATTATCAGTGAACATTATCTTAACAGCATAAGATACACAGAAAGAAACTACAGGATCTCCTAGGCAAGCCAGTAAAGAAAAGCAGGAAGAAAGATCTATCAATTGTAAGAAGACAGAATGTATGGTGGTTATCAAAAGAAAAAGCCCAAGAACTGCAAATTAAAGATGTCAAAATCAAACAAGTAGAGGAGTTTAGATATCTGGAAAGTAGTTTAACAGATGACACCAACTGTAATATAAAAAATCCAAAGGCACATGGAAATAGTGAAAAATGCCTTTAAAGAACTACAAGTATTAAGAAACAAGAAAATTTAATTAGAAATAAAGAAAAGTGTGCTGATCTTCTATGTAATATCAATCCTCCTATATGCCAGTGAATACTAGACAATTTCCTCACAGATGTAGAAGTGACTTGAAGCAATAGAGATGTGGTTCTACAGAAGGATATTGAGAATACCATAGATGGAGCATGTAAGCAACAAGTTTTAAAGAAAATGGGGGAAAAGGTCAGTTACAGATTAGATCAGAAAAAGTTGAAATTTCTTAGACATAAAATGAGAAAAGAAGGCTTGGAAAAGTTGACATTCACAGGACATATCAAAGATAAAAAAGAATGGAGGAAAACAGCAAGTACCTACCTAATAAGCTTGTATAAATAGATGACAGAACAGGAGTAGTAGTAGTAAAAGACAGATACTGCAAAGAGCTACAAAGGATAGGAAGTTGTGGAGAGATGTGATCACCCATGACATCACAAGATGCAGCAGATAAAAGAAGCATTGTTCTTTATAAAAGCTAATTTAGATTTATATGTAGCTTGATTTTGGTTTTATTTTAATATGACTCTTTATTTACTAGGAATTCATGTTCATCTAATGCTGGGGTCAGCAAACTATGGCACACACCAAGCAATTTTCAATAACACACAAGTTATATAAAACTTAAAGTAACAAAGTATGTTGCCGATTTACATTATTCGGACTATTGTCCTCATCTTTGTTGCCATTTGTACAACATTTTGGCCACTGTACACTCTGGCCTTTTTCAGGTGCTAGGAATTTCGAACTGAACTTTTTATTACGATGACTGGGGTATATCATTCTCATTCGTTGTGCAAAGCTTCTCTTGGTAGTCACACAAGGAATGAGAATTATATACCCCCAGTCCCATTTGAAATTCCTAGCAACTGAAGAAGTCTGCCAAAATATTGTACAAATGGCTACAAAGATGAGAACAATAGTCCGAATAATGTAAATAGTGTAAATACTATTTTATCTCAGAAATATAGACAAATATGTTGCTGATATTGAGCAATTTTCTAAAACCATGCAAGGATAAGGCTCCCATTAATAATAAAAATTAAAAAGTTTTTCTATTAATGTGGTTTACATATTATTGTATATATTACTACATAAAATATATTGTAGAACAAGTATATTGACCTTGACTTGTATAAAAATACATATGCCATTAACATGCTGAATGATTTTAAAACCCAAAGTCGGCACATAGTTAGCAAAAGGTTCCCGACCCCTGATCTAATGAACTAATCAAACAGGATTCAAACTCTGGCTGGGACAGTTTGTGTTGACAGGCAGGGTCAAAGGGATCTAGAACTGTTGCAGGATAAACTAGAGATTCACATGCATGTACATTATGCACCCTTTCACAAACCAAAGCAAATACAAGAATATTTTAATAATATCAACTTCACTATGTTGGAATGGCCAGGAAACAAAGCTAACCTCGGTTACATGAAACTTAGTAATTTTTAAACAATGAAATGGTTGCTCAGTTAATGAATGCCGAATTTTTCCTATTAATATCACTATCACCATGCAAGAAACATTTAACATTCATTCACTAATGATTCCAACTATTCAAGTTAGCATCATTAGTGTCAGTTAAAATGTATAAAATCTTTTAATAATTATTTCAAGAAATTAGACTAAATTCACTAAATGTTGCAACTCTTTTTAATAGTGAGGGAAGTTTCCTTTCAAACCTTTTGTTTTTGTTGATGTAGGAGTCAACATCTTCATTATCTTTATTTTCTCTTCAAGTTACACGTGCTGTTTATTTTAGTTGTTACTGCTGTTGGAAGTTTTCAATTGATGTGTTTTTTGTTATTTGCTCTTTGTGATTTTGTAGCACCAGTCTATAGTCTGATAAAGGGTGATCTTCTTTCAGAACTAAAGGATCCATTTACTTGAAGCCATTTTGTAGCACAAGTCTATAGAACCTCATGATGTCAGTTTGGGAGATAATGATTTATTGATACAAGTTCTACTAATTAACCCATATCTTGGGGGAGAAGTGGATTCATACCTTTCTCTAGGTAATATAATGAACCTGACTGAAAATGGAACACTACTATCAAATTTCTAATTCTGAGCCATTATCTAATACACCACCCACACATCCAAGCTTACAGCACCTGGTATTCTCAACCAGTCATACATTGAGGTACTGACCAGGCATGATGTTGCTTAACTTTGGTGATTGTAAAAGAGTTGATGTTTTCAACATATGATGTAAGCTAAAAAGAAATGCTATTTTCTGTTAGAGGTTCATTATTTTAATTCTATCTATTAATATACTATTAATATGCTTGTAAAATCCATTATATTCATCTAGTGCAAATAGCAACAATGAGCTAAATGAATAACCTTGCATGGAGTACAGGTAGATGTCAACATAGGTATAGAAACTAATCTTCCAATACCTACCTTTTATCTACCAACCTTTTTCTTCCCCCTTCCAATCTTCAACTGTTAATGAAATAATCTTCAAAGGTTCACCCCTCGGTCTTATTTGCAGAAGCGTCATTGAAAACCAAGTCAGTAGTATGTAGAAATGATAAACAAGAAAGTTGTTACAGTGGGTGTTGCAATGAAGACACAGTACGCATGATGAAAAAGGAGGAGAAATGAAATTCTCAATGAGGAGGAAAAATACTTTGTTCTTGTAGACTAATCCCAACTCTTGCAAAATTTCCCTGCAGGCTAAAAGTTGTAAATTACGGTCCCTATACATGTGAAATGTCTATTATGGTCCCTATACATGTGAAATGTCTATTATGGTCCCTATACATGTGAAACGTCTATTATGGTCCCTATACGTGTGAAACGTCTATTATGGTCCCTATACGTGGGAAACGTCTATTATGGTCCCTATACGTGGGAAACGTCTATTATCGTCCCTATACGTTGGAAACGTCTATTATCGTCCCTATACGTTGGAAACGTCTATTATCGTCCCTATACATGGGGAATGTCTAATAGCTTGTTCTGAAATGATAAACACATGGTTCAAAGTAGCCCTCTCCCACAGTATACTTATTCTCTATATAATAATAAAAGCTTATATAGAGATGAACATTTAACACAGTTATAATCAATGAAAGT
Organism: Ascarosepion bandense; assembly: GCA_037127315.1. Taxonomy (NCBI): domain Eukaryota; kingdom Metazoa; phylum Mollusca; class Cephalopoda; order Sepiida; family Sepiidae; genus Ascarosepion; species Ascarosepion bandense. Next base: position 6,491,329 of record JBBBDQ010000883.1, on the reverse strand, counting down.
AGAAGCAGTTGGAGTGACATTGAAATCTGAAAGAGTATTTTTTTTAATCATTTTTCCTCATGCAAAGCAATAAACTCACTAAGTTGCAAGGGATTACCAAGTGTGAAAGAATGACAAAAGAAACATTATTTAGGTGAGAGAAAAATGAAAAAACGGGAATTAAGAAGACAAAAGATAACAATTGACATTGTATTTACATTTTTGAAGATCAAAGTTGACTGGGAAGCAAGAAACCAGAAGAGTTTTGCAAGCAGAAAGTGTGAGAGAAGAAACTGTTAGCATAAAATTTATGGTTACATCTAGCAATTTAAACTGTAAAATAATTAGATCTAATATTAGACTTAAATTTATAAATAGGGAAGTTCATCAAATCAATTACCATGACAGTGTTTACATGGAATCAGAACTATGTTTTATATATATATATATATATATATATATATATATATATATATATACACACAAGCCTGTTTCGCTGTATCACAGCTCATCAGTGTGGCTAGACACATCCACTTGCTTCTAGCTGGGATCAAAACTCGACCGATTTGGTGTCAGTCGGAGTCGCTATTCCCTAAGCCATAGGCGCATGGATTTAGAGAAGGGAAATTTTAACGTGTTGTATACAAGCAGTGTATACACACGCCAGTCACCGAAAGAACTCAATTCATTTCTAAAGAGTCACGCTTATAGCAGAAGTGGAAACTGTTTTGAAAATTTTCTTCTCCAGAGAGTTCAATTGTAATGAGAGCATAATATATTAGCCATCCACATACAAGCCTGTTTCGCTGTATCACAGCTCATATTATATATATATATATATATATATATATATATATATATATATATATATATATATATATATATATATATATATATATATATATATATATATATATATATATATATATATATATATATATATATATATATATATATATATATATATATATATATATATATATATATATATATATATATATATATATATATATATATATATATATATATATATATATATATATATATATATATATATATATATATATATATATATATATATATATATATATATATATATATATATATATATATATATATATATATATATATATATATATATATATATATATATATATATATATATATATATATATATATATATATATATATATATATATATATATATATATATATATATATATATATATATATATATATATATATATATATATATATATATATATATATATATATATATATATATATATATATATATATATATATATATATATATATATATATATATATATATATATATATATATATATATATATATATATATATATATATATATATATATATATATATATATATATATATATATATATATATATATATATATATATATATATATATATATATATATATATATATATATATATATATATATATATATATATATATATATATATATATATATATATATATATATATATATATATAGATATATATATATATATATATTATATATATAGGAATATATATATATATATATGGGAATATATATATATATATATATATATATATATATATATATATATATATATATATATATATATATATATAGGCATATATATATATATATATATATATATATATATATATATATATATATATATATATATGAGCATATATATATAGGCATATATATATATATATATATATATATATATATATATATATATATATATATATATATATATATATATATATATATATATATATATATATATATATATATATATATATATATATATATATATATATATATATATATATATATATATATATATATATATATATATATATAGGCATATATATATATATAGGTATATATATATAGGCATATATATATATATATATATATATATATATATATATATATATATATATATATATATAGGCATATATATATAGGCATATATATATATATATAGGCATATATATATAGGCATATATATATATATATATATATATATATATATATATATATATATATATATATATATATATATATATATATATATATATATATATATATAGGCATATATATATATATATATAGGCATATATATATATATATATATATATATATAGGCATATATATATATATATATAGGAAAGATAGAGAGCACCAAATAGTAATTCAACATGACTGAGTTTGAATGTACTGGCCTTGTTTAAGCTGTTGATGATGCCAGGTAATACACGCTCTCCCAGTAACTGTAGGTAATGTCTGTCAAGCACAGTTGAAGTATAAGCCACAGGTGGATTATGTGGCTGCTAAACAATGTGTGCCATAGCAGGCATCTACAACAGGGATTTGCTAGTTGTCCTAGTAGATGTCTGGTCAGAAAACTAGTAACTGGTCATTTTTATATATATACTAACAGTATAGCCTGGTGTTGCTCAGGTGTAATGAAAGCTTTAAAACTAATCCATGGTCCTGGAGCTCAGACTCTTTGGATGTTGTTGGCATGAAAGACTAAAAAGCAATAGTTGTTTCCAGTTAAAGCGAAACTGTAAATTGAAAGAAAAATGACTGGATGTAAGTCAAATTTTGGTTTCCAGTATCAATATCAAATAAGTTTTTTTTTTCGCAAACTGAATTTTGAAAGCTGAATAAGTTCTCTGAGTAAATGGTATCATGGCTGAGACTAAGAACTACAATTACCTACTTAGAGCCAAACCCGAAGCAAAAACTAAAATAAAAAGGCTGAAAACCTGATTTTTATCAGACCCAATAGGATATCGGGGTATCGATTTCCAATATTGGAGTCAAATAAGTCATCCAAGGATAAACTAACCTAAGTAAGTTCATGAAAACTTATCATACTCATCGTGAGTAAAATTGGAGAAAATGAGCCATATTAATGGCTGAATATCGGTTTTTGATCAAATTCGATAGAATATTGGGGGATATCAACTTCTGATATCAGGAGAAAATGAGTCGTCTGAGATCTACTAATGTTTGAGACTAAAAACTATAATTTTACCAAGTTAGAGAAAATTCTGCAGCAAGAACCACGATAAAAGAGCTGAAATCCTGATCTTGATCAGACCTAATTGGATATCAGGGTATCGATTTTCAATATCGGTGGGGAAATCGAAAAAAATAAATAGCCCATTGACCTGACCGGAAGCCTAAAGAATATTTGTATGAAGTTTGGTGGGAATTTAGTGAAAATTGTGGATTTGTATAAAGGACATACAAGCAGACAGACAGATAGATGAACACACACAAGCATCTTGCCTTTATATATATATATATATATATATATATTATGCATCGCTCGCTCAGTAATGAATTAGAGCACTCTGGCTACTGGCATATGATAATCATATGCTAAAAGTCTGCCTCCTTCTACCAAGTGCCCATAGCTCAGAGGTAGAATCGCCAACTGACGCCAATTCAGTCAGGTTTCAATCCTAGGTTAAAAGCAATCGGATGTCTAACCATACTGATGAGCTGTGATACAGCGAAACAGATCTGTCTGCGGATGACTATATATATATATATAGTTATCTCTAGTGATGAAGTTGACAACAAGTCTCTTCAAATCTCCACCACCCTCCTCAGCATCCTTGCAGACTCCAGATCTACCATTGTCTGAATAGACTTGATATCTTTTCCTTGGATATCTGTTCATGTCTGTTTAGCCTACTCTTATTTGTTTACATGCTCAAAATAAAAATAAGTTGCATAGTTTCTAGGGGATAACTGATCATACCCTATCATTTCTGTTTTTCTATTACCTTTCAGATTATATATCAAAGATTGTATTTTTAGAAAGTTTTGTAAATCTCAATTATTTGCTTATACTTTCTATTTCATTTTTTTTTTTTTATCATGTTTAGGTTTTAATTTATAATTTTCAGCAATTGTTTTTTGGATTATAAATTGTTAGGATTCTTGCTTTGTGTCATGCTACATTATCTGGCTTGATGTGCATTGTGGTGCAGTGGATATCAACTCAGAATGATGAATCGGGGAGCCAAGTTTGAATTCCAGTTGAATTCTTTTCATTCACTTACACACAAATACCCTTGGGAAAGGTATTAATCCATGTTTTCCTTCCAGTCATGGGTTAAATAATAGGACAGATAACCTTGGTTGGCAACCAGTCTATCAGAGAAAGGAATAGCAATCTACCACGGGATAATCTTCTGCCCAGTCATGTCTTTTTCAAGACATGATCGTCCAAAGCGTGTATCCCATATGGCACTTAACTGACTGACATTTATCTGTTGCATTGACTTTTGCATTAATGCCCCAAGGAAAGGCATAAATCCATCTCTTCTCTTCAAGAGTAAGAAATTAAATACCAAAGGTAGATTAGGCTCTTGAGACTTGAGTGTAAATTTAAGAGAAGTAAAACTGAATTATAAACTGTAAAAAAAGCAATGGAAAACCCTTCAGTTATCTTTCTCAAGAATGTATTGCAATTCTCAAAGAGCAAAACCATAATTTGTGGTGAGACATGATCACTTACATTGTGAAAGGGAATGGCATTAAAAACATTCTGTTCATCTGCAGTGGAAACTTATTTAAAATTGTTTTATTACTGTCATCATTATGCAGATAACAGAGCAGTTCTTGCATTAAATTCCTGACTAGCACTTTTTATTTTCAATTTAGTTTTATAGTAAAACAATTTATAATTAATTTCTGTTGTAACATACTTATATTCAACATTATTTTGACATAAATTTTCAATAAATCCTACATGGAATATAACTGCTTCCATAAACAAATGTTATAAAAATGTTCAGTCCATGAGATGATGAATAATTTATCAGCATAATTTTGGTTGCAGTTTCACAACATGTAAACATTTGAGGTTTCTATCTTTTTTGATCTTAGGTAATCTTTTTCAGTTTTAATTTTTTTCTTTCTTTTTTTTTTAAATCTTATTTCAGGAACAAAGAATTGTTTTCTTGCAAGCTTCTTAGACATGACCTTCAGATTTGGTATTGCAGATTTTTTGGCACTCCCCTCCCTTCAATTTTTGTCACTTTTTCTAATCTGATTTTTTGTGTTCAGTTCCTGCCAAATCTAAATCTTTTATTTCAGCAGTTTTGGAAAAGATCCTCAAGCCTCTGTCATTTCTCAGCTGCCGCCATTACCATTACCTTTTTAGCTAACATGATATCACTGGCAGGATTTTTCTCTTTTTTTTTTTTTTTTTTTTTTTTTTTTAACTTCACTCCAGTCAAGGCAGGACTGCCACTAGTGTGCAGGGAGTTACAGTGAAAGAAAAGACTGGGTACAGGGGGTACTGAAGAAAAAATAAAAGATTAATGAGATTCAAGAAGATAGAAGATGGCAAAGTTGCATTTAAATTTGATTGTAGCTATCAGGGAAGCTATTAAACAGAAAAGAGTTCCACATGTGGAAAATGTGAGAAAATAAATTGTTGGAAAAGAAGTGGCACTTGTATTTTACTATTTCAATAGTAAAAGAGTGGGACCTATCTGACAATCTAGTAGCACCCTTGGATTCATGTGGTTGGGGCACCAGGAAAAAAAGTCCGTCAGAGCCATAGCCATGAAAATATTTGTAGAAAAGACAAAAGGAAGCCACATCACATTGTTGAGTAAGTGACATTTTATTAAACAAATACATCAGAACTTTGATAGTCTCTAATAATTACATATTCAATAAAAAGGATTTCTCAAATAATATTAAGTCAAATATAATAATATTAGTAATAATATGAGTCATCTTCTATATGCCTTGTCTCTTCACTACATGGGCAACCTGGCTCTTTACAACTTTTTGTCCTTTGTAGCTCTTAGTGTTATCTTTTCCCTGTCTCTACCAACCATTTACGTCAGCTCACTAGAAAGATTATTCACTGCTTATAATAGAAGTACAAACAGATAAGTAATTATTTTAATTAATAAAAAAGATTATCTTAAATACCTTTTTTATTGGTCTATCAAATCTACTCAAATTTAATTTTGTCCTTTTTTAACATTATGGTATAGGGCATCATCAATATCTCTTGGTTGTGCTACCTACGTATGTGACATCTGAGAGGCTAGAGTGTCCTCTCCAGGATGTGGGCCTATGAGAGATTTCTAGTTGCCCATGCAGCACATCTCCCCTCTCCACACTGCCAATGTTGCCAAAGGAAAAGATAAAGACCAATACAGCTTGGCACTTGTGGTGTCACTACTATATGTATCTAAGTAGTTAGGAAATTTGTCATCTTGATCATAAGATCCCGGTTCAAATCTCACTGTGATCAGTTTGTCAGGGAGTTGACACCAATGGAAAGTGTTTGAAAATCATGCCACAATTTGACCCAGATCTTTGAGGGTGAAACTGGGGATATAAAGTTGTTTGTAATATATTAGTGATTGTACTAGCACAAAATCATAAGACATCATATATGAGGATTTGACCATGTTTAACTGTTGATCATGGCAGATTATAAGCTCTCTATCCCAGAATATTGTTTTGTAGATAATTTTCCAGCCTACAACCACTTTCCCATAGATGAAACATTGCAAGCCTCATGTTATTCTATTGCCATTTCCATGGCAAACGTTCAGATGAGCTACATTCCTTAGTTCAACCAGTTCAGACCTTTACAGCCAAGACCTGCTTTGCTATCAATACAGGAGAACCATCCCCACTCTCTTTGTATTCCACTGGTAAGGAGGAAGTTCTTAGTTCAACCATTATCTACTTTCAACCATCTCATTCAGTAATCTTATATTTTGTGTGGTTCTTGGGCCTATTTTAGGTGAACAACAGTAAAAAAAAAAAATAAATAAAATAAATGAAACTTTAAGGTCTGTATATCATAGTTGCAGTAAATACCACAGGTTTGCTCTGTGGATATTGAAGAAACATGAATATATCTGAGCAGATGCCTGCAACAGGGATTAGCTGGTGATCTCAATAAATTGGTGTACTCAGAAGTGAACAGCCAACCATTAAAGTTCTTCAAGGCATAAAATGTTTTCCTCTTGCCATTTCATTTATTAATATTGTCTTTGCAGATGAATTTATTGATATGTCAGCTCTCTCTCTCTCTATCACACACACACACACATACCATTTTTCTTGCCAGAAACAATTTTGCACATTTATAAGTCTACTATTTATCTGTGCACTGAATACTGCTGCCACATCTGGTCTGGTGCTGCATCTGCTATATATATATGTAGAGACCATTGACATGATCCAAAGAAGAATCTGCAATGGTATCAGTCCTGACCTGGCATCTTAACTTCAATCACAATCCCCATTCTCTGTGCATTTTTATAAATAATTTTATGGTAATTGTCCCGATGAGCTTCCACTTTGGTACATTGATTCCACAAATGTAATTGTAGCACTAGATTGGCTGCTAGGTCTCATAATTTCACTGTTGAACTTGTTAAATGTAACTGTAAGTTATATGATAATAGTTTCTTCTCCTGCACTTCTCAGTCGTGGGATTCTCTTTCAGGTTCTTGCTTTCCTGTCAAATACAATCTTCAAAAATTGAAATGCAACATCAATCATCATCTGTGTCCTTGACTCCTGTTCTTTTTATTGTCCTCTGTTTTTTTTTTTTTTCACTCTCAGTTACCTTTACATCTTAGTGGCATTATTGCCTAGCTTGGGTTGAATTGATATATTGTGTGTGTTTGGATGTTTTTTTGATCTTCATTTATGTTTGTTGGTGCTTTATTCTCTGACTAGAAACTAAATTGTGGTTTTTATAATGGTGATGTTTTCACTAATTATATATGATATGATATATTTTATATGATATCTTTGGATGATGAGTTTCTTTGATAACAACATTTCTTTTTAAAATGTATGACTATTTTGTGAAGGGGTAACTTTCACCTAGCCCAATAATTCTTGAGAATCATAATTGAAAACCTGATAAGTAAAATGCAGATTATATCACAAAACACTCTTGCAATCAGATACCAAAGTCAGCATATTTGTTCTCTAACAAAAGTTGGCTGTAAGTTGAAGGCAAAGATGAACAAGAACAAACATGTCTGGTACTAAAATGTTAGTGATTATTTTTTTTTTATTTTTTTTTTTTTGTTACACCTTTTTTTCTTTCCATTTTCTCAGTCACTTATCTCCATTTCCGCTTTGCCATCTTCAACTTCTGTTCAATTCTTGATCTCATCCTCCATATTTGTTTTTTTAATTGTTTTCCTCATTTTTAACATGACTTGATTGAAAATGCTTTCTTTTTGGTTATCTTTAGTGCTACTATGAAGGAACAGTCATGGACTGGAAAATCACAGCTTTGAAAGCAATCTCTTTGCTTTCATTCTTCTTTTCAAATTCTTTGTTTTTGTTTGTGTTTGTTTTATTTTACAATGAGACTTAATCACTAACTGAACAGAAGCACTTAAATGTATTTATACATGCTTACAAATATACCTGCCTCTTTGTTCATCAAATGCAGCTTTTAAACTCTCTTTTCAACTCTTCTTCTTCCTCTAAGTTTCATAAAAATAAAGAAAAAATATATTTTCAATCAAAGCTAACAGTTCTTTTTTTAGTCAATAAAATACACCAAAAATTCTACAAGGAAGTGTAGTTCTTTTTTTTAAATATTCACAAAGATTGCAATTATAAGAGTGGGCAACAAAGATTTTTCTACTTGTAAATCAGCTATTCTGATTCCAAATCTGCAATCAGGACTAATCTAGCACATAAGGATTTTACACATAATTGGGAAGACCAATTAATTACTCTGAGGAGAAAAAACAAAAAAAAACTTTTGTGTCTGTTACTCTAAGAAATGATGTTGTACTCTATTAACTCAAATATGCTGATTCTCTGTACTCAGAACTGTCCTCCAATATCAAGCAGTTTCCCTAATCATGTGTAATACTGACATGCTTGAACACTTTAGTACTCTGTTATCAAATTAATAAAATGTTCAGTTTAATTAATGTAGATTTTAAAAGAAATTCTCTTTAGTGTATGGCTGCTGTGATAACTACGGTTGAAAAGTAAGTTTAGTTGGAAGGCACCAAGATAAGTGACTATGTTAACCACTGGAGGATGATTTCTTAAATTTCTTATGACATCATTATTGCAATGAAATAAAGCTAAAATATCAACAATGTTTAACTTTCATTCCCACAAAAAAAATAAACAGTGTGTTTAAAAGACATTTAGTTATTTGACACTGCTATTACTGGAGACACATTTGACTCCTTCAGCAATGTTTGTTTTTAAGAAGTGATGATTAGAATTTTTATAAAACCCAAACACATGAAAGTGGATTTATAGATTTTCTTTACTTTTGAGAATTGACCTTAAATCTTTTTTTATTTATTAGATGGAATAAATAAAAATAATTTTCAGTCATTTTTAAAATGGTAAATAAATACTAAATATCTCATTGGAGTCAGTTTACATATCTTGATAATTTCATAATTTTTTATAAATTTTTGAACAAAAAGATTTCTTTTCAAATTTATTTCTTTATAAAATGGTAAATAATAAATATCACATTGTAATGGGTTCACATATTTTTTAATCTTGTAAATAAACATTGCCAAAGGAGTCAATAGTGTATACAGCAAAGGTGATGACAAGGAAATAACTCTCCTTTTTGACCCACAGTTTTTATTGTTGGGTGGGGAGGGCATAATTGGTAAACATTACCAAAGCATCAAAAACAGTGTACGATGAATAAATTGTCATCTAAATGACGCAAAAATGAAACTAACATTAACATATCATTGTAACAAATATATTTACTAAAATTACACAAAAATATCTTCAAATACTAAAGAGTAAATTTATTCGATAAAATCGCCATTGAGTTCAACTACAGCCTCCAGATGATCTCAGAATCTTCTGCAACTCTTTTGGTTGGTCTCCTTCTTTAACTTGATGAAGGCTGACATAATTCTTGCCTTCAGTTCATCTTTGGTATTACAAGGAGTTTTGTTGGTCTCTTGCTCAACTGTGCCCCACACAATAATTAAAGGGCTTGCAGTTTGGAGAGTTAGGTGGCCAGGTGTAAGGGGTGACGTGGTCACAGAAATTGTCAATGACAGCCATGACTGGGTTTTCTTGCAAGTGTGTCATGGTGCAGAGTTCTGTTGCTAGACATAAGTCTCCAGCAGCCACCCTCTTGACCCAGGGTAGCACTACCTCCTCAAGGCACTTGATATCGACCTGCATGTTAAGTCTGAGGCCCTGTGGGAAGATGAATGGAGGCATAACATTGCCATCATTAGTGATCACTCTAAACACCTTCATAATCACTATCAGGCCCATCTAACTCTTTCTAAATCATCTGCAACTATAAAATACTTGTAAAAATTCACCTATTGTATCATTAAAAATGATTCTTGCATCATTAAATAATTAAACTTAACAACTCTAAACAATATTACAATAACAGTCTTAAGTATGAATGCAGGTCTTTATATAAAGTAAAAGGGTACAAATAAAAAGATTTGAAATTTGAGTATTTTTTCCATTTTGCTGAAGCAGACATTAAACACATGAGAGCATTATATTTCTCCTTTTTCTTTTCCTCAATGAAACCAAACACTGTCTTTTGCATTTTTCCTCATTATCAAAATGTAGTAATTTATTATTTATGATGTATTGGTATGATATTAGGTATGTGCTAACTAACTAAGGAACAAACTGAATTATACTACACTGCTTTCTAAAATAATAGTAAGTTCTCATAATAATTGAACATACTTATTAAAATATAACTGGTTCTCTTCGGATCATTCTTTAAGAGTTTTGATTTCCTTTCAATTAATTCTGTTGGAATGAAGAATTCTTTGATTGTACATGGATCTATTCAGCTTAATATCCTCATCTCGGTTGTTTTGGTGCATTATATTCAGTAACTTATCAGAATTTTGAACTGAACCCTTTATTCAATGCACAGGGGAGGTTTTTTTCATTTTGCTATGTGAAGGGAGATAACTTGTAGCAATTAACAAAAAACTAGATTACTAAAAAGAGCACAGTTAAATAAGAATAATCCAGCTTTATGTATTGAATAAAGGGTTTCATTTAAAATTATTTCATTACTAAATATGTTAGACACCTGAAAATCAGTGGCTGAAATATTATGACATCCAGGATGGAAATACTTGGACAAATAGATCAGTCTATAATGATTTCTTTGAATAGTTTATTTTTAGGATGATTAAAATTTGATCTTGATGTGAAATCTTCAAATTAGATTTCATTATAAAAATCATTTACTTTGTTTAAATCCTTTGTAACTACAAGACTGATTTCGTTTTGTTAATGGCACTTGAGTCCATACTTTGAAAATTAATTATTCTAATTAATTTCTGTTCTAAGGCACTCCTTGGAATAAAATTGATTAAGACATTGAAAGATTAAGAGATTAAAAGATTAAGAGAATGGATGATTAATTAAGAGATTAGTTAATTGATAAATTGTTCAATCCTAATTGTTCAACTTGCATATATGACACTAAATTTTGGCATCTGTAGTTGACATATTCAAGTATTTTTCAAGATTTGTCTGAAACTATTTTCAGCCAATTCTTCTCAAGAGTTTCCATCAATCTCTGACCATTCTTTTACTCAAAAATGTTTGGCATGACTTTTGTCCTTTTGGTTTTTCCATCCCACTTCACCTTCATTTTTGTGGATCCAGGCTATATTTCAGAAACATCTCTATCATATTCTGTCAATTTTAACAGACATTCTGTAATTATATAAGGTCTTTAAGTCCAAATATTTTGCATGTTAATTCAGGAACAATCTGTGCAATTCAGAACAAAGTGCAAATATTTTGTTCAATTTATTTTAAATGATTATAACAATGACTGAAGCAGAAATCTTTTTTGTATTCCAGTAAATCTTATAGAAAATAATCAAAAACATCTATTGTATAAACATTATTCATTGCTTTATCATTCAATGAAAAATCAGAAAAAGTAAGTCATTAAATGGTTAAGCTCATCATCTGAAAAAATATTGTATTTCAAATATAAATAATACAAAAATAAGAGCAAATGCTCATGTATATAACATATATTCAAAAACTTGTAAAATCTATTTTTTTGGTATGCTAAACATTAAAATATCTTTTGAAAGATTTTCCCTGCTACTCATGGACACTAGCTTCTTTTGTTCCCTCAACTTTGACTAGCATCTTTCCTGCCCATAACTTGAGTAACATGACAGGCTTCTTTTGTGCCTTTGACTTGAGCCACTGGCTTCCCTTGTGCCATTCACTTGACTCACTGACTTCTCTTGTTCCCTTGACTTGAGTGATATGACTGACATTTTCATGCTCTTGACTTGAGATATGACTGACATTTTCATGCTCTTGACTTGAGTGATATGACTGACATTTTCATGCTCTTGACTTGAGTGATATGACTGACATTTTCATGCTCTTGACTTGAGTGATATGACTGACATTTTCATGCTCTTGACTTGAGTGATGTGACTGGCCTCACTCGTGCCCGTGACTTGAGTGATGCGACTGGCCTCCCTCGTGCCCTTGACTTGAGTGATGCGACTGGCCTCCCTCGTGCCCTTGACTTGAGTGATGCGACTGGCCTCCCTCGTGCCCTTGACTTGAGTGATGCGACTGGCCTCCCTCGTGCCCTTGACTTGAGTGAGGCGACTGGCCTCCCTCGTGCCCTTGACTTGAGTGATGCGACTGGCCTCCCTCGTGCCCTTGACTTGAGTGATGCGACTGGCCTCCCTCGTGCCCTTGACTTGAGTGATGCGACTGGCCTCCCTCGTGCCCTTGACTTGAGTGATGCGACTGGCCTCCCTCGTGCCCTTGACTTGAGTGATGCGACTGGCCTCCCTCGTGCCCTTGACTTGAGTGATGCGACTGGCCTCCCTCGTGCCCTTGACTTGAGTGATGCGACTGGCCTCCCTCGTGCCCTTGACTTGAGTGATGCGACTGGCCTCCCTCGTGCCCTTGACTTGAGTGATGCGACTGGCCTCCCTCGTGCCCTTGACTTGAGTGATGCGACTGGCCTCCCTCGTGCCCTTGACTTGAGTGACTGGCCTCCCTCGTGCCCTTGACTTGAGTGACTGGCCTCCCTCGTGCCCTTGACTTGAGTGACTGGCCTCTCCCATGCCTTTGACTTGAGTGACTGGCCTCTCCCATGCCTTTGACTTGAGTGACTGGCCTCTCCCATGCCTTTGACTTGAGTGACTGGCCTCTCCCATGCCTTTGACTTGAGTGACTGGCCTCTCCCATGCCTTTGACTTGAGTGACTGGCCTCTCCCATGCCTTTGACTTGATTGACTGGCCTCTCCCATGCCTTTGACTTGAGTGACTAACTTCCCTCGTACCCTTAATGTTAGTGATTATGGTATGGTTCTTTTACTCTTTATAATTAAAGCAGATAATCATATTGGCAAAACTGAAATAAATTTAAACTAATATCTCCATCAGTTTTTCTCTCTTTAATTAATCAATGTCTATTAATTTAAAAGCATCTGCATCCATTTTTTCTTTTTCTTTCAAGTGCATTTTCATTCATTTATTTTTGTGATATTTTTTCTCACTAGATTTTAACCTGAAAAATGAAACATCAAAAAAAAAATGAGATATTATCAGCCAATATTTTAGCTTGTGAATAATTTTGGTCATGTTCATCACTCTTCTTAAAATTATAGATAAATTATTCATCTTTAGGATAAGAATATTAGTCTGAATGATATGTGGGCGGATGATTTACTTTATAAATACATCATGTTTAAATTTTTATCCTGAATATTTTTTCCAGTTAAATTAACTTTCATCCTGGATTTCAGTGATTTTACAAGTAAAAACAAGTAACTGAATCCAGAGTAGAATTTTATCCTTCTATTTAAAAATGTATTTATGTTTTGATTCATACATGATAACAAGGCTTGCTAACCTAGCAGATTAATTCATACTTAAGACATTTCAACCAGAAATCCTTCATCTTGTGTCCATTAGTCCTCAAGCTGCATGATCTTGCATATCAACATGTTTGCTCTTTTTCATAAAGGGCCAGGGTACAGTATATTTGTATCAAATTCTGATCCATACACAATCAGTAAAACATTTGTAATAAGGTCAATTTTGATCAGAAACACCGAATAAATATATTCAGTGACCTTCCCATGGCTATGACATGGCTTCTCTGTCTTTTTCTATAAATATTTTCATAGTAACTGTTCTAATGAGCTCTCCTTAGTGTGTTGTTTGCATGAATTTAATCATACTACTAGATAGGCAATTAGGTCTCATCATTTTACTGTTGAAATAGGTAGACGTAACTATAAGATCTGTTTTAATAGTTTCTTTTTTGCCTGTGGAACTCTCTTCCAGTTTCTTGCTTTCCAGTTACCTAAAATCTTCAAAAGTTTAAATGCAGCATCAATCTTCTGTTTTCCAGAAACCCATTCTTTTATTGTCCTTTTTCTTCACTGAAGTTTTCTCATTTTCTTCTACTCTCAGTAACACCTGGTCCCCATCTTCTATCTTCCTGAAACCCATTCTTTTATTGTCCTTTCACATGTTGGTCACTTTCCCATTGCCATGGCATGGCTTTCTTCTGTCTTTTCCATAAATATTTTCATAGCAATTCTTCTAATGAGCTTACCTCCTCAGTACCTCAACCACATGAATTTAAGCATATTCCAGTTAAATTCCTTGCATTCACTTATGCACAAATACTCTTGGGAAAGGTATTAATCCATCTCTTTCCTCCAGTTATAGGTTAAATAACAGGATAGATTGGGTTCTATAGCCTTGGTCAGCAACCAGTCTACTGCAGAAATTAATGGCAACCTACTGCGGGATAATCTTCTGCCCAGTCAGTCATGTCTTTTTCGAGACATGATCATTCAAGCATGTATCACATATGGCACTTAACTGACTGACTAGATTGGTTATCAGGTCTCATCATTTTACTGTCGAAATAGCTAGATATAACCATAAGTTCTTTTCTAACAACTTTTTTCTTGCCTGTGGAACTCACTTTTGGTTTCCTGCTTCCCTATCACCTGCAATCTTCACAAATAAAAATACAACATCAATCACCATCTTCTATCTTCCTGAAATCTGTTCTTTTATTATTCTTTCTAATTACTAAAGTTTTCTCATTCTCTACCATTCCTAGTAACTCTTTGCTTCTTAGTAGCTGTAACACTTTGCTTCGGGTGAATTGATTTTTTTTTTTTAAGTTAACTTTTTAAAATTTATTTTGTCAACATTACAAAATAATTAAAAAAATAAACATTCTATAAAAAATATTAATGTTTGGAATGATTAATCCTGAGTAATAAAGGTTAGAAGCAATAATATAGGCATGTTTGTAATATAAAAAATGAACCTACTTTTTCTTTGCAATTCATTTTTGATTCAATTGAAGACAATACCAACCATAATTGAGAATAAATATCTATTGTATTTTGTTTGGATGACTCTCCTGGCTGTAAAACTAGCCTCGTTTAAAGCCAGCAATTTCATCAACCTCAAGATATTCTGCTTTTATTTTTATTCAAAAAGAAACTAAATGTTTGAGAATCCTCCATCAGTAGCATTTTATACCAACAGTTTGTCCACCATCTTATAACAAAGACACACACACACCCACACACATATGTGACAATTGTTTCTGATAAGAAAATTAATGGATAGTATTTTGTTCCTTCTTCAAAAATGAATATTAGTCAAATGAAAAAAAATATTGCTTTTTATTTTCTTTCTTTGTGTCCTATTATGTGGATTGTTGAAAATGTTTCAAACGACAATTCATCTAACATCTTTCCATTGGGTTGGTCAGCAAATTGATTTTTTTTTTACTACCCTTTGTTTATAGTTTTCATTTTGTGTTTAATTTATTTATCATTTTTGTTTCTCTTACATCCTTTTCTAATCTTTCATTCTTGTTTCTTTTTCCCTTTTGTTCTTTCTTACTTTCTTGTTTCTTTTTCCCCTATTGTTCCTTCTTTCTTTCTTATTCCTTTCCTTTTGCTTTTCTTTTCTTTTCTTGTTTCTTTTTCCCCTTTTGCTCTTCCTTTCTTTTTCCCTTTCGCTCTTCTTTCTTTCTTGTTTCTTTTTCCCTTTCGCTCTTCTTTCTTTCTTGTTTCTTTTTCCCTTTCGCACTTCTTTCTTTCTTGTTTCTTTTTCCCTTTCGCTCTTCTTTCTTTCTTGTTTCTTTTTCCCTTTTGCTCTTCTTTCTTTCTTGTTTCTTTTTCCTTTTCCTCTTCCTTTCTTTCTTTTTTCCTTTTGCTTTTTCTTATTTCTTTTTTCCTTTTGCTTTTTCTTATATCTTTTTCCTTTTGCTTTTTCTTTATATCTTTTTGCCATTTTGCTTTTTCTTGTTTCTTTTTTCCCTTTTGCTTTATATCTTTTTCTTTCTTTCTTGTTTCTTTCTTTCGTTTTCTTGTTTCTTTCCTTGTTTTCTTTTGTTTCTTTTCCTTTCGTTTTCTTTCTTGTTTTTTCTTTCTTTCTTGTTTTCTTTTTCCTTTCGTTTCTTTCTTGTTTCTTTTTTCTTGCTTTTTCTTTATATCTTTTTCTTGCTTTTTCTTATTTCTTTCTTGCTTTTTCTTGTTTCTTTTTTCCTTGCTTTCTTTCTTGTTTCTTTTTTTCTTTCTTTCTTGTTTCTTTCCTTTCTTTCTTGTTTCTTTCCTTTCTTTCTTTCTTGTTTCTTTCCTTTCTCGATTTCTTGTTTCTTTCCTTTCTTTCTTTCTTGTTTCTTTTTTCCTTTTGTTTTCTTTTGTTTCTTTTTTCTTGCTTTTCTTTATATCTTTTTCTTGCTTTTTCTTATTTCTTTTTGCCATTTTGTTTTTTCTTGTTTCTTTCCTTCTTGCTTTTTCTCTGTTTTCTTTTCCCCTTTTGCTCTTCTTTCTTGTTTTTTCCTTTTGCTCTTCTTTCTTGTTTCTTTTTTCCTTTGCTCTTCTTTCTTGTTTCTTTTTCCCTTTTGCTCTTCTTTCTTGTTTCTTTTTCTCCTTTTGCTCTTCTTTCTTGTTTCTTTTTTCTCCTTGCTCTTCTTTCTTGTTTCTTTTTTCCTTTTTTCTTTCTTTTCTTGTTTCTTTCCTTTCTTGCTTCCTTTCTTTCTTGTTTCTTTTTTCCTTTATCTTTCTTTTGTTTTTTTCCTTTTGTTTTCTTTCTTGTTTCTTTTTTTCCCTTTCTTTCTTTCTTGTTTCTTTCCTTTCTTTCTTTCTTGTTTTTTCCTTGGTTTTCTTTCTTGTTTCTTTTTTCTTTCTTTCTTGTTTCTTTCCTTTCTTTCTTTCTTGTTTCTTTTTCTTGCTTTTTCTTATATCTTTCTCCCTTTCTTTCTTATTTCTTTCGTTACTCTTGCTTTTTCTTTTGTTTCTTTTTTTCTTGCTTTTTCTTGTTTCTTTTTCTCCCTTTCTTTCTTGTTTCTTTTTTCCTTTCTTTCTTTCTTGTTTCTTTCCTTTCTTTCTTGTTTCTTTCTTTCTTTCTTGTTTCTTTCCTTTCTTTCTTTCTTGTTTCTTTTTTCTCTCTTGCTTTCTTTCTTGTTTTCCTTGCTCTTCTTTCTGTTTCTTTTTTCCTTTACTCTTTCTTTCTGTTTCTTTCCCTTTCGTTTTCTTTTGTTTTCTTTTGTTTTTCTTGTTTCTTTCGTCTGTTTTCTTGTTTCTTGCTCCTTTCTTTCTTGTTTCTTTCTTTTGTTTCTTTGTTTCTTTTGTCTCGCTCTTTTGTTTCTTTTGCCCTTTTGTTCTTTTGTTTCTTTCTTGCTCTTTTGTTTTTTTCTTTCTTTTGTTTCTTGCTTTCGTTCTTTCTTTCTTGTTTCTTTTGTTTTCTTTCTTTCTTGTTTCTTTTGTTTTCTTTCTTTCTTGTTTCTTTCTTTTGTTTCTTTCTTGTTTCTTTCGTTTTCTTTCTTGTTTCTTTTGCCCTTTTGTTTCTTTCTTGTTTCTTTTGCCCCTTTACTCTTTCTTTCTTGTTTTCTTGCTAGCTCTTTCTTTCTTGTTTCTTTCTTTTGTCTTTCTTTCTTGTTTCTTTCCTTTTGTTTTCTTGTTTCTTTCTTTCTTGCTTTCTTTCCTTTCTTTCTTGTTTCTCGCTCTCGCTCTTGTTTCTTCCTTTTTCTTTCTTGCTTTCTCTCGCTCTTGCTTCTCTCGCTCTTTCTTGTTTTCTTTCTCTCGCTCTTGTTTCTCTTTCCCTTTTCGCTCTTCTTGTTTCTCTTTCCCTTTCGCTCTTCTTGCTTTCCTTTCGCTCTTCTTGCTTTCTCTTTCCTTCGCTCTTCTCTTTTTTTCTTGTTTCTTTTTCCTCTTTTGCTCTTACTTTCTCTCTTTTTTCCCCTTTTGCTCTTACTTTCTCTCTTTTTTTCCCCTTTTGCTCTTACTTTCTCTCTTTTTTCCCCTTTTGCTCTTACTTTCTCTCTTTTTTCCCCTTTTGCTCTTTCTTTCTGTCTTGTTTCTTTTTCCCTTTTGCTCTTTCTTTCTGTCTTGTTTCTTTTTCCCTTTTGCTCTTTCTTTCTTTCTTGTTTCTTTTTCCCTTTTGTTCTTTTCTTCACTCATTATTTCTTGTATTTATTTTCATCATCTTCATTCTTTAACTTTTTTCTTTTCACATTATATTATATCTAGTTTCTTGCAACTAAAATAAATTGGCAGCCATTTCTGTTTAGGAAAAAACGAAATGCAATTCAAAGACAAAGGCAGACCAACATTTGCAGCCACACAAAAGAAATGTCCATTGTAAGTTTTATCTTCAGGAAGTGTATTTCAGACATTGCTGTTAGTTTTTATTCCATTTAATTGATTTTATTAATGATTCTTTACCATTCATTCTCCATTCAACTAAATTCTGTGTTTCTTACGGGCTTGTTAAGTAATTTAAGTTGCTTGAATTTCTCCTACAATTCTAAAATGGTTTTCTTTATAAAATAAGGTTGGATGTCATAGTCTCTCTGGAAAGAGATTTAATTGATTGTTATAAATGCAGTAATAAATTAGAATATAGACATTAACAACTAATGATATCACAGACAGGATTTATTAAAAAATAGATTTTAAATGGATTCCATATACAGTATGAGACAGCAAATGCAAATATCATAGATGGAAAGTAGGCTGATTGCAAAGTTTTCATCTTACATTGTGTGAAAAAATAAGTAGGAAATTACTAATAAGACTTGAACTTGGGTCTTGTACAGAGTGAACATTATTTTAAAGCAAAACTTCCTGTTGTATTTATCAGTAACTTTTATATATAAGGCAATATTTCTTTAGTTCCTTTGATACACAAAAAATCTCAAGTAAGTGCTCCATTTAGCTCTGGTTTTAGGCTCAGGGCAATAATAATAATAAATTTCTTAAAAATCTGCTATGACCAATACTTTTCCATATCCCTGCATACAGAGGTATGGAACAGTTCTCAGTATGACCCAGTTCCCAAAATCTGATCAAATAATAATTTGACCAGGCTGACAATTTTTCAGCATCATTTTGGAATGTGTGTACGTGTATGTGTATGAGATGCACCAGATCAACTAGTGGCTTCCCCTCTATTGTTAGGAGTCCCAGGTTCGATTCCTGCCGAATGACACATTTTCCTAACAAGATTTCTCATAAATAATCAGGCCTGTAGAAATATATATATATATATATATATATATATATATAAATGCAGGTTTCATTGAATAATATAGACAAGTTTTGTCTATTAATTTTGTGTAGGATCCGTTCGTACCGTCTGATATACTTGGTGATATCGTTGAAAGACAACAAAAAAATCACAGTAATTGTTGATTTTTTTATCGGGTTTATGGATATAAGTCCATCCCTACCGTGGCGGATGGCTGAAGACAGTGACAAAATAGTGGCGTTGTGGTCCCTGATCTGATTACAGGCATTTGAGTATGTTATTGGAAATATCAAAATTGATTGTATTCAAACCAGGTTTAAATTGTTTAATGTAGATTGCTTCCAGGATTTTTAGTTTCTGTTTATTATTTTCTTGTTTAAGTATGTACATGTTATATATACTGCTTAAGTAAAAAGAGAATATCTACTCAAATACTGTTCAAATAAATATCTTGATTGTTAATTTTATTTTATTAATCTCCGGAACTTTCCATAACATTATATATAAATATAAAAGATATACATGCTGGTGTGGTCATTAAGTAATCTTTACTGTATATACCAGAGTGCATTTAACTGTGAAGGATTTCATGAAGAAACACGTCTTAATTACCCTTATAAAGGAAATTACATCTTTCATTAAGATCTTTTGAAACCTATATCTGATAACTCAAGTCTGTATACATAAAGTGGAAAAGATATCATAAAGAATTAAACAGTTGGATCAGTTTAATAAAATTTGGATGAATTTTGGCTACCTCAATAAATTCATCTATTCAAATAAGTTTTTGTTAAAGATAACATGTTGTGTAACACTTTTTATTGTTGCCAGATTAGTTTTTCCTTGAAGCTACCAAGGAACCATCCACAGATTGTGTTCTTGTTTTAACTAGTTTCAGCCATTATCAAGAAAGAAAGAATTTAAATTAAATTCAAATTTTGTGGGGCAATATGTTTCTTTGGTAGGATAATAAGATCTGTATGTTTTTGCTGTGATCTTATTTTTTTATTCTTGAGTTTTGAAACTCTAGTATTGCATAGCTATGATATCATATAGATGTTAAGAATTTAAGTTCATTTGAAATTTACCTATTCCAGAATCATTGCTGATTTTGTTAATTGTTAATTACCTTGACTTAATAGGAAAAGTTTCTAAAATTTGTAATCATTATTTATAATTTGTTTTGCTGGGTATTCTCGAGGAGCTGCTTTTCTCTTGTGCAAATTAATTGAAACAGCTGCTTTAGTTTTTTTTACTTTCACCATATGGTAAGTTGAAAACCAACTGGAGTGACAGGGTATGATCAGTTTCTATTTTTTTTCTCAGATTAGGTTATTTGCAATGGTGTGCAGTAATATGAATCTATTTTTGGGGTGCATGATGACATTTGTTTGGCATTGAAAAATAGTGTCATCTGTGATTGCATGAGATTTTTATCAGGCCTAGACACTATTGTCTCAAGTGTTGTTTAGTTGTCCTACAGTTGTCTGTAGTTGTCTGTGATGGACATTACTCAAAGGAAGCATATGAAAACTGTCACACTGCATAAACACACTGGCAAGCATTACAGAGAGATTGTGGATATTGTTGGCGTCAACCTCTCAACTGTCTGTCTTATCATCAAGGCAAAAAAGCAAACTAAATCCATCAGTCCAGAACGTAAAGGAAAATGTGATCAAAAGAGAAAAACAACACCAAAAGATGACACATGTGATCAGGGAAAGTGTGGAAAATCCTAAGAAGACATTAATCATTTTGTTTCATTTAATTTGCACAAGTGTATGTTATTGTGATAGAGAATATGAGTAATATAGATCCTATACATTTACAATAGGATGGAAAACAAAGAAATTTATAATTATCCTTGATATATTATAATAGATAAACAACAACAAACCATAGCAATTAATTATTTGTGGTTTTTATTTTGTAATTATTATTAACCAAACCTGAAACTTCCCAGTCTTTCCAGCTGCAAAGATTTTATCTCATCATTAATTTATCATAACAGAATGAGAGAGAGGAGAAAAACAAAATGGCTGTCACCAAATATGTAAGTCATATCCAGTCATTTTCAGCTGGATTCTGTCATCATCTTATTATGTTAATGATAATATCACACTTTCCATCCTCTGTCAGAACACTTCCCAGTTATTTGAATTTCTTTACTTGTTTTATTTTAGTTTCTCCGACCTGTAGTTGGCATATTGGCTTCCTCTTTTTGCTGATGACCATACATTCAGTTTTCTTGAAGTTTTTGCTCAGTCCTTTCTTGTTGCTTTCTTTTGCTACCTTCTGTAGAAGGTCCTGCATTTTCCTTTATGTGTCTGCTATCACCACCGTGTCATCCGTGTATCAAATATTTTTGAGATTGTGGCTGCCAATAATAAATCCTGGCAAGGCTTTATTTCTCTCATAATTGCTTTGCTATACTGAATTTTAAGATCTCCTCATATCTATCCTCAGCTTTCTTGCCAACAGACTGGAATCAATATCTGTAAATTCCGTAGACTCTTTGTAAAGTTGTAAATGTATTTTTCACGATGTGGTTCTACAGGAGGATGCTGAGGATGTTGCCACTTCATCTTTTAGGAGGTTCTTTACATTTATTGTTATTTGTTCTAAGACTTAGTTTATTTTTATGTCCTAACTGGCTTTCAATATTACCACCTGTAAGTCATCTTAAACTGTTTTATGTCTTGAGACATGTCTTACACTGTGATTGCTTTCTGTCTTACACAATGCACTTATTGACCTGCCTTTCTGTGTCCATTAAATAATGCACTTATTGACCTGTGCACCAATCCTAGAAAATCTTTCAGAGAAGAGCATTCAAACCAGAAAATGAAAATTGCAATGCAACAGCCTTCGTCTTTGCTAAGCAGGAATTTTTCCCAAATATCAGCTTTAGATTTGCCTTCACTTTACAAATGGAAGACACTGTTTGCACATACAAGCCACTTGAAATTGTTGTGATCATCTATAAATTTGACTGAGACTTTCTTCCACAGAATTACATTTTTAAATCTCAATAGTAAAATAAGTAATATTCAATATTGTATTTGAAGACCAATTCACTTAAACTTGGTAAGGCATTATTTATTTTATAAATATTGAGTTGAGTTATAAATAGTTGAGTTATAAATAAGTTCTGTTTTTCTTTCTTAACTTTATTCTTCAAAAAGATAAAATTCAGTTACGTATTTGCTACTTTTTACAGTGACTTATTGCTACTAATCAGGCAGCTCTTTGATATGTTTTAAGTAAAAATTCTTCAGGTTTTTTTCACAAACACTTGAATCTGGTTTTCATTAGAGAATGTTTTCCTTGACAAATCATTTTTTGCAGCAATCAAAAAAAAATGCAATAATCAGTTGGTGCAAGGTCAGGTGAATATATCACAGGTGGGGGAGAATATGTCACAGGTGGGGTAGAACAGATCAACCTAGTTTCATTTTTTATCTACTGTTAATTCTTGCTGTATGTGGTGGAGAACAAGATTTTACTTTTAATCTGCTGTGTATGCTGCCATTAAGTATGTTTGTCTAGTCCAAGTTTATCCTTAACTGCCACTTGGGATTTATAGTTATGATGGCACATTCATTATTACAATTGGTTCGTCATGACTTGATCTAATACTTGTCACTCAGGTTTTCACGTCACTCGCATATCAAAGTTTTTGTTCAAGTCTTCTTGTATTTCAGAACTTTCATCAAGTTCCACCTGCATTTTTTTCTCAGCTCTTCATGACTGTTTCCCATGCTGTTAACATTTTTTCTTTGGCTTTCTGAAAAATTTGAGATACTTATCTATCTTTTTGGCTTTTCCTAAGATCACTTTTTGCGATCTGTAAAATCCTCAACACTAGATATGATCATAATAAACAATAAGACATTTTTATTATTAATAGATCTTGTATTTTGGATTGGATTGACAAAAAATTTTGTATGTTTGATTCTCTAGACATGTTCTATTTGTGTATAAATCACTAGTTTGTATGTTCAAAATGCAGTCACTTGTATGGTTCCTTGTAGATCACCATTATCACCTAGTCGTGCCTACTCTCACATTCTTTCTGGGATAACTTGCTAAATTTATTATAAATTTTTTTATCATCAGTTTTTTTTCTTTCTACAATAATTAGAAAAGATCACAAATGATTTTTCTGACTCCTTCTTCCTGTGCCGTTTCCCTTCTGGACATAGACGATCATGGACTTCCACTAGACTCTGTCTCTTGTTGCTCCTAATATTTTTTTCTCTTGGTATCTCTTCCAAACCCCGCTCTGCCATTCATTTGCTTATTCCTATCAAGTAGGTCTCCTGTTGCTTTCCCGTCTCTTCCTCCCTCTATCCATCCTGTGAGTATTAAATTCTCCAGGCCCACCTTCCTCATTACATGTTCCAGGAACCTCATTTGTCTCTTCCTGATGTTAAGTATGAGTTTTCTTCTCATTTGCATCCTTTCCAACAGCTCATCATTGCACACATGCTTTGTCCATGGGTTTCCTCAGCATCCTTCTGTAAAACCACATTTCTGCTGCCTCAAGCCTCTCCTTCCTCCTTTATGAGATCATCCAACATTCACTTCCATACAGAAGGACAGATATCACATAGCAATCCAGCACTCTTTTCTTTGTTTTCAATGAGATTTTCTTGTCTCTCAGCACTCTGGTTAACTTCTGGAATGTGTCTTTGGCCATGCCAATGCATCTTTGTATCTCTGTCATGCTTTCCATCCTCTGTCAGAAACACTTCCCAGTTATTTGAATTTCTTTACTTGTTTTATTTTAGTTTGTTCGACATGTAGTTGGCATATTGGCTTCTTCTTTTTGCTGATGACCATACATTCAGTTTTCTTGAAGTTTATATTCATTCCTTTCTTCTCGCTTTCTTTCACTACCTTCTGTAGAAGATCCTGCATTTTACTTTCCATGTCTGCTATGAGCACCTTGTCATCCACGTAACTTATATTGTTGAGATTGTGGCCGCCAATGACAAATTCTGGCAAGGCTTTTATTTCTCTCATAATTGCTTTGCTATACTTTGTTTTAAGATCATCTCATATCCATCCTCAGCGTTCTTGCTAACAGACTAGAATCAATATTAGTAAATTCTGTAGACTCCTTGTGAAGTTGTAACTGTACTTTTTAGTTGGTAACCAATTTCTTGTGAGAAGGAAGTGATAGATTCATGCCTTTCCCAAAGGTATTAGCACAAAGTATTTGCAAACTATCTCAGCTAGAATTTGGACTCAGTCTGCTGATTCTATTTTCCATGCCATAAATCATTATAGACTCTCCACCCTCTTTGCAATGATGACAGAACCTTTATATTGATTTATAAGAGACTTCTTGAACCTATAATGAGGAAAGAGGGCTGGGAAAATTTCACACACAGAACATACTGAAAGCAAGAGGAACAGCAACATATAATCTCCTTAACAAGCTTGTGTGAAAGTTGAGAGAGCCATAATCTAAACTTATTTATAAATGGAACTTTGTCTCTTTGTGTGGGTGTGTGTGTATCCGTTACCTATAGACTCAAACAGCTGAACCGATTTTCTTGAAAATTTACACAGTTTTACTATAAGCATCTGCGAGTGTTCTTAGCTAGGTTTTGTGTTGAGGTACCCCCAATAAATATCGATAATCGAAAAAATCAGGTTATAGAAGGAGTGGTCCGATTTTAATCAAATTTGATACACTCATAGACAAAGACATAAGAAATGATATTCAGAAGTTCCAAGGTTGCAGTTCTTACAATAGTGCAGAAAATCGATTATATATAATGTAGTGATGATCCACGTATACTGGCTTAATATGTATAGGAAAAACTATAATAGAAATAAACAAATACTGTCAAAAAATACATTTTTAAACTTACAACTTTTTAATAGTTTTTCCTATATATATATATATATATATATATAAAAGGCAAGATGTTCGTGTGTGTGTGTGTATGTTTATCTGTCTGTATGTCCTTTATACAAATCCACAATTTTTATCCAATTCTCACCAAACTTCACACAAATATTCTTTAGGCTGAGTCTGAGCTACAGAAACATGGATCAGTTTTAAAGCTTTCATTATACTCAAGCAACACCGGGCTATACTGCTAGTTACCCATAATTACCAAGGGACACAGCACACAGCAGAAGAAAACAATTACTTTTATAAATAATTGAATAAAAATATTTGAAATGATAATTTCTTTTTTTTTTATTTTGTAGGTCTTAATAAACATTTGAATTTAATTGAATAAATTATTGAAAAATCTTTAGTCATGGTGATGTAACCAACAGTTGAGAAAGAAAAGGAAATAAAAATCAATTAATAGAATAAGTGAATTGATAATAAAAATGTAAAGAACGTCTGAAACAACTGCTTCACTGATACTTTTTACTAATCAAGAAAGACCCAGAATTGAAGAATCAAGAATAAAAAAGAACTAAAAGAAAAAATAAGGTTAAGCAAAAAAGCTACATATTTTTTAAGATGCCAGACCTTTAAGGCCAAGTTGCAAGAAAGCAATGCTTATAGTAAATTTAGGAGACAGCTGTCAAATTATTTGACACTGCACTTGATGTGAATGGGAATGGTTGAAAGGATTCCAATATAAAAAAATGTTCAGAGGTACTGCTATAGCCAAATGGTTACTCATGAAAAACTTTTCTTCAAAAATTATTTGCATGACTTCAAAGTTACTTGTCATTTCTGGCTCACTGGCTTCTTGTATATTGCATGAGCAAAATTGGGAGTGGAATATTCTAAGAATGATGATGATCATGATAGAATGAAAAAGAATAGTTCATGTAAGAATTTTCTTATAATCACCCACGTCTTGAAGGGGCATGACACATGGCAAAAGAATAGAACAAATTTTTTATGAATAACTGAACAAAATTAGATCACATAACCATTATGCTCTGCTAACACCTCATACAAAAAATGGACAATTCCTCATTTGGATTGCATGGAAAGAAGACAAAGGACATTACTTGGTTTCAATGAGAAAATGAAGAAGGGGAAGAGAGACAATCTTATCAAGCTAATAAGAACAGATACTATACTTTGATCCTAGCCAAAAGGCTGAGAATTAATGGCAACTAATAAAAGTGCTGTTTTTCAGGCACACAATATCAAACAGCAGAAACCAAGTAAGGTAATAGTCAAAATAACATCATCTGCTAAATTATTTTCAAATCATTGTTAAGCGAAATGTTCGAAAAATGGAGATTTGGCTAGAAAGAAAATAAAGGGAATAACATTTGTCAATACTTCATAAATAATAGTTTATTTCTTTTTTGTCATTTGAAAAGAGGGAAAAAGACACTACTTGATTTCACTGAGAAAATTAATTACAAAAGGAGAGATAGAAACGTTTCTACAGTAAAAATGGAAAAGTTGTCAATTTCAAATCTTTTCATTTGTACCCACTTCCTAAAATAACAACCAACATTCATATCTATGACTGCTATTCCAATATTTTGTTAAAGTTGTTAAGCCTAAATATTTAATGAGTTGAAGGAAATTTCTACAGATATTTTATTGTCATAGAACTCACCACAAACTTAATTAATAACTTAAGAATTAAGATTCATCAGAAAATTCTGTGAAATTTTTTATAGGTCTTTCTAGTAACTAATAGTGAAAGAAAGAAAAATCTTTTTTTTCATTTAGGAAATTCTTACTCATTTTAAACTTATAAGAGGTCATAATTTAGATGGTATTTTAAAAAAATATTTTTAAAAACTATGTCAGGTCACTCTATGAGTATTACTAGTAGCAAGTAACCCAGTAATGTCTGCTACATTATCATCACTGGTTCTCCCACCAGGGTTAAAAACAACACCTGTCAAAATAATGGATGAACTTTCTTATAGGGGTCAACAGCCATCTGATGAGGTTAACTGGTCTCCACATCTATGTATGCAGTTCACATGCACTCTACCCAGTGGATTACCTTTTTCACCCATTCATGCCTACTTTTCTATTTTTTCTGGGCTAATTTGCCTTATAATCAAATGGTGACTGTTTTTATACTGTTCTTGATTTCTTTCCAGAATGTGATGTGTCACTAATATATGTCATTACAGTAAATAAAAGTTTTCACAACCTTCCTACCTAGGATATCAAGAAGTTTTTACATAAGCAGCTAGTTACAGAAATATTTCACATAATCCTATATATATATACCCATCATTGGGGGTAGAAAAGATGGATTCATTCCTTTCCCAAGGATATTAGCATATAAGTTAATGAACTCAACTGGAATACAAACTCTGCTTTCCAATTCCACAATCCATTACTACTTTGCCTCTTAATAAGCACACATAATAATAAGAAAGAAAGAAGAGTTTGAGTCTTACCTTTCCCAAGGATATTAGCACATAAGTGAATGTATTGAATTTGGCCACAACCTATTACTCTGTTGTGCCTTCATATTATTATTGTTACTACTTAAATATCGTTGTAATTTTTTAGAAAATGGCTAAATATGAGAGATGATAACAATCATAATAATAATAAAGAAAAAAATCTGTGTACTTTTTGCTTGTAACTTTTAACTGTATGTAGTTATCGCCCTTGCAATGATAATGACAGATGGCAGTGACTTTATGACAGTTTAAAATTTTTTGACAAAGCTGGTGGGTAAAAAGACTTGATTCCATAAAAGAGTATAACAATAATGTGGAAGTGCGTTGTGGTGCAGTGGATATCGACTCAGAATGACAAATCAGGGAGCCGAGTTTGAATTCCAGTTGAATTCCTTGCATTCACTTATGCACAAATACACTTGGGAAAGGTATTAATCTCTCTTCCCTCTAGTTATGGGTCAAATAATAGGACAGGTTGGGTTTTATAGCATTGGTTGGCAGCCAGTCTACAACAGAAAGCGATGGGATAATCTTCTGCCCAGTCAGCCATGTCTCTTTCAAGACATGATCGGCCAAAGCATGTATCACGTATGGCACTCAACTGACTGATAACAATAATAATTGGAATATTACTTATGTGAAAGATTCACATGTGAAAATCTCATGATAATATTAAATTTTCCTGGAAATAAAGTGGGAGGATTGGTTTTCTATTGTTTATTTATGTAATAAAACAATTACCACATATTAATATGATAGCAAAAAAGTATATTTAAAGATGCTTGTTAGAAAAATTTCCTTATAATAGGAAAGATGTAACAAAATAGGCAATTGTTTTTCACAGTTTGGATAAACTGGTATCCCAAATTAGCAATATTTCAGTTTATAGAATATTGTTAATCAAGCATGACACTAATTAGATATCAGTAATTTAAAAAAAAACATATGTAAGTAATTCCAGATGGTATGCAAGGATTTTAAACATTGTCTTCTTTTCTACACAAGATAAAAATTAATTCTTATCTTTTGTCTTTGAAAGAATATTTTTTTGGCCTCAAAGGGGTTAATGTTCAATAAATGCACTTGAAATATTGGATTTTTCATTTAAAGAATAAAAACATCTTTATTCATTAAGAACAAAGGAAATAATTATCAATCAATTATTCCTTTAGGTTGATGCAGTTCTTAAAACTCAGCCAAATGATGCTGTCCAATATTTTTTTCTATCCTATCCATTTTATATAAGAGAACATTCATCATAATGAATAATGATGTCACCTGATATTTTCAGAATTGATGACAAGCGCTGTTAATAGTAGAAATCTGTTAGCAAACACATTGATTAATAATGATTTTGATTATTTACATATTGATTAGCTATGAAATGATTAAATATTTTGTATAAACAGACATATGTATTAATTTCACATATAAGCATTTTTATTTTCATTACATGACTTTCAGACTGCAGTTGTGAATTTTAAGAATTAATTAGTTTTGTGAATCATAATGACCGAATATTAGGCCCTTTCCTCATACCAAATAAAGAAATCACAGCATCTAATTTCATACAATCATCAGAGCTCAATCAATACCTCAGAGCTGACATTAAATCTTCATCAGAAAGGTGAACATGTTTTATTAGAATGTTTTTGGGTTTTTTTTACTCACATAATGTTCTGAAAAAAAAAACGTTAATTTTGATTTACACTTACTATTATTAGGTTTTCATATGTGTCGGGTGCAGTTTTCTAGCTTAATAATAATAGAAAGCCAATCTTACACTTTATGGCCAGTCAAATATTATATTAATAATAATTGAATATTGCTGCCACATCTAGTCTAGTGTTCCTGCTATATATCTTGAGTTACTTGATAAAATCCATCTTACAGTCACATCATATTGAAACACCAGTTTCTGTATGATTCCTAAAGTTAAGCAATATTGAGCTTGGACAATACCTAGATCGGTGACCACTTATGAAAACCAGATGCTGTAAACTTGGATGTATAGGTGTTGTAATGAAAAATGGTTCAGAATTGTTAACTGAAGGGTCAAGTTCCAGTTAGGTTTATTATATTTATTTATGCACAAATATCCTTGAGGAAGATATGACTCCACCTCTTCTCCTCCAGCTGTGGGTTAATTAGTAAGACTTGTATCACTAAACCATTATTATCTCCAAAAAATAAATTCTTACTTTCTAAAAATATTTCTGGCTTTAAATAACCTTTAAAGGGTTTATAAGTTGTATAAAGCAATCAATTGATAAAACCCAAAATAGGGTCTGTAATTCTATCGGTCCTGACTTGGCATCTCAACTTCAGTTACTTTCCTACCACAGTGATGTGGCTTCCCTATAAATATTATCATGGCAAAAATCTACTAGTAGACCAAGAGTTAACTTCAATTCATTATCAAATGTGTCAAGATATAAAAATACTAAAACTATAAAACTATATTTGTTAAAATTTTTGGTTAAAAAAGCTGAATGTGTTTAACAGCAACCAAAAGGTGTAACTAAGAAAACCTATGCAATTCAACATTTTTGGAAGAAAAGAATTCTTGATTAAAATGCACCAAAAATATATTCTGAATTTCAGAAGCTGTTAAAATATAGAAAGTATCCGAATGGAAAATATCATGAGTTATCAAATCTCTTCTTTTTCTGTTGAAAAATAAACTAGAAAATAAATTGATCATTGAGAGAATTTGTCTTTTAATGCATACATCAGGATGGTCTAATTCTGTCAGATATACCAGCTACCTAGCCAATTCTAAATTACACCAAGTTCCCCCAACACCAATTCTGCTAAACAAAGAAAACCAGGAAATATTGAAGTCCATGCAAACCAAACTCACTCAAATGGCCAAGAGGTTGATAGATGGCTATTTCATTCAACATCCTTACTCCCCAATGATATTAGGCTAGTTAACTCGATTTTATCCCAAGGAAGGTTGTGTGTAACTTCCTGCCACTCATAGTTAATCATAACAAATTTTTCCACTTCAGCTTCACTTATAGATTTCAAGATAACACGAGTCAAGCTGCATTCACTGCTGAATCCATTCTCAGTTTCCTAAGTCTAAAAGACAAATGGTATTTCTGGAGGTGGAAGGCTGACTCGTTCCAACTAGTTTAGGAGAAAGGATGTCAGATTCAAAGTAGTTTGTTTGGGTGGGAGACAGGTTTAAAGCAGTTTGATAAAAGGCTAACAGGTTCAAAGTAGTTTGCTAGTGAGGCAGTTGACAGGTTTAAAGACAATTGAACTCAATGCATTTTAATTACATAAAAATAAAAACAAAAGCACCTTTATTTAGATGTATTATTTTAAAACCAAAGCAAATTCAGTTTTATATTATTTCATTTTTTTTACTAATATCTTCACCTTTTTTATTATCATATGGTCTCTATTGATATTTTCTCAAGCATAAGTTGCATTCTATATTCTTCATCTATATTAAAAAAAATATATATATATATATATATATATAAAACCTCATAATGTTTGAGTTTGAGGAAATTCTTTGACTGTATTTGATCTTGCATTATTTTTGTTGGAACTTAAAATATTTTTGGTTTGATTGCTTAACAAAATGTTATCAGCAAAAAGATCCACATTGGTGTCATTTCTATGATTCATGTTGATAGCAGTACAGTAAGTATATTGTTCAATATTGCTTCCTCCTTGACTTATGTTATTACATATAGGTATGAATTTTGCCACAAATATACAACCACTATACAATGGTACCAGAGCCCCAAAAATAGGCCTGGCAAGCTACAACTTCAGAAATGACAAATGAAAATAATAACCGAAATGAAATTTAATTAATGTCCCTCTTCAGGATGTCGATGATCCTAGCTGCTAGCTAATGTCCCTCTTCAGGATGTCGATGATCACAGCTCACCACAATCTCCTATCCTTTATAGCCCTTAACAACACTTATTCTAGCATCCATTCTTAAAAACTTGTCAAATAGATGGCTCATTGCCTTCCTTGTCTCTTTGATATAACCTGTGAGTATCAAATTCTCTAACCCTTCCTCATCATGTTTTCCAAACATTTCAGCTGTCTGTTTCTGATTAAAATGGAAACAAAAAATCCTTTTTGATTCCATTTTCCTCAAGATTTCTACATAAGCCGTACCACGATTGGAGTATATACACAGTGTTCAGTTGGGTAACATTTTGTCTTTTGCTCATGGAGATTTTGTTCTTGTAAAATCTAATTATCTTTTCATGATGCTAATTTATTGGGGAAATATGTCAAAATTGTCATTTTTACCATTCTGTCAAATTCACATTCAAATTTGACTCTGACCATATATCTAATTATGAATTTAAATGTTTAACAAAAATAATATTCATAAAAAAATATAGCCAAATTAGAGTGTTCAGTACTATTTTCATAGAACTTAAATGTAGGGCAGATTAATTTGTAAAATCTCAAAAACACTGACTTGCAATCTTGGTTTATGTCAAGATGACCTCATCCAGCAACCATGGTTGCAAATCAGTCAGGGTTTCTAATATATGTGGCTTAGTAGTGAGAACACTGACCATGAAGCCCAGGTTTCAATCTCATTGTGGTCAATTTGTCAGGAAGGTGACTTTTTGATGTTATCAGTCTGAAGGAGATGATCCCAGTGTGCAGCATTTTGGAAAGTGCCTGAAAACCATACCATGAGTTGACCCAAGTCTTTTAAGTGAAATTGGGTAGATGGAAACCTTTAAGATGGGTCCATCGATGTTTGTTCTAGAATAAAGTTTCAAGTCATCGTGATCGAGGGTTTTAGTGTCCTTACCACGTTCACGCTAGATAATCTGCTCTATCTCAGAAATTGTAACTAAGGCCTGCTCAGCATAGTTGCAGTATAAACCACAAGTTGGCTTTGTGAGTGTTGAATATTTAAACACAAATGTTCCTGAGCAGGCGTCTGCAATGGGGATTAGCTAGCTGCCCTAGTAGAGAGACATCTTTGAATACAAGTGGTCAGTCATACATACATACATATATATATATATATGCCATCATCATAAAATTATGACCACAACTGGCAATGAATGACAAGCCATAAGTTGATGTAGTCATAACTTGGCCTGTAATTAATTTTGCTATCTTTTTATTTTTTTTTTAAACATTATTGTATTTTTTTATACCATTTGTATCATCTCTCTACACATTGGTTTCTTGTTTTACATTCATTAAGTTTAAGTCAAACACTGCACACTACAGTATGGTTGGCTTAATATTTGTTAAACATATAAAAAACTATTGATCGTATGGATGCAAAATCTTTCACAGATTCTTTCTCTGTCCTTCAAAATCATTGACACAGTAGATTGTGATAACTTCAGATCACATGCAATCACATTCACTTTCTTTAATCACTGTCACTTTTGTGTCAAGATCAATAGCCTGCCTTACCTTCTTTGCAGGTTGTGTAAGAAACAAAGACAATTTCCTCTTGGTAGACATCTTGTGTGGTATCTTGAAGAAAAATTTCCTGTCTTAGCACTTTGCTTGAGGTGTACAAGGGAATGCTAGTGCTGTTTGGAGCTGGAGCAGAAATTATCATACACCAAAGTGGCAAACATTCACAGTCATAGTCAGACATAGCAATTCATAGTCAGGGTCATAAGTCACAAATTGGCAACAACCTGTATATAAGAGAAGCCCATATTGAATTCTTCAGTTGTGTTATACTGCTTATTCATGTGTTCTACTACTGATGACAAAACATTGCAGTTTTGTTTATTTTGCAGTATATGAAAATAAATGTTGCAAGCTTGAACATTTTCTCATAAAGGAAAGCCATTCTTCTTAATGAAGAACTACTACTTTTATATATATATATATATATATATATATATATAGAGAGAGAGAGAGAGTCAGAGTTATGTTTTATATTCTGAAAACAGTGAGCACATTATTGCCATATTCATAGTTGATATTATTAAATGTTGGATTTTTCTTTTTTATTAATTATGCTCCCACTATTTTTAGCATTTTTGCATGTTGAGGAGGATATTATATTTATATTATCAACAAACATGTTACAAATAGAGTTAGAAAGGTCCCCATGTGTATTTAAACAAGATTGAGCTATGGTCAGAGAGATGCAATGTAAGTCATCTTGTTATACAACTAGTCGTATATCCAATGTAATTATTTACAAATTTAGATTGATCAAGACAACAGTGCTTTAAAAGACATGTAACTTAACTATAACACCTTGTCTGTTATTTTTAATGTAACTTACACACACACACACACACACACACCTACCTGGTGTGTGTGTGTATACATACAGGGTGTCCATAAAGTTTTTGTGCACTTTAAAAAATGTATAACTTTATTTGTATTTGCAATAGAAATAATTTGTAAAAAGGCTTAGAAAGAAGTAAATCTATATTTTTTAAGGTTTTATTGAAATTTTATTTTCACATGTCCTCCATCATTAGCAATACAAAAGGTAATACGATTTTGCAGTTCACGGAAAACATTTGCCAACTGATTTACAGTAATGCCTGAAATCACATTAGTTATTTTAGCTTTCAAATCTCCTAATGAACTAGGTTTGGTTGCATACACAATTGTTTTCACATGTCCCCATAAAAAATCTAATGGAGTCAAATCTGGTGAACGTGAAGGCCAACAAAATGGTCCCCAACTTCCAATACATCTGTTAGGGAATTCCTGATTTAGAAACTGTCTAACTCACAGAGCAAAGTGACAAGGAGCTCCATCTTGTTGAAACATTAAGCTTTTATAACATTTTTTACAGATTATTTCTATCACAAATACAAATAAAGTTATAAATTTTTTTAAAGTGCACACGGACTTTATGGACACTCTATACACACACACACACACATACACCAGATAATGAATGAAAAAGAATGATTAGGATTGTTTATACTGTGTGACCAAAATGGAAAATAGATGCCAGTAAGAAAAGATTGGTTAATTTCTGCTGTATCAATTTTTTCTTACTAGTCTTTATGAATGACTTTTTCATCATCATTTTCTCTAGTTAACCCAAAGCTTCTTTTGCCTCTGAAAACTTGAAAATATATGCCTGCTTGATTTGGTTTTGAAATCATTCATATTGAAAATTGTCACATAATGATTAGCTAAACCTTCAGGCAAATCAAGAACCCAGAATGTTATCTTCTCCTGCTAGGTTTTTAATTTCATTTTTGTTTACTTTTTGTTTCTTTCAGCTGCAGGGGAATTCTGTTGAGATGTTCTTCATCAAGCCAGGAAGAAGCAGTGCACCATTTAAGCTGGGGGACTTTCTGAAAGCCAGCACCATCTTGGCTTCAAACAATCTTTTGTCAAACGTTCAAACACAGATTCCTCAATTGCAGATCAAAACAATTCAACCTGCAGTAAGTTCCTTTCTCTTTCTGTTTTCAGTTTGTCTTTCATTTGATTGTTGATCAGGACTTTAAGCAGAGAAGTGCCTTAGTAGAATTAATCCTGTTGTTCTAGCTTTTTTCAAAAAAGATAGACATATAAGTCTGATAAAATATTGAGAACAAACCATTTAAGTTTTAAACAATTACTTGTTCTATCAAATTAATGTTAAGTGACATGTGATTTTAGGTCTTTCATTGAGTGCTCGACCTTCTTGCAAGGATGGGATAGGTTCCTTGTGGCTCTAAGGTTATTTAGGCCCTAGGCTAGCCCTCTGAAGCCCTAATGTGACACTGTTTTGTATCTCTTAGAGTGATCCCAAGATTAACTGGGGTCATCACGGATCAACTTTAGATGAAAGATTCCTGACTTAATTCAAGCCTCTGGTATTTTCTGATGTGTACAAGCAACAATAAAGTTTTGTAAGTTATCAATATTTTATTGCAATATCATGACTTTAAGTTACATATATTTGTAGATATCAACAAAAAAAAAATTACAAAATTTCTCCTGCATTTTTTCTTCTAGACAAAGCTATCCCAAAAAAAACATTTTTGTAGAAGATTGGACAACTTTCTTATTTTTATTTTATATTACATGAGGTATTGTCAATTATTAAATTTGAGCAGCATTTAATTTTATTTTTTTCCTGTAGTCCATGTAGTTCACTAATGGCTATAGAATGACAGTCTGGGAAATAGCAGTGAAAGAAATCAAAAATTAATAAATGGCTGACTTTTGTCAGTTTTATTTGTTCATTTTGCATGAATAATATTCAAACAGCAGAATGTTTACCACCAATGTTTCAAGTAAATAGATGGATCTCTGTTTTTCTTCAGTAGAATCTTTGATGACCTGCAAAAATCCAACAATTAGGTATTGAAAAACATAGTAAAACTTTCTCTCATTTTAGGATGATATACAGTGTAAATAAACTGTGCCAAAAGTTCCTGATCCTAGTTATTGTATTTCTAGACTTTGACAGGATCCAAGAGATAAAGGATCTTCCATGCCTATTTCTCCGCTCTCTTTTTTATTTATTTTCAAGTTCATAACAGTTATCAATAATGAAATGGCAATATTTTTATTAGATGTGAGCAAAAGTTTCAACTTCTTTCTTTGAAAACTAAAACTTTGAATACACAGGAGAATTTTGTCTAAAAAGATGTTAGATACTTCAGTACATATATAGGACAATTGAAAAGTTACTCCCCATTTTAAAACACTTGTAAAAATTATAGTTAACAAATAAATAAACTATAAGAAATGTATATGAGAGGAAAGCATTTAGCACGAGGTTTTATTTAAAATTCAATATGGTCATCAGATTTTGTTGCCAGCTTTTTGAGCCACTCAGGAATCATGTCAACTGATTTCATCAGGAACTCTTGTAGTATGGAATACATAACTTTTTGTATTTGCCCCTCAAGTTCTTCCAAAATTTTGGTTTGGTAGACTTGCTCTTTTAACCAATCCCAAAGTAAAATGTCACAGGTTATTGAGTCAAGACTTCAACCTGGCCACTCATGCATAAAATAGGGAGTTACTTTTGAATCACCCTTTATATTATGTAACTATAATATTCACATTTTGTTATATTATAATATATGAAATTTCAGGTTCTGTAAAAAAAAAAAATTAAGAAAGTAGCTTCCTGAGAAAAAATAAACTTTGCTTATTTAGAAAAGAAAAACATTACTTACCATATGCTGCTGGAAGAGACAGACAAGAAGAATTATTAAAAAAAGAAAATGATCATACTCACTATACCTAAATATATTATTCTGGTATTATAGATAGAAGACTAAGCACTGAGAACTTGTGCTGTACAATTAGAATCTCAGGATTAGTTGGGTTGAACTACATAAATAAATGTGAGAATTCTGTCTTTGAAAAAAAAGATTCATTTACAAAAGCAGTTGATATATGTACAAGCTATGCATGAAATGTTTACAAATAAACAATAAAATGGATGACAAATAATGTTGAAACTTGCTCTATTCTAGCAATTGTTAAAAAACGAGCAATAAGCATTATATAAAAATAGAAAATCTGATAGATTTTCTCATTTTACTTATTAACAGGTCTGCT
Organism: Ascarosepion bandense; assembly: GCA_037127315.1. Lineage (NCBI taxonomy): Eukaryota > Metazoa > Mollusca > Cephalopoda > Sepiida > Sepiidae > Ascarosepion > Ascarosepion bandense. The sequence continues at coordinate 6,453,819 of JBBBDQ010000883.1, read as the reverse complement.
TATAATCATTTTCGTGTTAGAACAAGCAGAATGTTAAATCAGTGGATGATGTAATCATTTCAATTTCCTAAGACTGTTAAGTGAAAAGAAACTCAAAGAAACTCAAAATTGTTAAAAGTAAATACATCACTGTATTAAATTTGATAAATACCATTATAAATCAAATTGAGTGAAATATTAATTTCAGCACTAACTTAAATCTGACCATGTTTAAGCACATGGATAATAACTACATTATTTGCCAAGCACTCATAGGAAATCTACACTTCCCAGATGAGTTGTCTTTACATTTTAAGGGGGTTAAGGATAAATTGTAAGCCTTCATTACATACCTGTACAGTCATACACAGTATATTGTGCTTATAAGAATTTTTTTAATAGGTTTTATGACATTTAATTTCTTTAACCATTTAGAGCACTTTTGTTTAATCATTTAAGGCTGGCATATATCATATTACTTTACCATTTCACTGAAGGTGGGGAGGCATTATCACTTCCTCTGTTCCCTTTTATTTATTTAATTTTTTTTTCTAGAAACACATATGTACAACTTCAATGTACTCTAGAATAAAGATTCTTCTTCTTCATGCACCATGTCCCTTCAGGATGTAGGCGATCATGGATTTCCACTTGGCTCTGTTTCTTGTCGCTTTCAGTAATTTTTCTCTTGGTATCTCTTCCAAGCCTCGCTTCATCAACCATTTGCTCAGACTTAACAAATACGTCTCACACTACTTTCCCCTGTCTCTTCTTCCATTTATCCGACATGTGTGTATCAAGTTCTCCAGGCCCTCCTTCCTCATTACATGTCCCAGGAACCTCATTTGTCTCTTCTGATATTTATCATCAGTTTTCTTCTCATTTATATTCTTTCCAACACCTCATCGTTGCACACATGCTCTGTCCATGGTATCCTCAGCGTCTTTCTGTAAAACCACATTGCTGCTGCCTCAAGTTTCTCCCTCACCTTCGATGAGTTTGTCCAGCATTCACTTCCTTACAGAAGGACAGATATCACTTAGCAATCTAGCACTCTTTTCTTTGTTTCTAATGAGATTTTCCTGTCTTTCAGTACTCGGGTTAGCTTCTGAAATTCGCCTTTGACCATGCCAATGCATCTTTAGATCTCTGTGTTACATTTTCCATCTTCTGTCAAAACACTTTCCAAGTATTTGAATTTTTTTACCTGTTTTTTTTTTTTTTTTTTTTTTAGATTCTTGACATATTGGTCTACTCTTTTTGCTGATGACTATGCATTCAGTTTTTTTGAGGATTGCTCAAGTTAAAAAGGAAAAAAAATGGGGTTCAGACAGTTACTCTGTTCACTACTGTGATACCAAAGATTTATGGACAGGGGACAAGCAAGCTATTACAGAGTGTAATGTACTAACGAACTAAAGTATGAAGAAAGAATCAGAATTATATGATGATTGAACCTATATTTAAAAAAAGAAAAAAAAGAGTGTTATATATAGGAGAAAAAATGTGGTTGGTGGGATGAGAAGAAACTGCTTGGTGTTGACCTCAGTGTCTACATTTATATTTACATATGCTCTATGATATTGAGCACTTTTACCCATAAATATAGCATAGCCCCAACTATATATTATTATATATTAATAAATATACATATTATCCTACATAGCTCTGTTTATACTACATTGAGTACTGTTTTACTGACACCATATTATTATTTTCATATATGTCTGTATACCCATATGTACACTACCAGCCATAATTATTGGGCCACCCCCAGTGTTTTAAAAAATGATGTATTCCATATTATTTTTTAGTATTTATGGTCAAGTGAATAATTGTAAATAAAAATAGAATGGTTGTTTTGTTAATACTGCACAATAACATGTGCATGAAATGAATTTATAAATATTTAATAATTACCTATATTGCAGTTTCATCAATGAAAGAATGAAGAAAATTCAGGGTGATTCAGACGAGTTCATCTTTACTTCCTTGTCTTGTAAAATTTTGCAAAGGACAATTTTATTTTCATTTAGAATTATCCGCTTAAAAATAGTATTTTTTTCTTTTAAAAAACTGAGGTGGCCTAATAATTATGGCCAGTAGTGTATATTTATTAATTCACATACCTATATATATATATATATATATATATATATATATACACACACACGAGAATGGATGAGCTTGCTTGGCATAGAGGATGTGTTTTAGTCCTACTGGATTGTACTATCTTTCAAGGACAGCTAAATTATGTGCTCTAAAACCTGACAAAAAGGTATTGCAGAATGAGAAACTAGAAACAGTGAACAAGAGAAGAGCACTGATAATCAAGTGAGAATGGCAGTGGCTCTGCTGATTACAACTGAAGGCCAAAGTATACTGATTTTCGAAGATGTTTGCCTATGAATAGGACTATTAGCAAATACACTGGAAGGGTCTTCAGTATTTCAAATGCCATCACATATCCACAGCTTGTTTGCAGCAGTTTGCTCTTATTGATCTCTAAAAAAAATGTCATGCACTTGTTGAATAATTGCAAACTTTTTACATGGAAGGTTCAACAGAAACAAAGCAACTGTTCAATCAGTAAATGAAGTTCTCATTGAAAATGGAACAACTCATTGTACAATTGGTAAAACAGAACCTGGAGAAGATTTTCAGCTAATGGCAGAACAAGTGGAAATAAATAAGCCTCATTTATTCAATATAACTCCTGAGTAAAGACTAATAGCAGATGCAGTGATCGATACAGTTCAATGTTCTAAATGTAGCTTGTTTCACTGTTGATAAAAACCAAGCAGATGGGGGCAAAACATACCTAATATGATCCTCTATCAGCTTGCAATCTAAACTCATCAACTCTCATCTACTGTGTGGACAAGCATTGCAGCTACAGTGTTGTCTAGTGGTAAGACATTTCATAGCTTATTTAAGCAACCTATACCATAGACTGACACAAGTCCATGTAACTGGTATTTCCCAGGCCTCAATTATTACACAGCCATGTGGGTGATGAATTATTTTCCACCTTTGAAACCTCTTTCTCACAGGGGAAATATCGCTATTTTTCATGACAAATCTTTAGACAAGCAATATTTAGTTCTTCCGGTTCCAGCCTTCACAACTAAGACTCACCATGTTGTCAACTCATTCTCATTTCCTTCATATTCCACTGGTAAGGAGGAAGTTCCACTCAGGCAGGTTCTTTACCCAGAACTATCATATATATATATATATATATATATATATATATATATATATATATTTTTATGGAACAGAATCCCAAGTCTAGGATCAACCTATCCTATATATTCTATATCAATCAATCTATCTAATATATTCCCATATATACCTCTTATTCTCTTCTTGTATGTTCTTACAACAACCTCATTTAATAAACTCTACCTTGAGTGACTCTTAACCCTTGTATTGAGTGTGCAATAGTTTAAAGAAACATTTTCTACTTCTGACCAAACATGTTTATTAAAAGATCAAATTTTAATCATCATTGATAATTGATTTTTACCTTACATGTCAACAAGATATTTCTGATACCATATTTTTTGTGATAAGGTCGGCTTTTTTACTGAGGGAGAACAACATAAAAGTCTTCCATTTTTTTCTCAAAATAACACAAACAACTATTCTTAGTATTTTCTTCAAATGCTTTCATCTCTTTGGCTGAACAGCAACCAACTGAAAATATGTGATTCACAGAAGAACAAAGAAACTTTATAAATCAATTAATTCAAGTTGTAAATAGAACCACTTCAATAACTACAAGGGCATCAGTATGAGATGGTGTAGAGTAGGTACCTCCACTAATTCGCTGAAAAAATAGCATAGTATGAAGAAAAAAGGCCCCAAACTTAATAAAAACAAAGTTTTCCATTAAAATGTATATGCTATTATTAAGAGGAAAGATCAAAGTATTTTTTAATTATTTAATCCTTTCTAACACATTCAAAATTTTGGTAAAAAGTATATATATATATATATATATATATATATATATATATATATATATATATTTTTGTCAGTGGGTAACCAAATCATTACCAGTTTTTGCAATTGATAATGTAACTCAGTTTTTTTCTGGTGAAAAACACATTAATTTTGAAATTCTTGCAAAAATCAAATAATCTTTAGATTTTAATGAAACTTTCAGGATTTATTTACAAATGAATGAAATTATTTTTGAAATTATTATTTTTAGAAAATTTTGCAACTATTTTAATTTTTTTTTTTAAATCTGTTACCCTGTCTTCCACATAAATTCATGAAATTTTAAGAAATTAAATTTTGTTCTTTCAAGATATTTTTTATTAGTTATTTATTTTATTAATTTATTAGCAGGACACCTTGGAGAATGTAAATCTTTTATTATTTTTGTCAAACAGTTTATTTTTTGTCCAAAAATCTGCTCCAAATAGTAAAATAAAATATGCAATAAAACTATAATATTATTTAATTAGATAAGCGTTTAAATATATATATATTAAAGACATTATAGTCTGAAAAAAAAATTTCAATGAATAATGAATTTTCACAAGAATTGTTTTCATTTTTTTCTTTTTTATTATAATAAATTATAAAATTTTAAAAATTTTTTTAAATTCTACAATGCCTTGTGGTTAGGTTATTAAGTGAAGATTATATTTACTGATCAAAAATTGAAAAGTTTAACACAAATCGTCATGTTTAAAATATTTTTTTTTTTGTGTGTGTATAGGAAGTTTTTTTAAATATGTTATTTCCTGTTATATTAAAAGTTCACATATTTCAGTTTCTTCCTCTTACAGGAAAAATTTGAATTCCAGTTGAATTCATTGTATTCACTTACATGCAAATACCCATGGGAAAGGTATTAATCAATCTCTTCTCCCTCAAGCGTTAAGTAGCAGGAAAGATTGGGTTCTATAGCTTTGGTTGGCAACCAGTCAGCCACAGAAAGTAATAGCAGCCTACTGCAGGAAAATATTCTGCCTAGTCAGTCATGTTGCTTTTGAGACATGATCACCCAAGTGTGTATCACATATGGCACTTAACTGACTGACAAGAAAAAAATTTGGACAACTATGTCAATTCTGGTCAATTATACTTAGCTGTCATTTAACATCTGGCTGTAATCCATCATTTGCACCTTTCTCAGTGCTCATCTCAGTGATTAAGAAATACTTATTCTAAATTTCATGGTATAAACAAGTAATACTTGTATAAATCAAATTAATTTAACAATCAGTCAGTTAAGTGCCATACGTGAAACACGCTTGAACGATCATGTCTCGAAAGAGACAATTTAACTATAACTTTGCTAATTTTCTCAAAATAAGGTGCAACAGATGTGTATTTTAGTTTTGCAATATTTTTAAAACCAAGAAATTTCAAAAATTGTTGAAAAAATTTAGATTCCAATTTTAAAGGTATTTCAATTCGAAGAGGGTAAAGAAAGATCAATACTCATCTTACACCCTTGGGGCAACATGCTTTTCTCTCGCCGGTGATTTCTTGTTTTACGAGGAGATATCATTTGCCTCGGAGCTATGAAAATGTCGTTCCTTCTCCAATGAATATCAGGTCATAACAGATTAATTTTAATAATCGTTCACACGTGGGTCCCCTTTTTGGTGCGCAAAGCAACTTTGACCAGTCACCAAGTGTGTGACTCTGTGGGCACGATTCTGTCATCTCCTTTTCCAGTTGACATGGGAGTGGGGTTGTCGCTCTTTCTTTGTTCACCTAATGTTTGTGTGGATTGACATGATAAATGTCACCCACCGATCTTTTTCTCTTTCTTAATGATCGCTTTACAAAAATGTGCTGATTATTTTCACTTTCAAGTTCAATGGGTTGAAGAGGAGGAGGGGATATCTCTCTCTACGATATTTCGTCACAATAGCGAATATTATGTAGCATGATTGCTGTGTTTGAAGGAAGAAATCGCCAAAAAACAGACACAAATGAAGAATAAAAAATGATCTTTCACCAAGACAACGCACCATGTCACAAGTCAATCTCAATGATGACAAAACTGGGTGACCTGAGTGTTCAGTATCATTTGTGTCTGTACAACCACATTTAAAGTCAGCATACCACCTCTTTAACTGTTGTTTCCGATGGAGCAGAGTCTGAATAACACTTATGAAGCCATTGCTTCACTTGAACAGTATTTTTTCCCATCAGAAAGCAATGCTTTATCAACACACAAAATTCAGATTTTTCCATTGTTCTGAAAATGTGCAACAGTAGCTTCACTTAAACAACTGTAATTTGTAAACTAATAATCCGATTGGGCCTGAATTTTTTCATGTGCCATTTGAATGTTAGTACTTCATAAAAATCATATGGATTTTTTTATTAGTGACTCCATCTATATGTCAGGTCTGGGACTTATTGTGTGATGTGTAAGTGTTTCCATTTTCCTTAAAATTTCTCCATCGTCTATAGAAAAGGGTTCTTTTCAACATCCCTGGTAAGCTATTAAATGCAGCAGACTCCTGAAGAATGATTGAACATATGGTGATTGAAACATTGTAATAAAAACAAGATATTGGTTGAAATGGAATGACATATAATCCTAAGAATCTCTCAGCATTTCAGAGAAAAGAAAAGTGCTTCTGAAAAAGGAAAAAATGCAAAGATAACTTAATGGAATGTCACTTTTTAAAATTGCTGTCAATTTATTTTTTCCGTCTACTCCTGTGCACAAAACCTCGCAAATATTCATTGATGATTTTAAAAATGCATAGCTCAGTGGCTTATTTTTAAACTGTATCTCTCTACGCCCATGTTTTAATTCAATAATCAGTCTCATGTAGGCAAAAATATTGCTAATTGTAATTTGGGGCGAATATTTTCTTAAATATGATTTATTGTAGTTAATCACTTTGTTCCATGTAAATAGGGTGTAAAAGACTGGTTTTTCTTTTTCTTTTGTACTAATGCCCCAAGAGCTAGTCAAGGTAGAAGGGTACTAAATAAGGTGTATAATATGACTGTAAGAGGAGAAAGTAGGAAATGAAAATTATGAGGGTTTTTTATTTTATTTTTTTTTTATTAATTGATTTGTTTTCTTCAGCTTATCAACCATTTGTAGGTTATTTACAGCCAGAAATTATTTTTAGATTGTAAGAATTTTTTTCTTTGTGAAGATAATGATTTAATGAAGAAATTTCTAATCACTCATAGCTGGAGGGAGAAGAGGTGGATTCATATCTTTACCAAAAGTATTTTCATTTAGGGAATATAATGAATCCAGCAGGAATTTGAATTTAGCTCTCTAATTAACAATTCTGAACCATCATCCATTACACTACTCACACATTCCAGCTTGCAGCACCTGGTATTCCCAAGCAGTTACCTATCAATGAACTGACCAGGTTTGACATTGCTTAACTTTGGTGATCAACATGTCGTTGTAATCCTAAGATTATGAAGACATGGAGGAGGATAGACAATGATGGATTCTAAGCTTGAAGAAATTAAGATTGCATTGATTTGGGAAGTGTTCATGTGGGAGTCTGTTCCACATAGTAATGCCTCTTGGGAAGGAGCTATCCAAATGGAACGTCCTTCTAGCAAATTGAAATACACAATGGAATGAGGGTGATTTAAGCTTGTGAATGTAGTATTTCATGTCTCAGTTGTAAATGATCTGAACTGGTGACACCCAAGAATGAGGGCAGAAAAGAGCTTGCATCTGGTGTCTGGTGGTAGAGAGGCTTGTGATAAGTGAAATTAAAAATTAAAAAAAAACAAAAAGCAGTACAGCTGAAAATTAGTTTTATTTTTTCATGAATTTTTTTAAAAACTTTGGCATGGACTATTTGATTTTTGCTATAAAAGGAATCCTATCTTAAAATTCATGTAAGGTGAGTTTGGGTTTCCTTACACACAAATCTGAAGTTCAGGTCAGTTTAGTCATTTATAAAAATGCACATGGATATTCATAAATTTCTATCTTTCCCAAGAATGAATGGTGATTCACAGATAACCAAAAAGAACAGAAAACTGTGGCGAGTCATGATCACCTATGATTTAAAGTTATATGAGATTAAAATATCAAACACTGTAAGCAAATTTATGACAAAATGGAGGAAAAAAAAAACTAAGTCACATGTTTCATTCTGAGAAAGAACTTCAGACTAATAAGTTTTATTGATAGAATGAATCTTATTCTGCTTGTTTATATATAAAACAAATGTCAATTACAGTCTATGTTGAAAATATTAAAGAAACAAGAATGCTTAGTCTTAAATTTAAATGTCCAGCTGATCTCATCTGTTTTATTTTTTTAATCACTTGTTTTTATTGCCATTGTTTTTAATTATCCTACATTAAACCAGTTTTGTGAAGAGACATGTTGTGTCAACCTGAATATAAATTCACTGTAGAAGATCAGTACACTTTCAATACATTTTCACTTTAATAAATTAGTTTCTGCTTTAATCAAAACTATTCATTATGTCAAAAGGGCTAATGAACATTATAATATGTCAGGCCTTAATTCATCTCTCTTCAAGGGTTGATAGCAGCTAATTGTCTAAAACTAAAAAAAAAACTCATCAAAATATAATGCTTTTATCCACTAGGCCATGTGTCCTTGAGTGTATGATTTTTTTGGGACTTATAAATATAATGTCACAGTAACTTTTTTTTTCTTTTTTTAAACCAAAGCTCATATTACAGATTTTTATGCTTAGCTGGCTTAGGAAATTTTTGTGGCTCAGCATATGCAATGATTTCTTAAGTTTTTGTATTTTACAGTGGTGTTCTCTCATCCCACAGGGGACATTGATCTCCTTTTTTCCCCTTCATGTGTGGTCAGCTACACCTGATTTTTTTATTTCTTCTTGTGTTACAAGGGAAAATAAAAAAATTTCCTAAGCTGGCCCAGCATAGAAATGAATACAATATGGGAACCAGTAATGCGGACTGCTAGAGAAAACCAATAACCTCAAGATTGTAATATGAGCTCTGGTAATTAAAAAAAAAAAAAAAATAGAAATGGTTGCTGAGACATTAGGTTTATAAGTTCCAAAAATTCATACACTGATGTGATATATGGCCCAGTGGATAAAAGCATTGGTTATATCCAGAGTTGTGAGTTCAATACCTGGCTACAGTGGTGAACAAAAACTTTGTTGATTTAAAGGGAGGTAACTAAGATATTCAGAAGTGGTATGACTCATGAAATAGGAACAATCTACATCAGTGATAAAAATAAAGAGTTTAGTTCAAAATTCCAATCAGTTGAAGAAGCTCAGAGCATACAATGGCTGAAAGAAATTCTATCCTATATCTCTGTATAGAAATCTCATCCATGCGAACAATTTGATTCTTTCCTTATTGAATACATGAACAATATATTTTTGTTAATGGTATTATGGTAAGAATCTTGCATATCTATAAGTCTATTCACCCATGATTGGAATATTAGTGCTTCTCTTATTTACCTTGAGCTCATTGTTAGGATCCAAAGAAGAATCAGTAAGTTTTAGTTGCTTACCCACTGCCCTAAGGTTGCCTTTCTCTGCCTTTTTTTTTATAAATTGTTTGGTACCTAGACTTTATGAATTTAAGCCCAATACTAGACTGGCATTGAGATCTCATCAATTTACAGTTGAGCTGGTTAAAAGTAGATAAAAGTTCTGTGCTAACAGTTTCTTTTCCTGCACTTCTTCCTTGTGGAACTTCCTTCCAGTTCCATGTTTTCCAGTTAACTTTAATCTGCAAGAATTTAAATATTATGTTAATTGCTATCTTCTGCCCTCCTAATTAATCTTTTCTCTTTCTGCTCACTATTAATGTTTCTGTTTCTTTCACAATTATTGTAACCCCTTGTTTTTTAGTGGCTTTACTGTCTTGCTTGGAGGTGATACCAATTAAAAAGAAAAAAGTGCCTCACTTATCAATCAGCCCTTGTATATTTGATGCTACTATCAAAGAAAATTATTGAAAATAACAATAATTCTATGAAATTTAGTTTTAAGTGATCTTTGAATAGTAAACAAAAAAGTTAAAGCAGTTTTTTGGTTAATACTTCATGTTTATTTACATTGTTTTCCTGAACAACATCTTGTTTGGGAATGAAAAATATTGATTTCCTCCAAGTATGTTTTTCAAAAATGACTTTCATCTTCAACATTGTTTTACATGGATATGTTTTGAAGCCTCAGGACTTGATCGTCAGCCAGAAGGAAATGGAAATGAAGATCAACAGAAAAACAAATAAATGAAAGAAAGTGTCAAAAGAGGATTGCAAATGGAAGCAAACATATACACTTAATAAACAAAAAAATGATAGGTGTATAGTTGTGGAAAGCCTGCACAGACCCATTAAAGTGTTTTTTGTTTTTTTTTGTTACATTCATAGAGTAGTGCCAATCCGGAAATAAACATTCTTTTAGTAACGAAAGCAATGTTTATCATTGGTTTTTTTTATTTGCCTTTATTTATTAAGTTACGCATAAAGTAAAATATTAATACAGAATTTTACAATTCTTTTGAGCGTCTTTTTTTTGTTTCTTTTTTAATTTCCTTCAACAAATATTTCATTCAGTAGGGGATTTATTTTCTTATCAAAGACTCTAGATTCCAGTAATCAGTGCTAAACCAGCCTAAAATAATTCTACCCACATATCCTGAATAAATTCATACAGATGCTGATATTTCCAAAATGTGTGCTAAATATCAACAATGCCATTTATTCCATTCTAGAAGTTCATCATTATTATTATTGTTGTTGTTGTTGTTGTTGTTGTTGTTGTTGTTATTATTATTATTATTATAGTACTTCACATTAGCTTCTATACTGGGTTTCTGGCTGCTCAGTCAATGAATGCCAAGTCTTTCCTTATAAGGAAATGCCAAATATTATCATTAGAGATGAGAAAAACAAATACCACACTTTGATCCCAGCCTGATGAGCAAAGAGTGAAGAAAAGCATACTTTAAGTAGCAGTGACCAATCGGCCAATAAATTCCAAACATTTCCTTATAAGGAAACCACTAATATTGACCTTACCATATGAAGATATTTATCAAACTCAGCTATGAAATTTTCCTATGCACCCTTCTATGTGTTGGCTTTTCAATAACTAACTTCATGTTATCCTGTCACAGCTGCATGGGATTTTATATACGCAGATTTTAGCCATATTTTACTTATGTATAAGTTTGACTTTTTGAATCTATATGATGTTGTATTAGCCTCAGATCTTTTCATTATTTGTTAATAAGTCATCTTAAGTCAGGTAAATTCTTATAGGAAGACAAACAGATACTAGGTAGTTATTCCTTAGAAGGATGTTATCTACACAAAAATTCATGTTTGTTTTTTATTAATGTGTTACCATTTTTTTAATTTATCCCCAAACCCAAGTAGTGCTCTAATTAGAAATTTAAACATTTTTGGCAATTAAATAAATCTTACATTTTGTTGTTATTTTCCAAACGTTTTTTTGCAATAGGAATCTCTGATCATAAGGTACACTTTTTACAGCCGCCAACAGGTAAACCATGCCTAGACTTTAAAAATTGATCAAAACTCAGTTAGGCTGAGAACTTTTAATTTCCTCTCCATCATTTATTTTGAAAAATTTAATCCAATTTTTTTTAAGGGGTTCTTAGTTGGAGTTATAAACTGTTCATAACTCAATCTCATATATTATATATATGTGAATTTATTTATGAAAATGGTATTTTCCAAAAAAATATATGTGGGCATATTTTAAGTGACTCTCCTTTCACTTATTTAATTTTATTAAATCTAAAAAAACATCACTTGAACAGTAAAAATATTTGTTTTCTTAGAGATAAGACCCAGGAGAAATCTGTTGAAATTTTATTTAACATTACAACCAGAAATGTAGAAAATAATACTTGAAACTATAGCTAGAAAAAACTATAATGATAATAATAGAAATCAACAAAAGTTTTTTTCTAAACAAAATGATTGACGTAACTCTTCCAATATTTTGTAATATTATTATTATTATTATTTATATGATAAAGTGGAAAAAGTTTTTCTGTGATTCCTGTTTGCATCAATACGAATATACATGTGCACAAATAAGAGACACTGGGAATTTTAAGCTTAAAAAAGATTTTTTACATTTTCTGAGTATATAATGTGGATGTGCATTGTGGAGCAGTGGTATTGGCTTGGAATGAGAAATCAGAGAGCCAAGTTCAAATTCCACTTGAATTCATTGTATTCAATTATGTGCAAATAGCCTTGGGAAAAGTATTAATCCATCTCTTCTCCCTGTAGCTATGGGTTAAATAATAATATATTGGGTTCTATAGCCTTGGTTAGTCTATTGCAGAAAGTAATGGCAACCTACTGGAGGAAAATATTTTGCCTCGTCAATCATGTCTCTTTCGAGGTATGATCGCCCAAGCATGTATCACATGTGGCACTTTACTGACTGTATGTGTTTTGGGGGATATAATCAAACCAATTTTATTTAGATTTTTTCTTCTTTTTTATCATCTTATTAAATATCTGATGAAAAAAATGGTGAAATGTAAGAACTTGGTGTCAATTTCACTGTGGATGAACTAGCAATGGAAGCACATTCTAAACACATTTTTCTTAGTGAATTGTTTTCTCTTTTAATTAGGCTAGCATTGTTTTTATGTTAAAATTATGGTCAGTCTCATTGCAGTGAATAACTAATGATTTTAATGTGTTGGTTTTTTTTAAAATGCCACTTTTGTGTTCATGTAATCTCTTGTTTAAACCTTGTCTGATGAAATCCTAAAAAAACAAAATGAGTCACACAAAATCTTTTTTGTACTTTGTCATACACCTTTCCTCCAGAGTTTTTCTTGATAGGCATATATATATATATATAGAGAGAGAGAGAGAGAGAGAATGAATGGATTTATTTTCAACCTGACATTTTTATTACTTCAAACGTTATTTTTGATGGGTACTTGTATTTGAAATAGACATCCTGTTTTTATTTTAAACAAGCAGTGTGTATTAGATATGTCAGCTAGCACACTCAAGAAATGATAAAGAAAATGTGCTTCACAGCAGGTTTTAAACCTGTGTTGTTCTTTTCAGGAGTTGTTTACATTTTGAATATGAAACTGAGACAATATGAGCTTTTGTGGGGGTGGAAAAAAAAGGAAAATATATAGTTACGTGGATTAATACATATGCACATTAGGGCACACACATGTATATTATTCAGGTGTTAATAAAATGGTGCTCAATGTAGTATAAACAGAGCTACTTTATATATAAATATATTGATAAATATACATATTGTCCTATGTTTATGGCATGACTCTGGGTTTCATGTGTTATGCAATCAACGTGTGCATATATAAAATTCTTAAATTTATGTTGTGCAAAGTTCACTTGGGTCTCAAGGAAAGATATATCATTTTTTTTTTATACTTTTCTCAGTAAATTCTTGATTCAACAGTGCATATAATATAATAATGATTATACATCAAAATATGAATAAGTTCTATACCAATGGAAGACTGAATAATACATTAGCCAAAATTTAATGATAAAACCAGCAAGACTGCAACTAATCTCATACATAGCTGATGGAATCATTTGAGACATTATTATTATTGTTGTTATTACAACCTGAAAAAATGTAAAAGACATATCTTGACATAATTTACTTAGTTTGATAACTTATCTTTTAATAACTAAGAAATTTGAAAAACCTTTATTTTCTTTATCAGCACCCACAAAATAAATTGCAACCCTAAGTGCTTGTAATCCCAAGGGTTTTCAAACAAATTCTATATTAACTTCTAATCTTTTAAGAAAGAACTAAGAAAATGTCTATAGAGTAAATAAAATAATATCCTTAATTAATGTGTATTATAAGTAGTATAATTAAAAAATAAATTCAAATTTATAAATTTACTTCATATTTTAATTAAAGTATATTTGGATACGACATCAATTTAAAAAATAAATAAAAGTAGTAGAAATAGTTGCAGGTATTTTATTTGTTTTTAGTGCAATGTTTTAGTAATTGTGCATATCATGTTAATTAAATAAAGCATATTATAAATATAATAATGGAAAATTAATAATATAATTCATAATGACATAAATCTACATATTATTATCATTGTTTAACATCTGTTTCCAGAATACAGTTTTTTGTTTTTTTATGGCTGTATAATTGAACCATAAAAAAATATTAAAGGGAGTTTTACAGCTGTGTGCCTCTACTCACACCAACCAGTTTAGGAGACTGGAAACTCAATGTTTTTATTAAGACACCACCTCTAGGAAGATTACTTATCAAGGTTAGAGAATTCAGTTTACCCTATTCTGCACAGAGTAGGTGTTGAGGTTTTATTTCAGAGATTTTCTTCTCTTAGACAAGTTGCTATCTAAAAATAAAGATTCCTACCCAGCCTAACTTTTTCTTTTTCTCTTAAATGACTTCAGTTTGGGGGTTAACTATTTGCCCAAAGCTGGGACTCTAACAGTTGCTACCACTCCTGGTCAGGGTGGACCTGGGAACAACAACAATTAAGAGGTGGTTCCATACTCCTCTAAACCTCCCAAGCAGAGGCCTTGCTACCGGATGTAGTTTGTCATACCCAGGAGATCTTTTAACAAAGTTTATAAATGTGCTTTTCATATTTATACATTAAAATATCAGCATGTTGTCACTCTTCAGTAGAAAACTACTTTTTGATTAAGGGTAGCTTCAAGCAAATATTAGTTTCTATATATATAATCTATTTTTTTGTTTTTACCATGAAGCAAATAAATGAAATAAGGCTTTTGGCACTTAAACCATCTCAATCCATTTCTGCAAAGAATGCATATATTACACATAAAACAAATGACAAGTTATTCAGAGAATAAAGCCTTAAGGTGTTGGATTGAAAATAAAAGACAAGAACAAAACAGTATTATATAATTGTGAATAATGGAACAATTCCATGTCCTATCGAAAGACGACGGGGCTTAATATCCTATTTGAATAGAAATGAAAAATCAAATAGGCTCAAACTGCCCGCAGGGTGCCACAATTCTCAGTTCAACAAATTAACAATATTAGACACATCAGTATGTCATGTCAAAAAATGTTCTATAAACTATTATAGCTGACTGTGTTGGCACCACAGATTGGCATTAATGACCAGAAGCTTCTGGCAATTAATGCTAAAGTGAATTCTAATAATAACTTAAAGATTTTTCTTCCTAGTCATGGAAATTTTATTTATCCTTCTTCGCCACCAATAATAATTTTTTTATACTGAAGGCTATGTGACAACAAATCTCTTTAATATTCTAACAATTTTTAGTAATGCTGTTGTCTTAAATAGTTCCAACTCAGATTTTCAAATCCTCCATCCTTTTTCTTTGGCTCTCCAAAATGATTACCAGCTATTCAATAATGACAAACAAGCCACACAAATTTAAACAAAAGCTTCATAAGGAAACTACTATCACTGCTCAAGAGCTATAACATTTAGATGATTTAAGAAGTATAATTTCCTTGAAAAATTTAAGTAAACAAATTTTGTCAATTTCACTCAACAATAATGCTGTATGGTCAATAAATGCTGATTATTTTCTAAATAGAAATGGCTAAATTCACTATCAGAAACTATCTGAAACTTCCTCATCTCACTAGCAGAGTCCAGATACTTATCTAGTTAATTTTTTTTAAGTCTATGCACTGGGTCTTCTAGAATAGAGAAATCTAAGTTAGGACTTCTGGTATGAATTCATTTGAATATCAAATTTTCAAAGTATTTTCAGCATTTCATTCTCTGTGGTTTAAAACAGTTTTTGCACAGTTCTTAATAGATCACCTTCTTCTCACCAAATTATACCTATTCTGATATAATTATACACTGACTTTTTCTATTCCAATACAATATCTATTCTTTTCAACTGGATCAAGTGATCCATTTGATTTTCTAGAACAGATTTGGTCCCCTGCAAATATTCTTGATCTGTGGGATCAAAATGCACTTGCTTGTATGGTTCCTAATGAACTTTCATCCACACCCAGTCAGGCCTGTTCTTGTATTCTTTCTGGAAAAATTTGTTACATTCACTGATTATGTAATGTTATTTGTTATTGTTGCTATTAGATTTAACCCTTTATATCAAATTACCCCAATGACATGTGAAATAGCAGGATAAACTGGGGTCTCTAGCCTTAGATGGTAACCAACCTTATTTGAAAACATGGAGTAGGCAATGAAGGAACTGCTATCTTTCCCAATAAGTTAGGGTAATACACAGATAGAGACAAAAGGATACGTGGAGAGTGCCAAGATGTTTTTTCAGAACATGGCTCTTAAAAAAAAAAAAGTCAAATTAATTGACAGCATTTATCTTTTTTTAAATCATTGGATGTAGTGGATTGAGCAGTACATTAGTAAACCTGATGAATTTCAAATGCAGAATGCAATTGATCAAAACAAGAAGGTTGCGATTGATAATGTTGAGTATGAGGTTGTTGATCAATTTTGCTACCTTGGTGGCATGTTAAACGCAGGTGGAGGTACAGAAGCAAGTTCTTAATCCAGTGTAAGATTCGGTCAGTTAAGTGCCACACGTGATACAAGCTTGGGCGATCATGTCTCGAAAGAGACATGACTGGCTGGGCAGAAGATTATCCTGCAGTAAGTTGCCATTACTTTCTGTGGTAGACTGGTTACCAGCCAAGGCTATAGAACCCAATCTATCCTGTTATTTAACCCATAACTGGAGGGAAGAGATGGATTAATACCTTTCTCAAGGGTATTTGTGCGTAAGTGAATGCAGGGAATTCAACTGGAATTCGAACTTGGCTCACTGATTTCTCATTCCAAGCCGATGTTGATTGCACCACAATGCACATTCTTATTGTAAGATTAAGTTGGAAAAAATTAGGGAACTTTTGCCATTTCTGACATCTCGAGTATTTTCACATAAGATGAAAGGAAAGCTACATACAGCTTGCGTTAGAAGTATTATGCTATATAATAGTGAAACCTAGCTACTTAAGAAAGTTAATATTAGCAGAATTACTTGAACTGACATGTGTATAGGAAATATATAAACTGGATTTTTTTTAAGTCATCAACATTGACAAAAAAAACAGTAGAAATAAAATTGTAATATTTGTGAAAATGAAAAGTAAGTTGGCCTAAAATACTTTTTGATATTTTATAGAATTGGGTTTTATCTGGAAACCAGAATAAGAAAAGTTACACAATAATATAGAAAAAATAACATTAAAATTGCTTTAGGATTATTATTTCTTTCATTTTAACAATTTATTCAGCTGAACATGCAGAGATATCTTCTATTGAAAAGAGAAATCAACATGGCATTAAGAAAAACACTTTAGGTTTTATATTATTTACATTGGTGTTTACATTATTTACTTTAGGTGCTAGGAATTTCAATCCAAACACTTTATTTCAATCACTGGGGTATATCATTCTCATTCCATGTGCAATGCCACTTCTCGTAGCCATGTAATTATCTCCCTTTAGCTCAACTCTAAGTTATTTGTTCACCATTACTGTAGCATGGTGTTGAATTCACAACACTTTGGGTCAAGTCACTGGGACTAACCAACATGTGTTATTGATCAATGTGTCCTTGAGGAAATCAGTGTATGAATTTATGGGACTTATAAACTTAGTGTCTCAGTAATCATTTTTTTTACCAGAGCTCATATTGCAATCTTTGATGCTAATGATTTTCTTTAGCACTCTGTATTACTGATTCTCATATTGCATTGATTTCTATGCTTGGTTGGCGTAGGAGATTTTTGTGGTCCAAGCATATGCTCTGATTCGTTAAGTTTACATAATTTTCAGTGATGTTCTCTATCAAATTATTTCAACTTCATCCCATAGGGAATGATACCCCGCTTTCTTTCTCCATATGTGGTCAGCTATGCTTGATTTTTCTATCTCCCCTCATGTTACAGCCTTGCAATGTTCTTGCAGCCTTACCTTAAGAGAGCGGCTTGTTTCTCTTTTATATTTCTTTCCACAGCTACATGGAATGACAAATACACAGTCCTTAATCATGTTCATCTTTATTGGAGGTCTTACTCGGGAGAGGTATCTGCGAAGTATAGAACCACTTTTGAAGGTCATCCTGATGTTATATGGACCACAGATCATTTGTATTTTCTCTGATAACCCCTTTATATAGGGTTGGCAAACTGAGGCTTTTTTCTGAGAGTTGTTATACTAATACACCATCTCTTCTACATTCATTGGAAATGTTGTCATGTATCCTGTGTAGTTGTTACATTGTAGGGTACTGCTTATACTGACCATTTTCTGTTCATATGTCTCTGAGTCACTGTTTATGACTTTTACTCGATATTGCAAGTGGCAGACAATCTCTTTCTTTACATTGTATGGGTGGTGGGAGTTGAAGTTAAGGTATTGTCCAATGAATGTTGGCTTGCAATAAATGGATGTCATGAACCCCCTTTCTGTTTGAGATATTAGTACATCCAGAAATGCTAGTTTGTTGTTGTTGTAAACTGTATCAATGATCTTATTGAGTTCACATGGTCCATTAGCACCTTGACCTGTTTATGGTGTGGCCAGTGTATAAAGGTGTCATATATCTCAGCCATAGAGTTGGCTTTAATTCTGTGAATTTGAAGTATTCCATTTATATGTTAGCTTATGATGGTGATAATGGTGAGCCCATTGCTAAGCCTTCATCTTGTCAATATATGTCTGATCTCATTCCGAAGTGTGTTGTTTGTGAGCAGAAAGTCAGCATCTCTATCAGGTTATCTAGTGGTATACTGGTACATTCTCCTAGAGAAGAATCCAAAGTCAATCTGTCCCTAAATACCAATCGTGCCTCCTTGATGGGTATCTTGGTGAACAGACTTACCACATCCAGGCTCACCAACTGGTTGCATTGACTGGAAGCATCTTTGATTAGTTCCAGAAAATGAGTTTCAAACATATGATGGTGACTTTCCTATCAGTGGGTCAATTATATTCACAAGAGAGTAGAACACAGCCTTGAAAATCAATGGCAACAAAGATGAGGACAACATTTTGAATAATGTAAATACCATCTCATCTCAGAAGTATAAACAAATATTTAGGTTTTGTTTCTTTTTTTTCTTTTCTTTTTCCAACCTACCCACTGTTTTTCCACACCTTCCATTTATTTTATCTTTCACTTTTTTTTAAACCTGTCTGCTTATTCCAACCTCCTCTCCATTCTTTTTAAGGCTTTTGATGTTGAATGAATTTTCCAACCTACCCTTTTATTCAAATATCCTCTTTTATTCTGGATTTAATAGAATCATGTCTAAATTCTGTATAATGGAAACTGAAAAGAAAACAAAACATTGACTCAAAATAGACTCACCTAGCAAAAGGGGAAAAAAATAGGAAGTCTTTTTATTTAGTTTGGTTTAGGATATAATTCCAAAAAATAAAAGAACTGAACGTTTTTTTTGTTTTTTTTTAAGAAATCTATTATGAGGAATTCATGAAACAATGGTAACAATTCTTTGTTTTTTTTGTTTTTTAATAATAAGAAACCATGTTAAATAAATTAAGATTCAACATATTGTCCAGACAATTTACTGAGTTTATTTATTGTTGATAGTCTCTTATTTGATTGGCTAAAATACAAGAGAGAGAGAGAAAAGCACTTTTATTTGATTGGCTAAAATACAACGAGAGAGAGAGAAGCACTTTTCAGATCTTCTCTCTCGATTTTGTTTTAAAAGTTTTATGGAAAAATTAATTATAAATTTTTTGCATTTATTGGGAAAAGGGAATCTGCTCTAATTCATTCTTTATAACAATGCAAATAAAAATTAACAAGAACAATATATTAAATACAAATTTTCAATTCATTTTAGTAAATCAAAATTAATAAAGTTAAATTATAAAATCCTTTACAAAAATACCATCATGTATTTTGAATTTAAGGCATTAAAATTATTGAATTCAATTTTCTAAGTTTTAATTAGTCAGAGAATTTTTTTTTTATTCTATAAAATCAGTTAAGTTCAATTTTGAAAATCATAATCTTAAGTGAATTAAATTCAATTTTATATTTACCTTTTGGCAACCTGTGGGTTACTCCACTTGACTGCCAAAGTGCCTGCTGTGGGTGGGAAGCACTCTTTAAACATGTAAATAGGCAAGATTTGGTCTTTTAGCTCTGGCATTCAGATGTAGTCATACCTAAAGAGAAACTCTGCAGACAGGACATGTTCGCTTCTTTGATCATCCTTTGACTTTTGAAACTCTTTAATACACACATGCACAATTTGTTTTAATGTTTTTTTTTCCTTGCATTAATATTGTCTACACATGTAATTCTTTTTGTTAATACACACATTGTCATTTGTTTTATATTCATTGTTTTGTGTAACTCATTTTTACCTCACATCGAGTCTACCAATATTGTTTGTGGGGTAAATGTTCCAGGAATCTGTAAATATTTTTTTTCCAAAGTGTTGATTCCTGCAACATAATGGTGACTAATATTTACCAAAACTTGCTAGAATCCTACAACAAGATTAAAATTGCAATTATCAGGAAAGCATTCTCTCTAGGGCCCTGTTCCACAAAGTAGCTTTTCTCAAGATGAAACTGAGTGAAACCAATGGAATACAAAGAAAAAGGATGACTCAACCATGTATATGGCATGAAAAGTTCTAGCTGTAAATGTTTGAATTGATGGGACTGTCACTCATTTGAACATTTCTATTTGTTGTTTTATGTTACTCATTTTTACCTGGACTCACATTGAGTCTACCAGTATTGTTTGTGGCATAAATGTTCCAGGAACTTGCAAATATTTACTATCCAAAGTGATGGATCCCACAACATAACAGTGACTAATATTTACCTAAATATACTAGTGTCCCACAACAAACTTTGAAATAATTGAAAATAATTCAAAAAGTTTACTAAAGGATAAGATTTTTCCAATGATCAAAACAAAGGGTTCAGTTCAGAATTCATAGCAGAACACTGGAGGGTACAATGATTGAAACATCATAAACATGACAATAAAGACGAGGACAACAGTCTGAATAATATAAATACTACCTCATCTCAGAAGTATAGACAGACACCAGGCTGATAGTGGACACAGTAGGGACACTACAGTACCTCCTACAGAATGTGATAAAGAAAGGACTACAAAAGCAAAAAGAGGAGCCTAAAATGCCAATTACAGGTCAATCAAACAGGCACAGAAATTTAAATATCTGAGAAGTGTTCTAACAGAGGACAAAAAGTAAAAGACGCATTCCAAAATTGAGAAACAGAAAAATTTAATCAGACTGTTACATGATATCTGTCCTCCTATATG